>JAHREE010000216.1:1496315-1538299 GCA_033628505.1 Tringa tobata
CGGGCGGGTGATGTTGGCGATCCTTCCCCCGCCCCAAGCGGCCTGTCGGCTTGGAGGGTGACAGCGGTGTCTCCGGGACCCCCCGGGAGCAGGGGTTGGTGGCAGCAGAGCTGGTTTGGGCTCTCTGAACCTCTCGGAGCAAGTGGCTGCAGCCATCCCGCCTCCCCAGCTCGCCAGAGCGGGTGACAACAGTCACAGACTTGTGCAAAGTCTCAGGGGCACACGGTCGTGGTGGCAGAGCTCCCGAGACCGAACCAGACGTGTCTGACTGTTGAGATAAAAGGTGTAGATGTGGTGACAACAGCAGGAGATGCCCCCACCCTTCTCCTTGCAGGGATTACGGTGCACACAGGGGGACGGCTGGCGTGAGCAGCATTAGCTTTCCTTCCCAACACCGGCTTCATCACACTTTCTCCTCGTTGCCCACTGGCTCCGGCAGCCATCGCTGCCCCGGCCTCGCTCTTCTTCTCGCTGTGTTTTGGTCACAACACCGAGTTTTTCAGGAGCTGTAACAGCAACAAGTTCCATTTGAGTCTTTACACCGCTCCTGTCTGTCCTGGAGGTTACACAGGGTTTGTTTCATTTGGGTTGTCTGTCTCGGTGGTACTACAGCTGGTAATATTAATGCCCGTTTTTCTGATTTATTCACCTGTTGGGTATTTTTGTCGCTGCTTTTCTGGCAGGTTTAAGGCAAACCTGTGAGGAAGATCATTTGGGATGGAAAAGAAGGCTAGGTGTATATATAGCAGTGAAATAAAATATCTGAATGAAGCCCTTTGTCTGCTTTCAGAACAGTATGTTTAGAAAATGTTCTTTCTTCTAACTGGAACACGCAAGTGTAATACGTAGTTCCCTTGCGCAAACTGGCAGAAATGTCTTTTTTTTTTTTTTTTAAATACTAGTGAACATCAAAACTTGAGTTTTAATGATGCAGCTATAGCTCTGATGTAATAAAGTGATCTCTCATTTTTCTGTTGATCATCTCAGATATGCAACAAATTTGTACGTTCAGACTTTTGCAGAGATTATTAACTGGATGTCTGTCTCATCTTGATGAAAATTCAAAGAGCAGATGGGATAAATTTTTTACTATATTTTCTATTTTCTGATGTTAGATCAGAATCTAATTTCAAAGCTCTCCTTAAAGGATATATGCAAGGTACAGTTCTTCTTCTTATTATTATTTTAAGCAGCTACTCTTCCTTTGTTTGAGATTTTTCTTAACAGTTATCATTAATCATTTTTTGACACTCAGTACCACTGAGTCAAAGTATCAGGTGTTTTGTGGCACGATTAAAGTATTCATAGGGTGAAATAAATTTGGGGTGATATAACTGTACAAAGTCCAAACAAAATTGAAAACTGTTCTGTGCCTTTCAGATCTGACTGAAGAGCAGCAACTTTATTCTGAGGACATAGGAAATTTCAGAATTTTTTTTTTTAATTGCTTTGTTTAGGATCCTTGCTGAGGGGTTGATTATTTTATTAGAGTTCTTGAAGATGCGACTGGAAGAATAGAGGAGATCTGTGCATTGATTCCATGTTAGCTGTAGTCAGTATCAGTGGGCTGTTGTGACCTGTTCTACTGCAGGAAAAAAAAATAGTTCATTAAATATTTTGTCCCAGTAGTAACTAATTCAGCTTGAAGTAAGTGTTTAAGCATTTATCTTTATTCATGATTGACTTACCACTTTCTGGTTTATTATTTTGTGTTATGTTTGGAACTGTCTGGTTTATGTGTACATCTGCTTGTTCCCTCTTTTCCTTCAGATTTTACTTTCAAATTTTAGCTTTTCATCACCTGTTCTCTTATTAATAATCCATGTCTTAGCTCCCAAACTAATTTGCTTAATATTTAGCATTTCCGCCCTTGAAAATTCATGTTACCCGTACTCAAAAAGAGCATAATCTTTTTCTACAGTCAATGTTTCCTTTGAGATGTACCTTGTCTTGCCCAAATATTATAGCACAAGATTTATCTAAGGAGGAAACATTGTTCAACTCGTGTTTTACATTTTGTTTAAGTAGCTTGAAGTCTGTAAAATTTGTAGTCCTTTTTTTTATCTTGATTGGTAGTGAATAGGTATTTAGAGTTTCCAATTGTAAATCGTTAGATGTTTTTATTAAACACCATTGCAGCAGTCAAATGCTTTAGAATTTTATGTTATATATTACAAAGATACCACTGATGTGGGTTTTTCAAAGGTATATTAGGAAGCAAACCATCTCAACAAACCTCCTAGAATTTGTGGGAATTTTTTCTTCATGCTCCAAAATGGTCGAGTGTTGGACAAAAGCGATTCAACCCCCACGTTCAAGTTATTTAAAACCCCTTTAAAAGGAGGGAGGAGAGAGGGAATCTTTCCAGCCAATATTTTATCTGGGTAGTGAATGCACTGTAATGTTCCCCAGTCTGCAAACAGCAGGTGAAGGTGGTGGTGGTGGTGATGGTGGTGGTCAACAGCGGTGGTGTCTGCCTTGGATGTGAGGGTGAATTCTGCCTTGAGCAGGGGTGGATTCCCTCCTGCCAGAGCAGGAGATGGTTCCTGCACAGCGGATAAAGGCTTCTACCCGAGAGAGGGTTGGTTGATGTTGAGTGGCAATAGAGCCACGGGCGCGTGAAAAATACAGGTGAGGAAGGAGTTAGTGGGTAAATGTTGTGCTTTCCCCAGTTCATTGAGTTGTTTCAGTTCTGCCAAGCCCCCATCTCAGATACCTACGTCCTTTAGCAGGGACAGGACTTGGGGTTTGTGTTCTGGTTGCCCATCTGTGAAATAGGGACAAATGAACTTTCCTGCTTTGAGAACAGTTTGTTGCTGATAAGGAATGATTAATCTTCCTTGCTGTGTGACTGACGGGTCAGTAACTGTTCAGATGCAGCACTATGTTACAAAGCATCTGCTTTTCAGGAAGAAATGAATCCTTAATTTAAAATCACATTTCCTATAGCTAAAACTTTGTCTTGGCTATTGTTTATGACATAATTTTTGGTTGGTGATGCCAAGAAGTCCTTGTAATTTGAACCTTGATGGTTTTATCTGCTATCTGTTCTGTTTCTCATTCTCCTCTGTTCTTATTCCATCCAAAGCCCTCCCTGCCTGGTGCTGCTCATCATGAATGAATGTAAGGAAAGTTTTAATGAGGTACACATGCAAGTTCATAACAAGTAGCATAACGAGAATGTCATAACTTCCAGCCTTCCGGCTGCATGCATCCTGAGGAATAGGACACCTTTCCATATTCTGGTGCTGACAATGAATAAAACCTGCTTCTTTGAGGATTTAGTCTCTCTCTTGAATTTTGAAGTGGTTTATCGGAGTTCAGAGCAAGCCTGTGATAGGACCCATGTGAGATCCCCCTTTTTGCCAAACTGTTGTTTGACAACAAGGCCAGTGTCTTCCCCTGATGATACGGAAACGTGCTGTTGAGTCACGTTCACCCAAGTGTTGGCAGTCATGGGAGTGCGGGCTGGGGGGGCTGGAGGGGGTGAAGCAGCCCATCCCTCTGCGGTGTCACCTACGTGCCACCCTCCTTCTCAATGAGTGGTTATCAATTACTTGAAGTTTGCCAACAGTGAAGTCACTTCTGTCACCTGAAGCAGTACAGTTCATTGCAACGATTACTATCAGAAGGCATTTTCTTGATGTGCTTTTAAGCCTCTTCCCTCTAGTTCTGTCACTTTAAGCATGAAGAACAGATTAATTCTTTTCCACTCCAAAAAACTTTTATGTATTTGAAGACTGGTGGTTGCCAGGCCCCAGCTAGCCTTCTTCTCTTCAGCATATACAAGGCAAAATCCTGTAGTGTTTCTCTTATAGGTGACAGTTTTCTAAAGCTAAGTGTTTTCTGCTTTTCCTGCTTTGTTTTTGTTAACTGGCTCCACATCTGTCTTGAAGCGTGGTACCCGTGTGTGGATGCACCAGCTGAGGGCTCAGTAACACCGAGTCCAGAGTAGAAGGGCCACTACAGATATCTCTCAGGCTATTTTTCCAATTTCCATCTCAGTATGGTGATTGCCTTTTCTAAAAGCACCTGTCAGATTTGGCCTGTGTTAGGTAACGGTGTTGTGTTGGTTGTATCACTTCTCTCACTCTGCTGGTGTCAGTTGGTGGTTTTTCTGCCCTGGGTTTGATCAGCAGACAGTGCCTGCCCAGACCTCACGCTTGTTCCTGCTGAGATCAAGTGATTGGTTTTTTGAGCCTGGCTGGACCACCAGAGGTGGCTGGAGAAAATTCAGTTGCTTTGTACAACTTGGTTTTGGTTCCACCTGGGAATATTACCTATTTCCTTGTTTTCCAGGTGCTTAGTTAAGCCTCCAGAAAAACTTCTGGAAGAAAAGTTGAACTGATAGGACTGTGATCCTCTCTTCTCCCTTCTTTACTCTCCAGTCAAAAAAAAACAGGCGCTATGCCTTTTTCAGGCACTGTACCCTCAGCTGTTCTGCAGGACTCCTCCAAGACAACTGGTTACAGTTCTAAGATTTGTTGTATGGTTTTGAAATGGCTCTCCTAAGTAAATTCAAAAACTTGTTTATCTATGTCCTCTTCTAACCTCAATAAAGATTGAGATCTTATCCATTTAGTGCTGGTAGTAATGTTGCTAGCATCTGCGCACAGTTGGCTTTAGTCATGGAAAAGAAGGATTACACACTTTGTGCTATATTTGTAAGCAGAATAAAATACGTTTTGATTTCCATTTAGAGCAGTCCGTGTAATGACAGGTGTCATATTCAGTACCAAAACAATTTTATTCTAAACTGGTTTTAGCGAAGTTGATATTTTTATGTGCCTATTTATGAGTGAAGTCATTAGACTGGAGATGTAGCCAAAAGGTAAAATCTCGATCAGATTTTGCAGTTAATAGCTGCCAGAGTTTCTCAGGTTAGTGGCTTGCTTTTGGTTTGGCTTTGTGAATTAAGGCCTGGGTAGAATTTCAGTAGCTGCTCAGTAAGGCTGTTGGGAAGAAGCTTGACTTCTACAGAACTGGAAGCCTTACTACGGAAGGTAAATTTGCACATGACTTTTACAATCCTGCAAACAGCAGTACTGTGAGCTTCCACTGTTCATGTAAGAAAAGTCACTTGGGTTTGGGGAAGGAGAAAGGAAAGAAGATTCTTGGATCAGGGTGGAACTTCTGCTTGGAAAGACATAGCTCTGTTGAGCAGTCTGTCAGTGAGAATTTAATGGTCATACAAATTCTCGTCATCCAAACAGATGAGGCAAACTCAATGTCATGGTGAGGCATTTACTACAGGAGATCTTTTCGTAGCTTTAGGAAGCAAAATGCTAACTCTCTGTTTTTCCTTTTAGGCATTTTCCATCATAAATATCCTATTCAGAACTAAATCCAAATCTTCACTCTCTGGATCTCCTAAAGGTACAGGAAACTTACTTAAAATGTTAAAGTTTCTTACCTTTTATTTGCATCATATTAAAGAAACCACAGGTTGTGGTAAAATATGATTATCTACAGGAAGCATCTGTTTTTTATGTGATTCTCTGGCTTCTATCTGCAACACCTTTGAGAATTACAACACAAAAAACCCCAAGAGAACTTTTATCTGAAAATGCTACATTCTTTCTTTCATAGAGGAAGATTTTGATTTCTTTGGCAGAGTGGACTGAGACAGTGTTCACATCTTTGTGCATTTCTTTGCTTGCCTTTTGGTTACCTTAGTGACTTCTGAACTTTTAATGTATGTTTTAATGTATTCAAAATTTCTGGGAATATTCCAGGCATCGATGCGCCAAAAGAAGATAAAAATCTCAAAACTGGAGTGTGGAGCGGTGCTCTGTCATCTGAAAATCCATCTCTCTAAGTTTAGTATTGTCCATAGGTCATTGAATTGTTTGATGGCAGCCATTACCGTCACAAGGATAAGATTCTAGTGCAACACTATCTCAATAAAATTTAAAATATTAATGTCTGAGTTAGCAAAAAGTAAGTGTGGAAGGGTGGGAAAGGAACAAATTATGTGATTAGCTGCTGGCTGAGATGGTAGGAGTAAAACATTTCTTGGTTCACCTATCTTTTGATGTTTGAGTGGTTTTAAGTTCTGGTAATGCCTTGAGTATTGTACAGGGGTCAGTTATTGTACTAGTATTTGTCTTGAAGAGTTTGACAAAGCTAATCCTTGATTCAGTGGAAAAATGACCTGAAATACTGGCATCTCTTTGTTTCTCTGTCCACTGGAACAGCCTTTATAAATTGTTAGCCTCAATTTTCTGGATTATGCGGCTTTTTCTTGTTAGGATTTTGTAAGCCTGTTGTAGGGTAGAGGGCAAATCACTTCGTAAAAGCACTGTAAACCTTTTACAGGCCCCAAATAACCTGTAATTAAATGTGCAATGATGGACAGTGAGTTCTTATACCCTAGTGAAATACTTCACACAAATCAACTACAGTATTGTAAACTTCACAGGTAGCTGAAAAAACCCAAACAAAATTCCAGTTTGTTTTGTCAGACTGTTCTTTGAAGTTGCTTGTCAAAGCATGAGCTAAATGTTTTTAAAAAGAAAACATTATATATATTTGTATATATAAACTTGTAAGGTATAATCTTTTAAGTTACTGCTTTATGTCTAAAATTGTCAGAAATTTGTAAAGTGGAATTTCAACAATTCACAAGCTGTTTCTAATGCCTACTTTGCTTTGATTCTGCCTGAATTCAATCTAATGAACTCTGAAATAATCCTGAATTGGTGATAATTTACAGGATGTAGGTTCAACTTTTGATCTGAATATAAAAACGTGAGATTGGTGTATTGGTGAAGGAGAGAGAAACGTGATGATGATGTAGCAATTTATGTAGAAATGATGTAGTAATTTATGTAGAAATAAGCATTATATTCACGTAGGTTAAAAAGGATATATTCATTGGAAAAATTTTATTTTCATTGCAATTTAGTTCTCTCCCTGATAATAAATTTCTGTTCAGCTGTGGCAAAATGCTGGCATGCCCAGGTACTCAGCTACTTGAATGTCTTGGGGATAAACCTTGAACAGCAGTGTGCTCTACAGGTTTTAGATTTCTATTTCAAGTCAAAATTTAGCTTATTGATTCCTTAAAATTTCTTTTTGGTTAGGCATTGCAGCTCTTCCTTTCTCCCCCTTTAGAAACGGTGATGGAGAGGAGCACTCACACAGTCCTGTTGAGTACATCTTCTCTTTCTTGCTAAATTAATGGCTCCAGAGGCCAGTATCTGTACGGTAATTTTGGTCATCAAATCATGGCTACACTTGTAATTGCAAAGCATTTTGCAAAGAAGGGTGTGTGGGATTGTTACCACCTTACAGATGCAGAAAGTGAACTGTGCTTAAACCCTCAATCCTTGGTTTCTTGTGAGGCTGGAAGTCTTTTGGGTTCCCAGAAGGTCCAGGGGGGCTGAACTCTTCCAGTTTGTGGGGAGGCTGGGGGAGAGCGAGCGTGTGGTGAATTTCTGCAAGGTGTGTGTCAGGCACTTCCCTGGGTCCTTGCTAGTCAGTTTAGGTGTGACGGAGCAGCCAGGCCTCCGGAGAAGCTGGGTGATTGGGCTCTGTGCTGAGAATAAGCAGGTTATGAGCTATCGACGTGTCTGCAGCAATTTTTTTGTCTGCTTGTCTAACGTGCACAGCTGAAGTCTATTCGAAATTGGATCAGTTTCCAAAGCCTTATTGTTTCAACACTAGGATGTGACCTCAAGTCTCCACATATTTTTGTGAATAACTGCCGAGTTGTCTGTCCTGAATATTATTCTAAGCAGAGGTATTTGAAGAAAAGCTTTTTCAGGCTGAGCACTGATGGCTGTAGCTCTTGGTGGAGAGAGAGCTGGGCAGAGAGCGGTCTGAGCTGCACCGCTGCGAGGTTCTGTAGTAATCTGCCGTAAATATAGAAAGGGAACTAATTATATCCTTGTCAGGGACTTCCCTTCTTGGGGGGGAAAAAAAAACAAAACCATTACTAGGAATTTGTATACTGCTCTTCTCTGCATTGTAGGACTGAAAAAACACTTTTAACGTGTATTTTGGAGCTGAAATTCCATGTTCCATAAAAGTAGGTGATGACAAATAAATGGAGGATAGTGCCTTGCTTTGAAAGCAAAGTACTCGGTGGCAGAGTTTTCTGAAGCGAATTTCAGACTTCCTTTGCAGCATGATCTGAAAGATCCTGATGTTACTGACTTCAAATTAAAAAAATTTTGTGTCATCTTCTCAAAATGTGTGGATTAGAAACTGCTTAACTTCAGTTACTTTGAAGGGCATTGCACTTCAGCAAGGAAGGAGAAATAGGTTCTTTTTTAATGCACTTCAAGACTTTATAGTCTCTTCCAGGCAATTATTACTGTTGTATTATGTTTGAAAATTTTCAGTGTTTCTGGTGATGCTCCTGGGAATGAAACTTAGTAATTATAAAATTATTACCCTGGAGTCTTATTCTACATACTTTTCATCTTTGTCTTACAACTTCTTGGAGTTCCTTTAGATAGACTCCCTAACAGCATTTTCACGGTTACAGTGCACCCAATGGGTAACTTCTGCCAATTCAGTAGCCAAATAAAGGATTTGTTTTGAGTAAAATCTACATATAGGTCATCTGAACTAATTTCGCTGTCTAGTAAAAAGCGAGGTTATCCAACTGGTAGCATGATTAAGTCTGACATGTTTATGATGTTTTTTCAAAGTAAAAATATTCCAGATGGTAGATTTGTTGGTGTATCTGTTGTTTCCCAGTAGCATCTTTCCTCTTACGTAATAAATAAGTAAATAATTTTTTGTATCTGTGACTATATTAACCTAGGTTCTCCTCTTAGGCTTGTTTTGTCAGAAACTAGCTAAAAACTTCACTCTGACTCATTGCTGCTCCTCCCACATTTGGAAGTCCATTCACAGGTTCAGAATTTGAAGCGTACAGAGCACCACTGGAGTTGTGTTGCTACTAATAGATCCCTGGTGGTATCTGGAACATGATTTCTCCTTTTCATCTATAAATTATGAAAGAATAAACCTTTGTTTGCTGCCCTAATAAAATCTGTAGGTGACCAGTGTATGTGTGCATGTGTGTGTGCCTTTTGTGTGTAAAATGTATTTACTTGGCTGTAAAATTTATTTTTAATAAATAAATTGATACGTGGACCGTAAGCAGATATGGGCAGCTGAGCTCTGGCAGCAATGACAGCCTTCAAACTGGCAACCTGTTAGTGTATATTTAGGTTTAACTGTCTGAGCATGAAGATAATGTTGCATCCATGTGTAAGAGAAATCTAATATTAACGTGGAGGAAAGACCTATCACAATACTTCACATCGACTGTGCAAGTTCATTGCTTGGAGGTGTTTTTTCTTAAATGAGCACGGATGCCCATGAGCACTTTCAGCACTTGTTGACAGTGTTGCAAGGCCAAATAACTCTAAACTGATGCTTGACCTGTGACTGAGGCACGTTCTGACATAAATAGAAGTAACCTTAAAAACACATGTAACCTGTAAAGTTTATGAACTCTTATACCTTCGCTTTTCCCAGTCACAGCTACTTTGGCATCTTCTGCTGGACGCTGGTTGTGTTCCCCTCGTAAATGCAAGGCCTTCTCCTTGGTGACCCTGGGGGACAAAGTGTATGATTATAATAAAGGGCGCATGCTCTGAATAGTTGTTTTGTAAAGCCTGCATTTATTGCTTGCCCTCTACAAGTTAAAAACTGTAACTTCAAATGGTAGAATGCATGAAATGTAATCTGTTCATGAAAGTTGCTCTTTGTTTAGTATAGAAGCAGTGGCTATCAGTTTAACTATCTGGATTTGCTTTATAAGTGGATTCAGTGATGGGGAAAACAGATGGATAGTTATCTTAAATGAACAAGCATAAATAATGCTTCTATACTACTTCTCTTTTATAAATGAAAGAAATGTGAAATTTAAATGATAGGGCATATAGATTGAAATATGTTGTTAAAACTAGATGCGTAAGTGATTTATTGCATACCGAATGGAAACAATGGATGCTTGATTGGACACTTTTTCCCCTTTTCCCCTTTTTGTTGACAGAGAAATAATTTCAATAGATTGTTAGTTAGAGAATGCTAAATATTTAGTATAATCGTTTTTTCATCTTTACATTTTAGGTCAACAATTTGGCTTCATCACACTTGAGTTTGCCTGCATTCAAAGCTGTTTACCTACAGTAATTTGCTCTGGTTGGAAGTGAACATGTCTCAAGTTCAAATTCAGAATCCTTCTGCAGCCCTTGCAGGGAGTCAAATATTGAATAAAAACCCATCTCTTTCACAGCCTTTGAGTATTCCTTCTACTACTAGTTCTTTGCCCTCTGAAAATGCAGGTAGACCTATCCAAAACTCTGCTTTACCCTCTGCATCAGTTACATCCACCAATGCAGCTGCAGGTAAGATTGAGTGTCTCTTAAGTGTCTGTATTCTTAGTGTTTATACATTCCTGATGTCTTGTACTACAAATACTTTAAAAATAGTATTTATCCAGCTACAGTAGCTTATATAATGCTTTCGCCCATTGTTTCCATCTGTCTCAGATTTCATTCATACTTTTCCATGAAGTCCCAATAATTAATTGAAATGTTTGTAATGGTAAAGAATATTTAAAATTGTGTAACATCGAATTCTTAAAACATTGCTATCCATCTTTTCTACAAGTAGCTTGTTTTAAATAAAAAAAAAAAATATGTTTTTTGAAATATTTTTAGTTCTATTATCTTTAGTTCTTTTATGACCAGTTTAATGATAAATGTATTGTGCTAATAAAATATAACACAAAGAATAAAAGGTAATAAATAAAAAATAGATAATAGGGAAACGTAGGTGAAGGAAAAAGAAATGAAGGAAAAACTGACTTCTTAAAATTATTCAAAGCAGGTGACCATGATGAATACTTAGAAGATTTGTTTCTTGAAATGTACTACATCAGATGCAAGCTAAATGCAAGAGTCTCCTAACTTCATACCTCTGGCTTGCATTAAAACATTAAATGTAATGATGCTTTATTTTTGGCATGAGCATTGCTTGGAAATCCCAAAGTTCAGTAATTTGTTGCTTGTTTGGCTAACGAGTAGAGCTGTCTATTCCAGCAAACCTTTTCTGAGAACTGGCATATTGCAGACAACAAAATGCTAAGCCAATGAGATTTTTTTTTTTTTAATTAAGAATTGTAGTCGAGTTCATAGCTACCCATTCATTTATCTGATTTTATGTAATCTTTCAGCTCCTTCAAACATGGCAAACCCCAAAGAGAAGACCCCAATGTGTCTTGTGAATGAGTTAGCCCGTTTCAACAAGATTCAGCCTGAGTATAAGCTTTTGAGTGAGCAAGGTCCAGCTCATTCTAAGGTGAATATACATAGAAGTTTCTTGTTCCTGCTGCTTGTGCGCTTTCACTTTCATAAATGGAAAGGCAAAGTGTATGCTTTTGGTGCAAGGTAGCACAGAATAATGGCAAGGAATGGGAAGCTCCCCAAGGTACTGATGGTAGGGAATTGTGAAGCTTGTTACATGTGTGCTAAAAAGTTGCTTTCTCAAAGTAAATAAAGGTTGAACTTACCTGTTACCTAAAACTACTTAGGTTTTTTGAAGGGTTATTTATGTTAGCTCCATTATGAGATGCTTGGCTTTAATTTTCATTTAATAAACCCAGGTTTGTCCCTTACAGACTTTGCTAAAAATTTTGTATTAAATATGGATGATCTTTTTGCAATCACCTTTCTAGGATGATGTTAAGCTTTTGTTCTACATCTTGCTTATTCTCTAAATTTTCTGGGTTCTTCCTGTGGTACATTTTAATATTTTGAAATTGATCTCACCAACTTTAAAAGATGAAAATAGTTTCTTAGTTCAAATTATCACATGAGATGCAGGAAGATTTATGGCAATCATGTTTCTTTAGGAAAAATACTACATAAGGGGTTGTAGTTGGTGAGGTACAAATCTATATTCTTTATATGGAATAAGTTTTACTACTTCATTTAAGAGTTCTCTCTTTTACACATTGTAACAGAATGTTACTTCGCTGTTGCTCTGTTTTGGTTGTAAATAAAATGAACCTTTCTATCCTAATTGTCCGATATTTGGAAAACAAGGATCTTGGTATATGTTCTTTAATGCTTGAAGTACAGTATGATTGAACAGCACTGAACATTCATCTGTTCCAGAACAGTTACTTCGGCAAAAGAATCCTTAGTTCTTCAGAGTGGGAATATAGGAACACTGAGGGCAGAGCAGCACAAGGTGTACATCCCATGGCATGGCATGTCTTTTACAAAAGAGTCAAGATCTCAGCAATACACAATTCTTTTGGTGTTCTGTTTGCATGTAGAGAGATAGTTTTTCAGGAATACAGCAAATATACAAGCAGTTTGTATTATTGCAAAGAACACTGAAGAAGGGAGTTTTAGCATTGTTAAACTTTTTAATCTCATTGAAGATCTGTGTTGTATGAGGACTGAAGTCAAGGCTGAGATGTGTCTATTTAATCTGGCATCGTCTCCTGAAGGGTTTTCCTGGAAAAGTGTTTGTTGTATGTTACAGGAATTGCCTTAGAATTGAATAATATTTACAACTAAAATCTTTTGTCTAAAATATGTGTAATGTCAGCTTCAATGTGCAAAGGAGGCAAGGTTTGCATTTACAAAAAGTATTAGAATAGCATTCAGAGCATGTGTTCACTTGTGTTTTCATTCTGATTGAAATTAAAATTAATTTAATTACCAGGGAGATGTTGGCTTGCTGTTGTCTGATTAATTTGTGAAAATGCAGGACAATGTATATCTTTCCTTATCCTACATACTTAAAAAGAAATGTGACAGAGCTTTGCTCTATAACCAAATAGGCTTGTGCTCACCTGTGGGCATGTAGAAGCTTTTATGGTGCAATGCAAACTTACCTTTCTTACCTTTCTTCAAACTGCTGAAAAGTATCATTGAAAAAAACTCACAGTATTAAAGAATTATGTGGAGTAAAAGTCTGCGTTTCAAGGTTGCTGTTCAGAGTAATGTTGGCATATCAGCTAGTCGTGTAGCTGTAACCTCTACACACATGATGTCTTTTGTTTTTTTGCCTATATTATCTCATGCAGGGTAGTTGCTAGCTACGATTACCTTGAAATTCTTAGTTCAGTAATCAGGGAAATCCTATCAGTGTCCAAAGTGTTTAAAATCTGGAGATGACGTGTAGTTGAGGAAAGCTTTGATTACTGTATTCTCAACTTTTGCATCACTAAAAGACTCATTGTTTTGCATAAGAGCGTCTAATAAATTACATGAATTCTGAAGCAGCTCATAATAAAATTAATGTTTTCTATTTTTGAGGTGTTTACAGTGCAACTGACTCTTGGGGACCAGCACTGGGAAGCTGAAGGAACTAGTATTAAAAAAGCGCAACATGCAGCAGCTGCCAAAGCTTTGGAAGGGACAAAATTCCCTAAACCTACGGCTCGTCCATCTCGTAGTGAAGGCAAGAATCCAGGTACGTGTCACAAACTGATTTTAAAAAACAATTGTAGAACACACCTTCCTGGTTTTGGTATGTATAAGTTGCATAAGGATGAATAAAAATAGTGACTCTGCATATTTAACAATGGCAATTGTCAGGTTTTGTGAGAACATGATCTTGATTTAGTCTTTGATTGTTGTAGGTGATGTGATAAAAATAATCATATTAAGAAGTTAAAAGTGTAGGGTTTTTCCATTAAGTCAGTCAGGCTTGAAGAACCCACTGCTTAACGTTACTGGTTTGTATTGTAACACTTGGTAGAATCCTGGAAAAGATGTTTATCCTAATCTTAAGGAAAAAAAAAAAGAAAAAGAAAACTAAGTTAAAAAAAAAATCTAATTTACAAACTAGCTTTACATCTCAGCTGCATAAACACAAAACATGAGATTGTTTTGCATTTACTCTTGGTCACTTGAATTCAAAGCTATTGGAGCTGCATTAGTATGTTCAGCGAAGGTTAAAAGTTATCTTTTGTGCCAGTTGTATTCTGATATCACCTAAATTCTTTCTTTAGAAACACTTCCTACAGTCAACAGGGAAACTATTAGAAGCTAGCAAGTACTGATTGTCTGCAAATCTGTTCCATAATTTCCTTTTTCTTTTGGCAATTGCCATATAAAAAAAAATACCTTGTACTAGATTACACACTGATTTTTGAGCCACTGAGGCTTGTGGTAGAAAAAATGACCACTTACGTGAGGGTTCTTTCTCAAATCAGAGTAGTCAGGGAGTCCATTCTTCATCCACAGGATATCTGCATTGAGAGAAATGTTTATAGCCCTTAGTAGCAATATACCTTCCTTTTGAAAAGGCAAATTGCAGTTGAAAGTGAAGAGCCATAAAGCCCTCCTTAGGTCATTGAGTACAAAGAGAAACATTTGATCATTATCAGTAAACAACAGAAACAGTAGGTATGTAACATGTCAATTTAATTTAGAAGTATTTTCTGGGGAAGAGACATTTCTGTTCTGCAGATCACATTGTTAGATATATAAAATAAATTGGTAGCTTCACAAGTTTAAAGAAAAATTTTAAAAAGCCAAACAGCAAATGCACTTTTTTGTAACGAGATTTGTCACAGCTGTACAGAGCTGCTAATTTAATATGCATCATATAGACTTAGTTTCTTTGTGTTCATTAGTATTTCTATTCAGAATTCATTCAAGATATTGCATATGGCAAAACTTGAGCTCGTTTTTCCCTGCTTTGAGACAACATGAGAGTTCAGATTGTTTCAGTTCCTTGTGACTTTCTTTACATTCCTTTTTATTTAGACAGTGTAACCCCCACAGTGGAGTTAAATGCACTTTGCATGAAGCTGGGAAAGAAACCTATGTACAAACCCATCGATCCTTACACAGGGATGAGATCCACCTACAGCTATACTATGAGAGGTGGCACTTATCCTCCTCCACGGTATGTATTGTTTTAATTTTTTGGTTTTGCAGCATCGTATCTTTGAACTTCCGCTCTCTTCGTCCAGTGCGCTGATGCTATCATCTGAAAACTGGCTAAAAATACAACTTCCCTTAAAGGGATATTCAGGTTGAAACAAAGCCAGCTTATGAAGCAAAAAGTTTTGATAAGTACACCCTGTTAGTATCTGTAATTTGTCTTAAGTATGGGTTTTTTTTATTTATTTAGGGGGGAGGGGAAGGAGAGGAAAAAGGGAACTGAACCAAATGATAAAGCGTTTTTGAGGGCATTCGGATGTAGCCAGCTTCATGAAGTGAATAGCTAAATATTAGCTACATACTTCTTGCATTTCCTTTCTATGTAAAACAAAAGTGAAGGAAACAGTTTGATGCTTTGTTGAAAGCTATTTAAATTAAAGCTTCAGTTTAAAGAATTGGATATAAGCATAAGAATTGGGAATTCAAAACATACTGGCCTGCCAAGTCTGTAAAAGCATAGTAACATTGTCTTTCTCTGTTCTACTTGGTTAGAACTGTGTTCATATTGTAAAATGGAAATGTTGATACTCTTGTTTCTAAGGTCTCTCCCGAAAAATCTTTTAGACCTCAAATCAAAAATTGGCTTTTTAATACTAGTGCTTCAGTGCTATTTCGTGGTTACTGATATCCAAGAGATTCATCTATGTATAACTCGCGTTTCTGTTTATTTTGTAGACCGTATTTAAATCTCTCTCTCTGCAGGTACTTTTACCCATTTCCTGTTGGCCCCTTACTTTATCAAGTTGAGCTGTCAATTGGAGGGCAGCAGTTTCATGGGAAAGGAAGAACAAGGCAAGCTGCTAAGCATGATGCAGCTGCTAAAGCACTGAAAGTTCTGCAGAATGAGCCCTTGCCTGAGAAACCAGAGGTGGGAATTAATCCTGGTGTTGTAAGCGTAAATTGCTAAGATAAACTGAGATATTGTTGTAGGTTTTTCCCTTATTGAAAGGAATATGACAGGAAATCTAATTCTATGTAGTGGTTTTGACCTACTTGTGTCAATAGAAACACTTTGATTTGAAAACATAAATTTCTATGGAACTAGAGTATTCACAAATGAAGTTATACTAATTCTTTTGCTGTCGTATTTTTCCACAGCAATGCTATAGACCTCTGTCAGATATGAGCACTGGAGGCATAGATAGGAACTAATATCTTATCAGGTATAGACCATATACAAACTTGTGAAGAAGTGTGTAAATGGGGTACTTGTATTCTAGTATGGACAACACAGAAATCAGACATGGGTTTCCTTCCTGGGCAAAATTCCTGCATGATTTTGTAAAGAACCATAGAAGTTCTAGAAGAGCAGTTCATGAAAATAGTAAACTCATATGTACATTTTGAGATGAACATAGGAAGCAAATTTTTATCCCTCCATATATGTATGGCTGCCCAGCACTTTCCATTCCAAGACCCTGTTATTGGTTATTTTTTCATGCTTTCTTGCTAACTTGCTTTAGGCAGAAAAAGTGCATTGTGTGCACACAAGTCACTCATAGCTTCTGGGGGTGGTTGATTGTGTGCACACTCCCCGTATTAGGTGTTGTCTGCTTTGGCCAAAGACTGCCACAATGAGTGTATTAGTCCTTCCTATATGGGCTCATTATACCTGTCTGAGTTATGAAGGCTTGATGTTAGAACTAAGAGCAGGAGATCTATTGATGTACTCCATGCTGGCATCTAGATTGTGTTGAGGAGGAGGCCATGCAATACAGACCTAGAAGAAGAGAGATAATGCTCGGATAATTAGGCAAACCTGCTGGATCCAATGGTTCAGGGAAGAGGCCTAGAAGGCACTGGCGGTAGTGGTTCATGTAACAGAAAGCCTTCCTGGAGGAATGTACATTATTGAATCATGGAGGCTACTAAAAGTCAAGGGGTTGCAAATGCTATCAGGGAAAAGAAAGTGATGCTGGGAATAGAAGCTGAAGGAGCGGAGATGAATTCTGCACTGAAATCTAGTGATAGGCAGAGTGTGGTCAGGGACAAGCTGGAGGTCTTCAGGCAGGAGAGGTCAAGCCTGAGGGGGATGTTCCCCTTCAGTATGGGGGAATCCCAAATTCCTGAGTATTGTTCTGTATCAGTGATACATAACATCCTCTTCTCACCCTCACTCACCCTCATAAAAGGTAACCTACCGTCATTAGCTGTTTTTCCACCTCATGTAGCAACGTGCTGTGTACTGGACCCAAGGAGTCTAACTGCAGAAAGTAACAGGATCACGTGTAACTGACTTCTTTTCTGTTCATTTTTTCAGAAATGCTTCTGTACAATATGCTTTCTGAATATTTGTAGAGTTGTGTTTAAAGTTGAGTAATGTGAGGTCTTCAGAACAAACACTGCAATTGTCTTTATGTGATGACATACCCTTTTCTATAGGATGTCTCATTCAGTGTAAGGGGTGTAAATCAAGAGGTAAAGGAAGTAAACCTGCAGTGTCTCTCCTTTTTTTTTTTTTTTTTTTTTTTTTTTAAGGACTTGATAAGGGAAATACTATTGTGAATGATGCCAGAGATTGCAAGAAGGGAGAATTATTCTATGAATAAAGCAGTTGCAGCTGAATGCTGTCTTGACCCTGCTATACATATGCTGGGCAAGTCACTTAAACTTTCACATGCATTTGTCATTTTATTTTTCTATTTATGTTTGACTTGTCTACAAAATGAACAGTAAGAAATGCAGCTACGCTTAAGGAAAACAATCCTTTGAATAGAGAGTACTGTTTTATAATACATAGTCAGATAAGTCAGTTCTTAATTTAAAGTCTGGTACTTAAATGCTAAGTTCATTAACATTTGGGGCTTTCAAATGTAGTTTTAGGAAGGTCTGAGGGAATTGCTGTTTTTGTAACAGCATTTTGATCTAGACAAGATGAAGATGCCCAGAGAAGCTGTGGATGCCCTGTCCCTGGAGGTGTTCAAGGCCAGGCTGGATGGGGTTTTGAGCAACATGGTCTAGTGGGAGGTGTTTCTGCCCAGGCAGGGGGGTTGGAACTTGATGATCTTTAAGTTCCCTTCCAACCTAAACCATTCGATGATTCTATAAGATAAAATAAGGAATATTTTACCACTAAGTGAGCACTGCTCATTCTTGCATTCACTGAGGCAAGGTCCGTGAAGGATACAGTAGTGTAAGATTGTAAGAGATGCTATTATAATGAGTGTATACAATGGAGGCAAATTAAGATTTCACAAGCAGACATAATCCTGATAATTCCTGCCTGTCATTTATGTTGCCAGTAATTTTCCTTTTAAATGTAGTTATTTTTGTGTATCCCATTCATGTCTGTATAAACAGAATATGCTTAAGCTTGAACTTGAGGGGGTTTTGGAGAGGGGAATAATTTTGTAATTTTTTTTTTTTTTCATTTTACAGACTTTTGTATTTGTAGGATTTTACTCTTGTATTTTTAAATTAGAAAATAATCAGTGCTTGAAAAGAAATAATTGAATAAAATGATTAGACTTTAAGGGTAAGAATTGCCATTTAACACACCTTCTCAGACTACAAATCTAGAAGCAAGTGGCAGGAAAAAAAATAATAAAATATTAGCTCTCAACTGGACAAGCCCCTGCCTGAATGACCCGATTTAATTTTAAAATCTGTTCTGCTTTGACTGGGAGGCTGTGGTAGGAAACCTCCAAAGGACCCTCCCAACCTAAATTAGCGTGATTGGAGTTAAGACAGACCAACAAAGCTGCAGTACTTTCCATATACAAAGACAGAAATGATAAAACATCCATTTAAAACTTAGCAAGCATAGAAAGCTATGCTTTCTAGCACGATTGTTAAACAGAAATTCTAACTTTTGCTTGAAAGTATTGAAACCAGAATTGCTTCTATGTATTTTGCCAACTTATTTGGTAAATATCAGCTGTTCTTTATATCCTTAGCACAGAAGAAATAGTCAGAAAAATAGCTGTGTTGAAATCAATGTAGTTCTAATCAGCAGCTCCACCAGTTTTCATAATTTGCTTAAAGCAGTCTTTGAGGAAGTGCGTGTTGAAAGAGTTCCTAGAGAAGGGTGAATACAGCAAACAATTCCATGCTATTTATTTGTATTCTCTTGAATGGATATTAAATAGGAAAAATCTAATCCAATAAAGAGAAGTCCTGATTACCTTTTCAGGGAAATATGTCTGAAATTGAAAAACTAGAATATATCTGAAATAACAAGGAGGGAAAAAATATTTGTAATTAAAGTGATTGCTCTAATGTTTTGACAGTAAAGGTAGTAACAGATCGTTCCTAGAGATGCTGGTAGTAAACTTGCTGTAATACCTAGACTGTAATAAAAAAAGACCTTAGTAGTTAAATATTATTTTTTTTCCTGGGTATATGTTGCTATTGCTTTTGGACTTACCAATTGCATTTGAAATAGGTTTTAGAAAAAGATGGTCAGGACTTTTTACTTCTGTATTGAATCTTGGTTTTGCCAATTTTTACCTGCGCTGTGCCTTCTGCTGAGGTATAGCATGGTTTCTCTAGCATAGGTGTTGAGGTGTTGCCTCCTCAATGGTCATGCCCTCTGACGCACAGTGCATCTACCTGGCTCCCGTGGGAGTGGTGCCATCATGTGGTCTTAGTGTTTGCAGAGCTGAAGACTGCTCAGTGTACATCTCTGTGTAGAGGTTGGGGACTGGAAGTAGTAGTGGGATCAGAAGTATCAGATGTTATCATTGTAAAAGAACATTGGGCTATATGTGCTCTTCTGAAATGTCTGCAGCTTGAACCTGAAGTACAAGGTCAACCCATAAGAACAGTGTGAAATCTGATGGGACAGTGGGAAGAGTGAAAACCACAGATTAATTTTACTAATGATTTTTTCTGTGGTGGGAAGAGGCTGCTTTAAGTGGTGGAAAAAAAATACTTCATGTTTTACTCATTAGTCTCAGACATTGGGGATGCTTGCTACCATCAAAACTAGTTTTAATGAATGAGAGCTCTCTAGCATATTTCTGCTGCTCCAATAAAATATTTAAATCATTTTTGTTACCTGGTTGCATAACTAGTATTGTGGCATGATATAATTGGTGAAATTGTTGCTGTTCATCTTTATCATAATCTTTCCAATATCATTGCTGGACACTTAGTCTTAAAATGTCTCTGTTGCTGTTACCATGCCTCTTAGTTCATGTTGATCCCAACATCAGTGAAGACATTTTTGGAATCACAATCAAAATTTTACCTGGAGATACGTAGAAGTGCCTGTAGGTAAGCTTCACCTGGCACTGCTGTCCTCCTAGCAGGTGTAAGTTCTCAGAGATGTACACCACTTGATTTAAGGCAAGTTCCTGACAGTATGTTCTTCAGATGAGAAAAAGATCTGTAGATGAAGCACTTACAAGGGAGCATGTTAAAAGACAGGCCTATGCCAGGGTCTAATTAGCCATCCTATATTCACATTGGTCCCATTCTCAGAATCTTTATTTTTTCTGCCCTTTCTCTTATCTGATACTGTCTTAGTGCTTTTGGTATGAATGTCCAATCAGTATATGAAAACTGTATTTCATAAAGGTACTTCCATTTGGAAATCAGTTCATTTAACACTTCAGTTTGGTTTTCTATAAATAGATTTTTAAACCTATTGGCCCTTATCCCATTTGTTCTTTCCTGTAATGAGCAGATGAAAATATGAAGGTTTGCTAGCTTTTACACATACACCTTAAACGAGCTTCTTAAGTTTCAGTTCTGTAGTACGTGTGCTGCATTTCTACACATTCACGTAAAATGGCAGTAAAGATTAGACTACTTAAAAATTTGAGAGTTCAGTAAACTGGTTGGATGGATAAAATTCAATTTAATAGGATCTTTATTTTAAATAGAGTATGCTTTTTTTAGGTTAACGGAAAAGAACCAGATGATGAAAATCTCAATAAATCTGAAATAAGCCAAGTTTTTGAGATTGCACTTAAAAGGAACTTGCCTGTGAATTTTGAGGTATGTTTATTTTACAAGCTCTAGATTTGTTTTTATTAGAATATTAAGGGTACACATTAAGTTGAGTCTATTCTAGATAACCCAAACAACTGACTTTTAACATGTCTCGTTAGTTGTGAATACACTTTTACCTTTGACAGTCACCCTGATTGTCTTGGAGTTTATATGGTAAAGTGAAGAAAAAAGAAAAATCCACCTGTTCACAAATTCATGCACTAAAATAATAACATGAGTGAACAGCTACGTTGTGGTTGTCTGTGCAATCTTTTTTCCAATCTTTTTGAAAAATCAGTGTTATACTGAAGAAACAAAACACCAACCCCACATTAATGGTTAGAACATTGAAGTGCAGAGTCAAGGCAAGAGTATAGCTCACTCTGAAAGACATTTATGGAAGTATTTGCTTAATTAAGCACTGATGTGGACTACCCGCATGTTGCAGAATCTCACAAATAGGTTTCTTTTCTTGCCATGAGGTGACCTCATGTGCATCTTACTTTCCTTTCCCTTTGACCTGGCTGCTTGCTGCCTCTTTGCCCCTCCTTGATCATTTTAGTTACCTTAAATCAATAGCTTCCATAGGAGCGTCTCTGTTTCACTAAAATATTAATTTATCATGCTGCTTTCCTGAGCTGGCAGAGCAACGTTTAAGTCAACTATCTGAATTATAATAGTAAGAAAACACAATTGTGTGTAACTAAATTGTTTCTAAAGCTATTCTATGAAATTCTACATGAAGCTTTCAATTATTGCAGATTAGCATCACTGGTAAAAATATAGTCACACAAAGCCACTTGTGGGTGGAAGTTCTTAATTCATTCTTACTTTTTGACTTCATGGATATTTTGAAGTATGATGTATTATGAATGGAGTTAAAAGACTAAATCTGTAGTAGACAGCTATCTCTTAGGTGTCTCCAGAATTCTTGATTTCTGAACTAAAATGCTGGATCCTAAAGAATTGCTTTCTCTGTAATGTTCTATTATTGTAACATGATATGTTTAATGAGGTGATGATAACTGTGTGGAAGTACGCACTGATGAAATAAAATGGTCATACTTTAATATTGAAAGACTTAATCAGTAAATTGACTAAGATGGATTAATGACTTGCATGTAAATACTGTTTACTGCTTGCTGCATCTGATCTTTTTAAAATATATGTTTATTTGGGTGGGATTACGTTATTTAGAGTGGCTATGATTTATATCTATACTTTCTGGATTGTATAGGAATCTAAAAACTCTTTATCCATAGTTCTTGAGAGATGTTTGCTATAAACAATGTGCCCTACCATTTTTAATAAGTGTTTATCACGCTTTCACTCAGTTTTTCCCTCTGAAACAGGTGACCAAGGAAAGTGGTCCTCCCCATATGAAGAGCTTTGTAACCAAGGTGTCAGTCGGAGAATTCATGGGTGAAGGTGAAGGAAAGAGCAAGAAGATCTCAAAGAAAAATGCTGCAATAGCAGTCCTAGAAGAACTGAAAAAATTACCACCCCTTCCTACGGTTGAGAAAATGAAGCCACGAATCAAAAAGAAAACAAAATCAATAGTGAAGGTAAGAGACGAACAGGTTGGAAATCTGACTGTTATAAATAATCATCAGATGAGAGGTGTTTCTCAGTTAATTATAAACACTCTTCAACTGCTCAACCTTTCTCAGCAGTCTGATACTACAAATCAAATGTTATTTTGCTCCCACTCTAAATGGGGTTCTGACACCACTTTTACAATAGTTATCAGTAAATTCAGGATGAAAGAGAAACCTTATAAAAGAATGAGTGGCGCATAAAAATTAAGCTCTGACTTTCAAGCCTTACACTTTACAGCTTTGGGTTTTGCATGACTTTGCTTCTGCAAATTCTCCTGCAAGCCTGCCCCTCCTAATTTAGCAGGATTAGAATTTGTAAAACTGTTACCAGTGTAGGTTCTATGTGGTCAATCCTGACAGCAGAGAGGAATAAATTGAGTGTTTCTCTTTGGCTGTGACAGTATTTCAATAAGCAACTTTTGTTTCAGTGTTTTTAAATTCTAGAGATGCATGAATTCAGTGGCATGCTGCATTTTGTCTATTAAACCAAATATTCACAAATTTTGGCTTATTTCCTAAACATTGTTCTACATAGCTGCAGACAAGTCCAGAATACGGCCAAGGAATGAATCCCATTAGCAGACTTGCCCAGATACAGCAGGCCAAGAAAGAGAAGGAACCAGAGTACATGCTCATCACAGAACGTGGTCTTCCAAGGCGCAGGGAGTTTGTTATGCAGGTTTGTATGTTAATTTGAGAAATCCAGTTGCATGGCTGTAATGTGTGTTTGTCGTGTTTGGGTTTTTTTGTCTTATGGTAATCAGGGTGTCATGATGATACACAAAGTTAACAGGATTACATCCAAGTTTCCATGAGCTTTATTAAGAAAATATCTAGTGGGCTACATTCAAGGAAGATAAAGGTTCAAAAGAAGTGATCTGAATTGTTTTTTTTTTTGTTTTTTTTTTTTTTAAATTGTATAGAGCACCAGAAGTCAATGTTGTAGCTGCCTAATGTTTTAATTAACAGAAATATTAATATTCTGCTAAGAGATACTGAGCTGCTTTCATTTTGTAACGTAAGATTTAGTAACAGGAACCCGGGTATCCTTCATTCCCTCCTTCCCCTGAGTTTTTGTGTGTTGCTTTAGAGTGCAGCACTTTCTATACTCTGCATTGCAGATCCCAATAGCACAGCAGTATTTTTAATACTTAGTATCTAGTAGCCTCTGATACTTAAGTGCATTCTCCAGACCTCTCTCCTATCCTGGCCAAGACAGGAAAGCTAGTTGCTTGCTTTCCACTATGTTAGTAAATCTGTTACTTCAGCTTGGAAAACTTGTATCTGCTGTGGTACCAGTTTTGAGCGCTTAGGCTGTTGCCAAGGTGAGATGATGAAATATAGTTGTGTGACTTCTGTTTGGGTTTTTTGTGCTTGGAGGCCAATGATCACTGATAATAAATGACAACTTGCTTAGAATAATGATCAGTTGAACTGTTTTGTGACTCATCGCATGCTCGAGACACAGGTCACTAGTGAGTGTATACTCATACAACTGTTTAAGAATTGGTTTGGGTTTTTGTCCTTTTTTGTCCAGGTGAAAGTTGGTGTACACACAGCTGAAGGAATGGGCACGAACAAAAAAGTTGCTAAACGCAATGCAGCTGAAAATATGTTGGAAATTTTAGGTTTCAAAGTCCCTCAACCTCAACCTCCAAAGCCAGCATTAAAGACAGAAGAGAAGGTAAGAGGTTCTAACAATCGGCCACTGTTTAATACTACAGCAAAAATTGAATTGAAACAATAGCAGCTTTGCAAGGCAGCAACAGTGTAGTAAATTCATGTGTTCTGCACTAGCCAGGAAGCAGTTGTATTGAGGTGACTGTTCTCTAAAAAATAGTGCATTTTGGGTACATTAAGGGTTCAATTTTGCAAGTAAATCAAAGTCTCATCAGAAGGCTAAATGCAGGTATTTCTTTATGGAATGGCTCAGAATCTGTGATGCATGTTTTGCATCAATTGCAGAATCTGTGATTGCAGAATCTGCAATTGATGTATTGGTCTGAGAAACTTGCAGACATGTATATTATAGGACTCTGGTAGCAGTAGTTTTACGTAGCCGTATCGCCAACTGCAGTAGAAAGTTTGTTACTAGCCTCTTTCTTTGGCAGGTCCCTTAGCAGGGAAGGAGCCTTGCAATCTCCTATTGATTCCATGGATGTTACCAGGGAGTTAAAATAGCAAATCTGGTTTTAGATTTCTCCTTTTCGCGTGCATGCTCATTTGTGTCCAATGTGTTGTCCTCAGCAATACCAATAACGAATTTTAGTTTAACTGGCTTTCCTGTGGTATCTAGTTCTCAAAATCTGTGTTCTTAATACTACTTCACTAGTCTGTAGATCATTTTAGTCATTCAGTGAATAAGAATCACAGAACTTGTCTCTTCTGGGTAGCTATCTAATAACTGAGGGTTTCGAAGAACACATTTTTCAGTAAAATTTTGACTAGTCAGATTGCCTACATCTTTAAAACTTGGGAGGAAAAAGAGTTTTAAAGAGATACTTTGTGTTTGGCTTTTTTCCTTTTATTTTTAAGACACCAGTGAAGAAACCAGGTGATGGAAGAAAAGTAACCTTCTTTGAGCCGGGCTCTGAAGAGACTTCAACTAGTAAGTAACCTTACTGAAAGAAGCATGGCCCTGATGGCCTGTGTAAGACGTGTTTTCAGTCCCTTCGATAGTGTCATTTAACACATGGCAATGCAGAGGTGTGTAACTGCTGGCTTGCAAACGCAGTCTACCCATTGGGAAGGTTTTGTTCAGATCTCAAAGAGATTATTCCTCCCAAGCCATGCAGTATTCAGCTTGCTTGGCCACCAGGTGTGTGGAGTCAATGGCCACGCCAAAGGCGTTTTTGGTGCTAAAGAGTCGGTGGAGCAGTTCGTGGAGGTGCAGCTACTGCTGTTTGCAGTGTCTTGGGCTTGTCTTACCTCGATCTGAAGGATCTTGGAAGGGGCTTCAATCTGTGTCTAGGACTTTCTAGGACAAGAAAGAACCGAGCTTTGTTCTGATCCAGGGACCAGGCTCCTTAAACCAACAGCAGGAGTAAAGCGAGGGCAATTTCTGTGGGGGAAAAGGTAAAGGGAGGAGGAGAGATCAGCCTCTCTGGCTCAGCAGAACGTTTCTTGGGTATAGGGTGCAAATGAGGATGGGAGCAGATTACCTGGAAAAGGGTTGGGGTTTCTACCACCTGGGAATAGCCTTCTGGATTTGGAAGAATGGTTGCAGGCTGGAAGACTGCCCCAGAAATGTCATTCTAAGCCTGAGGCAGAGTAGCAATGGGAGGGTGCTGCTGAATTTGTTGAGGCAGAGTTAGCTGTGTTAAGTTTGGCAGTATCACCTTACAGACGTTGAGGAAATAACTGCAGTATGTTGAAGACTGTTCCTGGGATGAAGATGAGAAAGGGTTTCAGTACTAACTGTGAAACTGGCCTTCCTAAAGCAGAGTTGGAGAAGGAAGGAATGGCCTTGTAGTTCAGAACAATCTCTTCATCTGTGCTTGGTCTCTAATGACTGAGAGCTAGGAACTGTGCCTGCATTTATTTCAGACAGCTGATGGTTATAGTGGTCACATCCACAGAAGATTGGCTGGAACAAAAAAAACCCAAACCTGACCACCAACTACACAGGCGTTGGCTTTCTCTAATGTAAACTGTTGGGAGGAGTCCTTATGGAAAGTTTGTCTGTTGCAGTGTATCTGTTCTGTGTAGTATGTTTCAGGTGCTTTATGTATTTCAGTATGGTTTTGTTGTTTAAATTACAAATAGTTGGAATTGACTTGGATTTTGGTAATGTTTTACTACATCCGTAAGATCTTAGGTAAACTTCCTGACTTCTTATTCAAACTTTGCCACCCCTGCTTTCTTCCATCTACAAATTTTGACTTTCATCCTTAGACCTGAAACAGCACAGTCCTGCTGAACTCCTTTATCTGTTCAGCCATAGCACTGACTCCTCTATTTCAGTGACACATTCTTCCCTACATTTCTTGAGCACACCTCTGTTGTTTTCCTCCACAGTCCTGTGTGAGTTCCCCGTAAAAAGCTGTTCTTATCCCTCTTAAATGTAACTTAAGCCATAACGTCAATAAATTGCTATTAATTGACTGTGGCTGGATATTCTTGCTTTTTCATACTGTGCTAACATTACATTTAACCTTACCACCCTGTTTACGTTTTCACAATATATAGTTTAAACTTTGTGGACTATCTGTCACTCTCTTTACAATATTAACAGTGGCTGTGGTTGTTCTACGGTTTCATTATTCGCTCCTGCAGTTTAAATAAGCAAATAAAAAATTAGTTGCAACCACATTCTAGGTATATCTTTTGGTTTCATGTCTGAGGTGCCTGTAAGCTTCACTGGCCTGAAGAAATTGCTCCCAGAGGTAAAGGTGCTCCTTTTGGCAGAAGCAGGAGTTGCACTGGATCATTTATTCGATAAGCAAACTCTGTCTTGATGATGCTGATTCTCTGACCCACCAAAGGTGAATCAAGCTCACTAAGTTTGTTAGTGTTTCAAAAGTAATTTGAAACAAATTACATTTTTTTCCAGAAGTGGCTTCTGATGCCTATGTATGCCTTCAAGTGCTGACAGAAGGGCTCATAGCAATAACCAGCATCTGTTTAGGATGTACCTCTCTCTTCTCAGGTAATAAAGAAGATGAATTTAGGATGCCTTATCTCAGCCATCAGCAGCTTCCTGCTGGAATTCTTCCCATGGTCCCTGAGGTTGCACAAGCTGTAGGAGCCAATCAAGGACACCACACCAAAGAGTTCAACAGGGCAGCCCCGAATCCTGCCAAGGCTACAGTAACAGCAATGATTGCTAGAGAGCTTTTGTACGGTGGTACTTCTCCTACTGCCGAGACCATTCTGAAGAACAACAATTCATCAGGCCACGTACCCCACGGACCACTTGCTAGGCCCTCTGAGCAGCTGGACTATCTTTCCAATGTTCAAGGAATCCAGGTAAATGTTCAGCTTTCCAAGATTTCTTCCAAAGCTATCCAAACCAGTCCAACCTGCTGTTTGTTCTAAAGTTTTTTAGTTCTGCTGGTGACTGATGTATTCTGAGGCTACTTGTTAAGCTGAAATTCATGGAAATGTTTTACTTTACCTATGAAATATACTGAATTTTACAGCTTTTTAAATTTAGTTTTCAAATGTACATTTCTGTACTGCAGCCTCAGCCTTAATTCAGTGCTACTCGGAAGTCTTGGAAGAATAAACCTGAAAGTAACATTTTCTGAAAATTGCCACAATGTATGAACATAATACGAACTTGAACTTGGCTGAGCTGAAATATTTTTATTTTTTTTTAATAATCTTTCATACACTAACTTTTGGTGTAAGCTGTACATTTTCTTGTGTTTGGTCCCTTTAATTGTCTATAAGTTCCTATGTTAATATGTTAAAGAAGCTCAGGGGATTAAAAAGTATAATATGGAAAATTTTAAATGCAGATAGCTCTGATCAGACTAAAGGTCCCAGCAACAATCATTATTACGTAGCACTTTTATTCAGAAGGCTTGCAGAGCTCTCGTGATTACTAAAGAACATTGCAAGTGAAGTCAGACTTCAAAGTAAAGTAAGGTTCAGCTTCATATATAGCCAAATACTCTATCGCAGTTGTGATAAATTTCCTGTACTTGGTTAACTGAAAAGAACTAAATTCTTCTCTTTTCTTCAGGTTGAATATAAAGACTTTCCAAAAAATAACAAGAACGAGTTTGTATCTCTCATAAACTGTTCCTCTCAGCCACCACTGATCAGCCATGGAATTGGAAAGGATGTAGAATCTTGCCACGATATGGTATGAAGACTATTGCTGAAATGCTTTCTCTTGGGCCTTCAGTGAGATGAGGGGTGCAGTGGATAGACCAAAGTTTCACATTACTACTGGAGAGCAATAAATTAAATGCTATACAATTCCCTGGCCAATTTCACAGGTTGCTGAAATAATTGATTAATAATATCAGAATCTAATCTAAATAACCTTCAAAATACTTAATAAATGGTCACGATTTTGGTCTACAAAAAATGCATTTGCTTTATCTTGGTATTATTTGTACGAGCATATATTAAAGAAAAAGTACAAAAAGGAACTTTTAAAACATAAGAGCATATCAACTTATTTTCTGTAACAGAAAGGGCTGATATTTCATCGGGAACTGTAACACTTGGATTCACGTTACCAGACTTTCTGCTGGAGCAGAATCCAAAATGGAAGAAATGCAATTCACCATTAGAGAGCAGGAGACACTCTAAATCTGTTAAGCTCCCTTTTTAAAAAAGATCTTTTATTCACAGTAGTTGAAATATTTCGTTGTGAAACTCTTCTAGACTGCAAACTGTAAGGGACTTTGTCTATAAAAGCCACTACATACTGCTAACAATATGTACAGGGTCTACTGTAATTTGAAAAGAGTTTAGTTCTTTTGGTCTCCGGTGGTGACCCGAGTACTGACTGCAGACTGAATAGTTTGCAAAATGTAAATATACTTAAAACCTGATTTTACTGGTTTTTATACTAAAAAAAAAAAATCTAATGGCTATAATTTGATACAGATTTCTTTGATCTTTGTCACCTAATTTTGACATTTTCATACCCATCTCTACATCCTGCTGTAAAGAGCTCCTGTCAGACTAAGCACACCAGTCAGTGCAGGAGATAGGAAGGAAAAGGACAGCCAGTTCGGAGCTTAAACATTGCGACGGGGCCAACGTGAGAACCGCCCTCTGCTCAGATATTCAGCTTTCAGGAATGCATGTGCCAGAACTAATCAGGGATATTCTGAAAAGGTGCACCTGAATAAAGTTGAAAAAAAAATTTCAGTTCTCAAAGGAGGTGACTTACTTTTGCGTTAGCCATGTCACATTGAGTCTTCTTTTAAACAGTCACATGTGCCCTATCTGTGTTGTATTTTTGATTCTTGTGTAACTGTTTTTCTGCAAAGGACTTTTTGGTTCCGTGTATTTTAATGTCTTTTGTCTTAAGCTCTGCACAGTTTGAGCCATTACTAATTTAGTGTCTTCTTCCTTGATATTAATAGTAGTGCTGAATTAATTTTCCCCCACTGTTAAAACAATTGCAATGGGAATCCCCTAGCCACAGCACCATTCTGGTGTTTAATGTAGCAAGATGAAATTCTACATCATTGCATTTTTTCCATCATAATTATACATCCTAAAAATCTACCGACAAAATTAGAACATTTATTTTGTTTCAAGTGGTCCTCCTTTTACTAAATCAATGAAGAGGCCTCAGGTTGAATTGCTGAATGCTCTCTCTTTTCATCAGGCTGCATTGAATATTTTAAAGTTGCTGTCTGAGTTGGACCAACAAACCACAGAGATGCCACGAACAGGAAATGGACCAATGTCTGTGTGAGTGTGACCCATTGACTTTCCCTTGCACTATTGGAAACCTCTAACCCTAGGAAGTACTATAAACAAGTAAAATGTGAGGGGTTTTTTCTTTGCCAGAAAAGTTAAAATGCCAAGGGCTGTTGTCTTCTTCAGAAGGATGAGAGGGTAGGTTTTATGATCAAGCTTGCAATTTTCATGTATCAAATGCAAATAACTAAGCAGGAGCAAGTGGATAAATGTAATGACTGTGATACAGAGCAATTCTGACTGTGATCCCACTGCTTATATGATTTATTTACATATATTTGTAAACAGTGTGACTTTTCAGTGTGTTTAAGTGTTACAGCTGCTCCTGTCTTTCTAGAAATCTGTATGTAAAATGTAAACAATGTATAATTTCCATAGCTTGAAATATGGAGGGGTTGCAAATAACTCCCTTTGACCAGAAAAAAAATAAAGTTTAGGCCTCTCATTTAGATAGTAAGCTGTCAAAATAGTGGAATTAACAAAGTGCTAATTGATTAAAAAGGGAGGCCAATTATATGGAAACAAATTGTTGTAAGCACCTTATTCATGGAAATAGTGTTTTATCTCCTAAGTAACAGGTGTTTTCTCATTTGTAGATGTGTGAAACAAGAAATGGAAAGTGACCCTCTTCTCAAACCGGCTAACTCAAACACTTTGGGACAAACACTGGACAGCACTGCCTAAAAAAGGCTTTTGACTGGACCCAAACCTGAAAGCACCAGAGAAAATCAAATGCTTCCTATTAATGTAACCTAACTGTTTTAGAGTGCTACAGTCTTTACAACCTACTGTAGTGTCTAAATCATAACCGTTGCTTTTTCTTCAAACAGTGATAAATTTTTAGTTTCATTAAGTTGTTTTGATTGAAATGACACTATAAATTTTTCATTTAAAAGTTTCTTAATTGTATCTAGAACAATAGCACAGTTTAGAAACTTTGTCTTCTGAGACTGACATGTTATCTGTGAACTAACTTGGGAAGATCATATCCATGTATGTGGTTATTTTGTTTTTATTGAAATAGCAAAGTTTCACTGGAAACAAATTGTGTGCCCACCATTTTTAAAAGTCCAATATGTTCGCAAACGTTAGCTTAATTATCCAACGGTTGAATGAATTAAAACTCTCTAGGAATTTTAAACTTTGTTTGATCATTTTTGGTTAATTTATAGTTTTCTTGAGTGGGGGGTAGGGGAACTCGAATGCAACGTGACTTTAAATGATCTCTGATCGATGTTTTAAAGATTGTGTGTATAGATGGCACACAGCTCACTACATTACAGGATATGATCTCAATGTAGTGCATATAAAACTGCAGATTGATTTTCCTTGAGTGCTTTATACTGTTTAATTACATCTCCATGTAGGGCTGAAAAAAATTACCTATGTTTATATATAAACTGTGTTGCTTTTGATGTTGTGTTATTGCGCACTGAACTGTGCGCAATAAAGTTTTTTGCATATGGTCCAGGTAAAGCACGATAGCCTTGCAAGTTAAGTACTGCTTCAGTTCATTGTTTACGCTGGAATTTTTTCTCCCCATGGAATGTAAGTAAAACGTAGTGTTTGTCACCAATAAATGGTAATACTAAATTTTTTTGGTTAATTTATTCTTGTATGCCACTACAGGGGCTGCTTTTTTATAGGATTTGTAATGCTTGTGATATAGTACGGGCAGTATTGTAAAGCTATGGAGTAACTGTACAATGGTTATCAATTACATATAAATAACTACTATTTAGTAATGTGGAGGATGTGAAAACCTGGCAAGGTCAAGGAAATTCAAAAGTAATGTGGGTACATTTTGTTATTTGTGCCACAGTGTGTTAGTGCAACTGTATTAATGGGAGCTTAAACTAAAGTTATGATTATGACAAGAAACCTGGCACAACAGGTTGGTATGATTTTAAAGTTTAAGTCTCTACTTTTAAGTTTCCTTGTTTGCTTGTAATTTGAGTCATAACCTTGCCTTGCACTTAGTAATTTTGGGGGGCTAGTACTTTCAAAACAAAACTTTCCCTCTAGCAACAAAATCTGGCACGGTAGACTGACACATGACAGTGTATCATTTGGATGTGAACTACGTTCAGTGTGTACTTTACTGGTGATCTGTAGCAGCACTTCCTAAACTCCTGTTGGCAGCGCGTGTGGTAACTCTTGTCACAGACAGCAGTTACTGCATTTGCTGTGTCTCAAAGCTAAATGTCTTGGCCATTTTATTTGCATTATCAAAAGCAATCGGGCCACATTAACTGCATACCAAACTTTATTGAATCAAGTTGTTTTCGATCGTTATAAGCAAAAAAAAAAAACATTGTAAAATTTTTTGGGTTTTTTTTTTTTTTTTTTTTACATTTGTAGAACTAAAATGCTGTACATTTAAAAATTAAAAGAAACTTGCTAGGCTGAGGCTTTGTATTGCAAATTCTTACAACTTGGAAACTACCTACCAAACATTGCAAAACAGATACCACATTGATAGCAATGTAAATGGTCTGCCTACCTTTATCTGCTGTTACTTAGGAGTTTTCTCTTTGGATGGAACTGGAGCCTATTCTTCTGACTGTTTTGCAGTGTTCATTGGTTGATAATACTGTGTTTCATATGAACCTGAATGAAGGTACTTTGCCATAGACACCTCTGTTCCAATACTCTTAAGTGCATCTGTCATCTTAGAGGTGCTCTGTAGGAGAAGGCTCTTCTGTCAAAGAGCTTGTAATCACAGCCTCATGGTGGAAGACTTCAGGTCACTATGTGGATTCTTGGTAAGCCAAAGGCAGTTCTAGATAAAAATGTGGTTTTTCTAGAGCACTACAATCGCTTGCTTTTCCTGTTGTCTCCTCTGTGCTTGATGCAGCAAAGGCTAGGAAGAAAGATTACATATTAGAGGTAATCACCTGAAGGCTTTATATCACACTTGTTCAACAGATACTAGAATGTTCTATGAAGAATAGAAACAAGAAAAATCTGAGATGAAGGTGAAATTCTCTGGCTGCAGTAGACTAGCAAGCTACTGCTGGTATAAAGCATACATTTCTGAGTACCATAAAGTCCTGTCTGCAAGACACCTCACCACCTTGGATTCTTTCTTTGAACTTTTTACTTTTGTTTTTGATCTTAAGAAACCTTTTGACTGCAAGTGAATGAGCTGGAGCTTCCAAATATGAATATCAGTGTACATTAGCTGGGGATTCATGCCACGCATTTCAGTAATGATCCCATTATGAAAAAATTAAGTATAGGGTCTGTTCCAAAATTAGTCATATTCAGATCATAATTGGTTAGGGTTGTTCTCCCACAAGTGGTTTTTACCAAGCATTTTTCTTCCCATTATCTTATTTGACTCTGCTTAAATTACCACTTTTTAGTAAAATAATGCATTTTTTCCTGTTTCTCCAAAAGTATTTGGCTATATGGCACTCCTAATCTGAGTGTTCCAGAATCTGCTGTACATTTAGTAAATTGTGAAATTTTGCACTCAAAATATTTAGTTTAGTTCAGCTACAGAGAACTTCCCTTTAATCACTTTCAAGCGGGAGTAAGGAAAACAACATATTTAATGCAATCTATCAGGCTTGTAACTATTGTGCTAACAACTGAGACAGTGATCTTGTTTCTTTTCAGATTTTACCTCATTATTATTCCAGCCTCTTAAATCATATAGCCAGTGTTCTGCAAGTAGGGATGCCCTTGAGCCAGAGCTTGGAAGTGCAGAGGAAGGAGTTTGATGCTACCTGTAAGGGAGGGCAACTCCCAAGGAGACAGGGGATGTGATGTGGCAGAACAAGTCACTGAATTTCAGTGCAGTTCAGTCTGGTTCATTTGGACCTTTTTTTAACACCTGCTCATCCCGCTTCCAAATGTGGAGCATACAGGCTCAAAGGAAGTAGCTGAGGAGTTTGGAAACCAGATTCTGGAAATATTTATGTTCATTTTCCAGTAGTTCAGCTTGTAAATAAGATCAGCAGAGATCAGACAGTGTAGGCAATGCATTTTTTCTTCACCAAAGAAAATGTCCTGTCTGCTTGTCCTTCCTTCCACGTCCAGAGTCTGACAGTCTCTAGTCTTCATGTTGTTGTTTTCTGATATTGGAAAGAAAGCACTCATTACTGTTCTCTCAAATTTCAAAGCCTTAAGCCAACCTCTAAATTCTAGCAGCTTTTGCACTGCTTTCCTTCAGGTCTTTTCATATTCTTACATATAGCCGCAGGCTCTTGTCAAAAGCAGGATGGTGTGCCACCCTTCTTTGAAGAGGTGCAATCAAACGTCTCTTGTTTCAATGTCCTGTGAAGAAACCTGAAGAGTGGCTTTGTGGACGTGCTGCACGTGAAACCTGACAAGTGAAGCCTTTTCCAGTGCTGTGTTCTCAAGCTTAAAGTTTGCTGCTCAAGTCTCCTATTTTGAGTAACAAGTCGCACTCTGAAGCTGGTGTACAAGAAGGAAGGTAGTCCATGTTCATCCAGGGATTTTGTGGTATTATCTGCTTTCTTAAATGGATCACAGACAAAAAAACTGGATCACATAAAAGTTAAAGGGGAATAATGAAATTGGTGAGGGAATTTTTTGAAAGCAGAATATTTTATTTGTTAGTAAAGTCCTGACTATCCAAAGGAAGAAACGCGACTTTTCATGATCTGTCATTCTTGGTTTCAGGATGGAGATCTTAAAAGAAGGATTTGGGTAAATTTTATTTTTGGAAATGCTGGATCTGTAGGATAGCTAAAATGTGCCTACAGAACGAGAAGTGGCCTATACCTGTTTGTTCCATAATATTAAAATACATTTCCATAACTTCGTTGTTGTTTTGTTTTAGGATATAGACAGCTGATACTTCCTTAGGAAGAATTCTATCTGAAGGGACTCAGGTGGGGAATCTGGAGTCACCAGGGTAGCTATTCTTGCTCTCAATTCTCTGGCCAAATTTTAGCACCATACATCAGAGTTAAATGTAGCTGTGCTTGGAGTTCCACTGAAATTACTGTTACCTAAGGATCAAACCAAAATTCCGTTCTAACCCAGTGATCAAAGTTAAAAATAGTTTTATTCTGTCCTCATGTATAAAGACAAATGGTGGAGTTTCCAAAAGTGCCTAACTGCAGGAAGGGACCAGATGTGCGTGTACCACTTCACTAATCTTGTTCTGTGAAGAAATCACGTAATTGTTTGCTGCTTTTATTTTGAAATTCTGCTGATAGAAACCAACAGAATAAGTGTGAATCAATGTCATATCTTCCTTAAGGGCTTCTGTAGTTAAGTGATTTTATTTTGACCGCTCCTCTGTTTAAGCTTAGACAAAGAAATGCTGCTCCAGAGGTGGTGACAGATCTGAAAACACTCAACTTCATCTCTGTAGCTGTGACCTGCTGTATTGTTTCCCTTTATCTGATGACTGGATACATATACTTATTTAACACCAGGAACTTCTCAGCAAGAACCTCAACATCCCATGGAATGAGGCTGGGGAAAAAAATTAAGTTGTTAGAGCAAACTAAAATCCCAAGGGTATTAATTTAATCTCTGGATTAGAACTGAATAAAAGCATACAGATTGTGAATAATAATTATCTAAGAGTGTATTTTATTCTCTGGCAAAACAAATCCTTTTGTATACCACTAGCAGTATCCTAAAGCAACAAAACTGTATTTAATTAGAAATGAAAAAAATCATAGTGCTTTGAAACTTTACTCATTCTCCCACTTCCAATTTCACAGTGTTTTTTAGCAACCTGCTAATAGAGGATGTTTTAGATTTTAAATGTCCCATATTAATGATGCAGAAAACATCCCTCACAGAGTATGCTTTAAATACTTTCATTCTCTACTACTATTCTTTCCTTATCCGTAGTGTTTCCAACCAAAAGATAGTCTATTATGTTTAAATGTCTTTTTTTTCCCCTTCCTTTAGCAGAAGGGAGATTGGTGCTTCCCAGAGAAAGCAACCTCAACCCGGTGTTAAGGGACAAAACCTCCCATACCTGTCATGTCAAAGTCCACATGCAAAATCTGTTTGGGGGCATCTCTACAGACAGTAATCCGTATTCCGATTTATCATGGATGCAATCTCTCAAATTGCTGTTCTTACTGTTCTAAAACCACAATCAAGTATGTCACAGTAGGGATATATATAGTGGTCTGACTGCTAAGTATTGCTTTCACTGTTTTCACACAGTAGCTTGCTTTTAATCAAGACGACTGTTTAGCTCTTGCCTAGAAAAACCAATTGGGAAAGGAAGGTATCACTGGAAAAATAAATTCACCAGTATTTTGTTGTAAATAAGATTCAGTATAGCTGTCCTACAAACTGCTGCTGTATTTGCATAAAAAGTTTGTCAATTCCCTTTAAAGCTTGTTAAGTGAATATAGAGGAACTTTGGTATTAAAATGTTGAGCCACCAAGTTATTTTAATTGCTGAAGTGGATAAAAACGTGAAGAATATGTGCTACTTCAAACTCATAAAGTCTACATGCATTTAAATAATTGTGTCTTCTAAGCATTCTTAGCAATGACTGTTGTGCTTTCTCTTGTACTGTATTAACTTCAAAGGTAACTGTTGTTTCCGGTGAGTGTTTAACTTCTGTTCCCATGTGCTAAAGGGCTGATGTAGAAATCCAATGCTGATTTTTATTTAAAAGAAAAAAGGTTATTTAAGAGCTTTTACTATTTAAGCCCTCCCCATTCTGCTGGTTCACAACTGTATGCAGATAGGGAAGATGTACCTAGATTAAAGTGATACTTAAACTGGGTCAAATGCAAACCTCTTGTCATTCATCAGTCAGTTGGATAGAACTTCATTGATTTTAATGGCCCTTTGCCGCATGCTGAATGTGGTGCATTTTTGTTTAGGCTGGACAGTAAAAAAAGCTGGTCCCATTTCAAATAAGCACTGTGCACATACTGCTTCTGCAAGCTCTTCAGCCCTCTGGGCTACCCAGGGAAGGAAAGAACCTTGTGGTTCACAGGGATATTTCCAAACTCCCTGTGAATGCTGCCATTACTTCCTGTTTTCTTGTCTGTCAAGACTTTTTTGTTGGAACTTCCTTTTGGGAAGCTGGTTTAGCCTTCAGCATGCTCACCCCTCCCTTCCTAGTAGTGGTTTTGGTTTTATTTCATAAAGATGCTTACTCTCTTCCCTTCCGCTTCTCTCCATGAACTCCTCTCCTAAAAGAGTAACATCTCTTAAAGCAGCAGATTATCTGACTTGTGATGGACAGATTCCTGCATCTGTGAGGTGTGTGAAGTATCTTTCCTTTCCTTACAGAGAAACACATTTCAACAAAATGTTCCATGAGGTCTTCTCCCAAACTCAAGAAGAAGTCAGAGAGCGAGCTATACTCACTGTCAGGCTGCGTGGGGCCCTGTGCTCTTCACCTGGCTACTTTGGAGGGTTGTCATCCTCAGGGCAAAAAATGGTGCTCTTGAAAGATCACTCTGGGTACCACTCTGAAAACAGATCAGCTTCTAGTAGATGCGTTTTCTCTTCATCCTGTGCTGCCTACCTTGGAGCCTCCTGATCCCAAGAAGCCAATAGCAAGGCTTGTGGTGCCTTCCTGATCACAGCTAATAATACTCAGGTGAACTAAACTACTGTTTATCTGTTGAAGCACAGCATTTCCATCTGAGTTAAACTGAAAAGTCTTGTAATGTGTTTGAGTCCTTTTTTGAGATCTTTCAACATTGCAGTTGAAAAGCTTGTCCCATGTAAATGGACTAAAACCAGTCAGTTATTTTTGCAAGATAAAGACGTAAACATTTCTAAAGTCACTTTTAAGTTAACATCATACTGGTCTACAATTTCCTTTGTCTTTTTGCTCCATCCCTTTCTGACAGAGTACTGTCTTTCATCAATGCATTGATTTGCTAATAATCATACAGAGTAATCTGTAAGCCATCAAAGCTCCCTTCTCCCTACAAAAATGCTTTCTGTAGTCTAGCCAATTTTGCAAAAATTTACTGCTGTCATGCAGCATCAGAAATTGCTGTATCCTCAGTACAAAGCTATTAACAAGGCAGCTGCTCATCCAACAGACATTTATTGTCTCCACCTTTTAAATGGTTTATCTGAACTTGGAAATACTGTTAAAACATTCTGATCAATTTTAAGGCTAAACGTGAACAGATGCATAAAATCAGGAAAGGACTGGGTCCTGCAAGGTGGAGTGCCCCGGCTCACTCTTAAGACTCGCTGCAATGGTTGTACCCTAAAAATCTGCAGCATCCCCAGGGAAGATTTGTGTTCATCAGAAAATGGGATGTTGGATCCCATTGTTGGGATCTCTCTGTAAGAGTGCTTTGTGTCCTGGTGATCCACAGCTACTGACCTCTAAACCGGCTGCTGCAAACAGGCCCGGAGTTCCTCCTACAGTCACACTGTAGCCATAATCCATTCCTACCATTTTTCAAAGGAAATTCTTTGACAGTCTGTAGAAAGAAAAAAAAAAAAAAAAAGGTCATTTATGTGCAAATAGGCTTATTAAACTGGTAAACCTGAATACATCGCCCTGCTGGGTCTCTTTTTCTGAAACTCAGCTGGGTCATTCGCAGTCTTCGTTTGTTTCTAGTTTTAGCTGCAGGCTAGAAAAAATCTGGCAGTTTCTTCCTTACTGCCCTTTAATCCATTCTGTGAATTTGGGATTTTTCATATTCCAAAAGACCAGTGTGCATGATTTGGCAGGTGCTCGCAAGATTTTCTTCAATGCCCTGTCAGTGTGCTGACTGTTTCATTTTGATTATCATAGTGCTCCACAGTGAAGTTGCTGACCCAACAGTTCAGAGAAATCTTTTCATGGCTTTCTTGATGCATACCCCTTTCTAAAAAAAAAAAATCTATTACAAAATTTTATGCTGGAAAATTCCAGTCTTTATTAGAAATTTCCTGAATATTGGAAGCATCTGGTGCTGGGTTTTTAGTTTAGGTTATTGTGTCGGGAAGTCAGAGGCTGCATCCCAATTAAAGTCTGGATTTCTTAATATTCAGTTCTCATTGAAAAATAACCCTGAACATAACAATGTATCACTTGGATGCTGGCATGTGAAATATTTAATCATCCCATTATATTAACAAGGTCTTGTTTAGCAATTCAGAAGCATTACTTCTTTCATCAAATTTCCCCTTCGAAGAGCAAAGAATGATTCTGTACTGGCATTTGGAAGAAGCTGAAAACGTGTCCCTGTGAAGGCTGGCAAATAACACAAAGGCATTCTTCAGTCGTGGAGACTGAAGACTTCTTTAAAAAATACATGTGAGTAACTGCCTTTTAACCTTTTACCTTTGCTTTGGCCACTCTAGACAGAGTAACTGCTCCTGTGTGACTCATACAGCAAACAGAGGGACACAAGACCAGAGAGGCTCAGCCCGGCACGCTGTTGCTGCAGTGAACAACCACCCTGTGCAAGAGAAATGCACAAAAGTCCTGCTCATCGGCCGCGCAGCAGAGCTTTCACAGGCTGGCTGCTCCAGCCAGCAATGCCCCCTCTGTAAGTTAGTAATAAGGAGAACTGGGACTGAGTATGTTCCGACTTCTGCTGCCTCTTGAGGAACTTCCTGAGTTCAATGAGTCCTGCTACAGTGAGCACTGAGTGAGCTGAAGAACTCATCAAGCTAAAGAGATTTTCAACATTGTTCTGCCAAGGAGAATAAAACCCAGTGAAATCAAATAAATTTGATACTAAGCTCTGCTGCAGCTGTTTAACATCCTAGGACTTCCCATTTCTCCTTCCTTGCCAAGCTAGGCAGCACAAATCACATTTACAGTTCCTTTTGCGTTCTACATGTGACATGGGCTTGCAGTATAACAAGATTAGTTTTCCCGGTAATCCTCTTAAAATGTCCTGCCTTTGATTGTCTTTTCATCTTTTGGTGTTCTGGAACTTGGATTAATGGGATTGAGATTTATTCCACAAGTCCTGTTTGATAAGCTGCTTTCAAGAATTAGTTGCCTACAAACACATTTAATTTGGAAAAAGCATTTTAATGGTAGCTGAATTATGCAGTGTTATGCCAAACACACTATAAGGTCTATATATGTACTTGCAGTATATACTACTAGACAAGGAGGTGAATAAAACAAGATAGGCTTACTCATTTCAGAGTGTCTAAAACATCGTATCTCAAAAAATGGCATCTCTAGGCAGATTTGCAACCCTTGGCTGTATGTCTGCAAACCAGCTGAGAAATTGACCATGTGCCTTTTCTTGTTCTCATCACGTTTCAAGCACCATCCTTGAACTACCCCTTCCATTGGTCCCACAGGACGTATTTACTTTGCAATCAGCTTGATCTGGTGCCCTCGTCACCGAATCCCTGTTTAGTTCGTAGAAGCTTGATACCAAAGTAACAGCAGGTTTGCTGAAACACTGATGTGACAAATCACACAATGCTGACACTTCATACAACTCCAAGTGAGTGACTGAACGCCTGGTGCTGTGGCATAACCACTGTGAATTTTTCAAATGTAAAAAGCCAAAGCATGGAGCAATTACATGATTTTGAGCTAGTCTATATCAGACCTACTTATTGCAGAACTCAGGGTTGCTCAGCTCCTGTGTTTAGCCCAAAAGACCACCCTGATGATGTAAAACTAGTGTATAGGTTTGTGCCTTCTCCTACCTGTAACCCTGTTAAGAGACACTTAAACTTTGACTCCATTTCAACTCCATCTCTTTAGTTGGCCTTTTTCTAGTGACAAAAGTTCCTATTTTCCCCAGGAGGTGCTTGGAGGGGGGGGTCATGAGTGCAGAACATTTCCTAATCGTAGAGAGGTGCCCCCTGCTATACAGCAGCCACTGGTGAGGGATGAAACGCTGTACTTGGCTGACTTTTCTGAACATGAATAGACACACACGCTCCGTGCAAGACACTGAAAATACCTTCAATGTGTATTCAAGGATGTCATGTGGCAGGTCTCCACTAGATACGGATGACTGGATTCACACCTATTTCCAAGGTGAATTTATAGCTATAAAATCACTGCACAAGCCAGTGCTCGGGTTACAAGCCAGGCTGTTCTCATTCCTTTGCTCTCCATTTCATTCCTCACGTCACTCAGTGGCAAGTTGTTTAATGCAACGTAATTTGCTGTGGCCACCAAAAGCAGAGTAACTGCTGCTGTGATGTGTTCCCCCAACTGTGATAGGCATCCCCCCAGTGACACAGACCTGAGCTGAAACCACACCAACAGGGAGCCTGAGCTGGGAGAACATGGCGGTGGAAGCCAGCAGTCCTTCAACTGGGCTCCTGCTCTGGGTTAAGGTTGATCACAGGCTTGATGTTGCCACTGCATTTGCATATGCCTTTGGACAAGTCACTGAACAGCTCTGAACCTGGGTTTTTTTCCTTATAACTAGAAAAAGAAGAGAAAACTAAGACTTCCAAAGCCACACTTGCCCATCTTCACATCCCAGAATCACAGAATATTCATGGTGGGAAGGGACCTTTGATATCGTCTCCAATGACCAAAAAAACCCAACCACCACCAAAAAACACACCCACCCAGACAAAACCCAACAATATCAGGCATTAGAGCATGCTCTGAAGTGCCATGTCTACACATTTCTCAAATACCTCCAGGGATGGCAATCCACCATCTCCCTGGGCAGGCTGTTCCAGTGCCTGACCACCCTCCCAGTAAAGTAATTCTTCCTAATATCTAATCTAAACTTCCCCTGCCACAACTTCAGGCTATTTCCTCTGGTCCTGTCATTATTCCCTTGGGAGAACAGGCCAACACCACCTCTCTGCAACCTCCTTTCAGGTAGTTGTAGAGGACAATGAGGTCCCCCCTCAGCCTCCTCCAAACTAAACATGCCCAGTTCCCTCAGCCTGTCCTCATATGACTTGTTCTCTAGACCCCTCACCAGCTTGGTGGCTCTGTCCTGGAGAAGTGTATTAGAGGTGCCGATGCCCCAAGCCTGGGGCGCCTGCAGCACTTGCCGGGTGTCACTCTCTGCCTGCCGTCACCTGTCCCCTCGCAAGGAGCCCGGGCACAGCAGCTGGATGTGCAGGCCGCCATGAGGGGAACGGGGCCAGGGAGTTGCTCCCCGTCCTGCCCGCCACCACGAAATGGCGGCCTCAGGCGGCACCTTACGCTATCCCTCACCGGCTCCGAGCCCCCCCCCC
>JAHREE010000216.1:1543097-1562485 GCA_033628505.1 Tringa tobata
GGCACAGCTGCTGTGGGTGCACAGCCACCTAGCTTCTGGGGACTCGCTGGTGTCAGTGATGACTGAATTCTTTCCCCTTCAGAGCGACAGTGTTGATTTCTCACTGTTCAAGCCAGATCATGTCTGATGCACCAGCAGGGAAGTGCTGTTGTGTCCCACACTCAGGCAGAGCCTTGTGCTAACTCTTCCCTTTGGCTTTGCTTGTAGGGTGCTGCGAAGGTAGTGCTGAGGCTCTTGGAGGCCTGACGTGATGGTGTAGCTGGCAGTGATGAATTCTGTGACAAGGGCAGTTGTCTGGTTTGATCCACCGTATGTGCCCCTCTAGCTAAGGAGAATGGTAAGTCTTTGATCCACCTATCTTCACTGGTTTAAATTGAAAAAAAAAAAAAAAAGGGAGGGGGAACCCACCTTTCTGCTAGGGAGTTATTTCTGTAGTGCTTGGACAGGTTACTGTCCCTGGAGATTTGACAGATCTGTATATTTGAGCATTGCAGCAGGGGCCCTTTTATGTGTTGGACCTGAGTATCAACACTTGTTGAAATACTCAAGCTTCCTTTTACTATCTTTTCTGCAGGGATTTATACCTTGTTAGTTGTTATGGACCTGAAGATTTTTGAAATGCAATTGATTGACTTTTAATGCTCAGCTGAAGAGTGTCATGATGGCTTTGGACTTTTTTTTTTCCCCTACCATATTGGCAATGCTGATGCAAACCTCTGTTTTAGCCACATAGACTGTTTCCACAGATGCAAGGTCCTTCAGTTCCTCATGGGGCTGTATATTGAGGCTACATACATGTCCCTGCACCTCTATTGCAGGGAAACAATGTGTGTGCTGCATGCTTTTGAGGGTGGGCAGCACTGGAGGGTGCTGTCTGCACATACCATAGTACACTGATTGTGTAACACCATCTGACATGCGTAAAAGACTTGAGGATCAAAAGTGAAAGAATTCTTGCGTTCAAAAGACCTCAAGGAAATGGCATCGAGCTCTGACAGGTCTCAATTTAAGGGCATAAGCATAGCTTTTTTTGTTTTGCTCCATTTAAGCAGTGTTAAAATGAGGTGCTTCTTGCAGAGTCTGGGAGCTTTTGTTCTTGATCTTATTTTTCCCCCCTCTCTCCCTGAATGGGAGGTTCTCAATGCCTCGGGGTGTGTGGATGAAAGTCAGCTTCCAGCAATGCATCTGTTAGCAAGAGAGGGATTGCTTTTGGTGTTCTTTTTCATCCTTTGTTTTATTTATAGAAGATAAAGGATTTGACATCTTCTGAAAACTTGGCTGTTAGGATTTCACTAACGCTCTAGAAAATGTGCTTAATGGAACTTTACTTCATTTGGATAAACAGCTGTTGTCACTGCCTTCATTCAGTCATATCCTTGTGTTGCTGTTTGGCTGCCTGTTGTGCAGCTATCTTATCTCCAAGGAGTCTGAAGTCTCCTTGGTAGCCTGTATCTGTGAAGAGCATAATTGTGTCCTTTCTACGTGGCAGTCTTGAATTCAAAAGGGGTGCGAGTGTTCTGTGTCAGATGGTGAAGCTGGTAGAGCAGTCTTGAGCGTGTTACTCTGCTCATTCAGTTCCTCCAGATTTTTACTGAGTACTACTCTAAAAGCTCCCACAATGTAGTTTTAACAGTGCATCCTGTTTGGAGCGCTTGGCAGTGAAGAAGTTTTTAGTGTTTGCAGAGCAACACTCACTGTCTAATAGTTGGGGGGCGAATTTGAAAGCTATATATTTGTGATTTGTGGTAGAGTGGACTGACAATGTTGGCTGTTTTCTTGACAGGTTGAGATTTGTCAGAAGTCCTGGGACCTCCTGTGATTTTGGTGTACTAGCAGAAGGCTGTCTTCTGCTAATGATGTCCCTCTCCATGCTGCTGCCTGTGATCTCTTGTCCAAGCTACAGCATTCGCATCACCCTGCAACAGCTCTGGTCTTTTCTCAGAGCTAGCAGGAGTGATAAATTGGTGTCCTGACAACTTACAGAGGGTGTTATATTTTTATTTCCCTTGGTATGAGGCATTTAACTGTAATGGATTCTGGATGCATTTGTAATGTAATTGGATGCTTTTGTCTGCAAGGGCTGCGTTCACCACCTGACAGCTAATATCCTACTACAGTCATTAAAAGTAAGGAAGCCTCTCCTTGGAGAGCAGTTGTCAAGTATGGGAGGATGGCCTTCTGTGTAAGGGGGCGGAGGGGATTCATGTTTTGTCCCTCCCCTGTCATCCAGAAAGTTTTAGTAATGTATCATTGGCAGCCTGTGAAGTGGGGAAGGGCCATCCTGGATGCTGCAACATGGTGTGTGTTTCTGTACTGTTTAGAGCCTATTTTTAATAAAATCTGAATACTGGGTGAATTCAGCTGGTGACTGAAATTCTTTTTATGTGCCTTCTGGATCTCCTAATTGGTTTTGGGAGTTGGATGGCAATGGTGCTTCTGTGTAGTGACTGCTTACATGGAGCTGCCAGCTGCCTCAGGAAAGAGGCTCATGGCAATATGGTTGAAGTAAAAGTGCTTAGCTGAGGCATTTAGCTGTTGCTGTGCTGTGGGAAGCATCACTAGGGCACAGTTCTCCCTATGGAATAGCTGGGTGCTAAAGGTCGACAACAGGTTGGTCTTCTGGACCAAAGGGAGAGGCATAGTCTGCACTTTGCCTCTGAACAGGGGAGACCTCAGCTTCTCCCTTAAATCCTGCTTGCGGAGCAGCTGGTGTAGCACATAAATCAGGGGGGAGTTTAGCTGGCCTGGTAAAAGGTGTAGATGAGCATGTTTCCAGGTAAACCACTGGCTTAGCAAATTCTTCCACACATGAGTCTTAGAGAGAAGTGGCAGCAATCTGGGAAGGAAGGGAAGCTGATGTCAGCTTGTGTGAGGATTTGGACATTTCCCTTGCACAGTTCAGCTTGCGTTCAGTGAGCAGGAATGACTCTGCCTCTGGCTGGAGAGGCTTAGCGGCAGATGTTCATTCAGATCCTGGAGCCTTCCCCTGGATGTTGTTTGGCAAACTTCCAGGTTTGCAGAGCAGGAGAATTAAATATGGATAGTACATCTGTGCTGAAGTAGGGAGGCTAGAGGTTTTCCTAACATCAGGAGAGGTAATTTCCTCATACCAGAGAGGTAGTTGTGAGAGCCCTAAGATGTACTGCTTCCTGTACCTCTGACTTCCATATCCCAGATCAATTGGCTGTACACATCTGGCCTCATGAGGGGTAAAAAAAAAAGCTGTCAACACACTGGTGCTGTGTGATGTCTGCACATGTAGAGGGTTGAATGCTGGTGAGTCTCTTCTGCCTGGGGTGCAAAAGGCATTTTCCATCTGCTTTGCCCATAGCCTGGCAGTCAGTAGTGGTGTCTGCATGATGCATGGTCAAGCAGGCCTTGGCAGATGTCTCATGCAGGTCCTGGTCTGGTAGCACTTGTACACCCCACTGGCAATGCAAATGCAGTAAATAGCCCCTTCAAATCAAGTTGATGTGAAGAATGGGGATATGTATTGACCTGCAGTGTCTCAGACAGCTGGCTCACATTCAAACCCCAGGCCTAATGACAGAAGTAGCTGTTCCTCATGTCCTGCTGTTGGGAAGTAGCACAGCAGGGATGTCCATGAGGGATGGGGTTAAGAACCAATCCTCCTGCAGCCTCATTAGGTTCCTGAGGAACAGGGCCACCTGGCAGCTCTTGAAGGTTTCTGTGTTCCTACTTCTGGGCCTGTAACTGATGGGGCATAGATGCCAACAGGGGCGCTGCTGCCTGAAAGCAGGTGGGTTCACAGGCAGGGGCTGCAGTGAGTTAGCTAGCCCAACAGTGACAATTCTGCTTGAAGTAGCTGAAGGGCAGAAGTGAAGCATGGGTAACAGGCTGAGGAAATGTTTAAGGAATGATTTCCAGCAGCGTTTGAAATGTTTAAGGAATGATTTCCTGCACCATTTGAAGTATTGCTCTGGTATTTTTACTGCCTGATAGCAATAGCCTAATTAATACTCTAATGGATTGGAAGTTATTTATAGCAACTACAAGTTTAGAGGGTATTTCTGCTACTTAAAAGCATAAATAACAATTTCAGTGGTTATGGGAAGGGATTTGGTGTCTGAGCTGATAGTGGCCTTCAGCATGTATGTTTAGTAGGAAACAAAGATGGAAAATTAGCTATTAATCGTCATTCAAAGCAGTCTTCCATTAAACTGGGTAGCTATTTTTCTCATTCAATTAATGTAAGCAGCATAATCTCTTGAAACAACATATTGATGAGGGATCAGAACTGCTGCTAATATAATTACTTTCATGATCTAATGAGCATACCAACCGGCAAGTGTACTTCAGGGAATAGAGTGTGCTGTTTGTCCAGTGGGAGCTGTAAGGACAGATGTAGCTGGAATATGTTCTTTGCATGTTTTATTACTGCTCCAAGAGAAGTTGCTCAGCTCAGGATTCAAGCACTGGCGCTATTGCACATGTGCATAGGGATGGAAGACAGAACTGTCTGAAGATAACTGCCCTACTGGAGGCAACCTGCGAATGCTCTCCAGTCTGGCTTCAGGGGCTAGTTATATGGAGGGACTGAGCTACAGATCTCTGACGTGGCAGCTGTAGGGGGTGCTGTGTGCATGTGTTCCCCAAAGCTTAGTAAGGGCCAGATGGAGTTTCTACATCAAACTCTCCGTTTGTTTGAGTTGTTCTCTCTGTGTAGTCAGGATGCTTTCACCTTGTCACTGTAGCGGTGTGCTGTAATAAACATCTGGACCAATTAGCTTATCTGTAAGAACAAGAGTGTGACAAAGTGGGGGCAAACCCTGAAAGTAACATCTGAACTTATCAAAGGCTTTTATTTAGAGGAGCAGAGGTGGAGGGGGTCTTCTGTACTGATAGCTTTTTGCTTCAAAGCTTTCGTCTGCTGGAGTTTCTGATATGCCTGCAAATAACTGGGCACCTTAGCTGTGACTTCATTTCACATCTGTCTCTATGATGTTTTTTCTGGAACTAGTTTGGGTCTAGAGACCATCCCCTGATATTGCCTCTGCACCTTTGCTCCAAATTCCCATGCACCATGCTCAAAAATGTGATTGGGGCTGCCTTTACCAAAATTCTGGTCATAATTTCAGGAAAATGAGGATATAAGATAGGTGCAGCTGATAAAAACAGGCTGGGGGTTGTGTTCTTTAGTACCATAACATCTTTTTCTCTGTTATATGGGATGTCCTACCTTCTGCTGCTTCTCTAAACAGCCTTGGTAATGGAGAGCTGACTGAGTATGCTATGACCTCAGGTAATTTTCCTGTGTGTAACTATAAGCTATTCAAAAACTTGAGCTGCAGCAGACTTCCTAGTACAACTGCATTACAACCAAGTAATGAAATGGGCCTCCCAGTTAACAAAGAAACCATCAAACAAACTTTATTGTCTATACCAAGCGTGGAGGTAAGATCACCCCACTTGAAAATCTCTTAATATAGTCCTTTAATAAAAGATGAGGGACAGGGAGGTTTAATCCTGAGTTTAAAGCAATTTGCAGCTCTCCTTCTCAGCTGTCCTTGGCATTTGTTGCCCTGTTGCTTACCTGACTTCTGCAGGAGCTGGTCAACTCCTGAGTGTGTCTGCTGGGTGTTTTGAATGAGGAGATAAAGACCATGAGGCATGTTTTGGACAAAGGCTGACTTACAGCTTTTTCTCTGCACAGAGCTCCTGGAGGCCAGCAATGGATAATCACAGCATGTTCAGAGCTCATATTCTGCTGCTATAAAGTGGCTGAAGGAAGGCAGAATTGTCAGTTCCATCAATTATAGCAGGAACAGACAATGCGTGTGTACTTGTGCAACTTTCTAAAACTGAGATCTGGAGTCATTCACTGGGGTGGTATGTTTAAGCAAATGTTTACTTTTCTCAAACAGCTCTGTTTCTTGGTGCCATGAGCATTTGAGAGGAAAATAGCACAGATTATTTCTCTGTCTGATGTTGCTTTTAATAGACGTGTTTTCATACACAGTGAGAGGTTTAACATTTATATTCCCAAGGACCCAGACATCTTTTTGACTGCATGGTGATTATTATATTCTTTTTAGACTTATCTATTAAACAGCTGCATTAGCTTATGGGATAGCACAGTCCATTTACACATTGCTGTTTGTACTCTTTGTATTATTTCCTCTGCCTCCATTTCTGCTCAGTGATAGATTAAGTTACGTGACACATCAGCTGTGTTGACACTCTACATGTTATCATAGAATCATCTGGGTTGGAAGGGACCTTGAAGATCGAGCCCAACCATTAACTTACCACTGCCAAAACCACCATTAAACCATGCCCCACAGCACCACGTCTACCCATCTTTTAAATACCTCCGGGGATGGAGGGTGGGTAATGGAGAGCAATGAAGCAAAACTTGCTTTTGTGATCACCCTAGGAAGGTCCAGATTTCAGGAGATTCAGACTATCCTGCAGGCAGTAAGAGGAAGACGTTTTTTGAAGCAGAGGGTTTCTTTCTTCTACAGCATCCAGTGTTTTACGGAAATGTTTTGCAGCTATAGGCTTCTGTTCCTCTTCCACCCTTTTAGCCAGATCCCTTGCAGTGGTGGGGTGAAGCCAAGTGTCCTGGTTCAGCCTCAGTCTCTCTTGGCACTGTGGGAACTGCTGGTTTGTGTTACAGCACCTGGGGTTCCCAGGCACTTTCCTCCCAAGCGTTGGGCACAGGGTGCATATGGAGCTAAAGCCCTTTGGCTCTGCACTGGCTGTCTTCTGGCAGCCTTCACCATGCAGAAAACTGCAAATTCTTTGTGCTAGACCATGTTCACGGTGTTAATCAAAGCATTTCTATTATATTCCCTAAGATTGATTTGGGTTCATGGAATCAGATTCAGGACCACTGTTACCTGAGAATCTGCCTGATTTCTTTAGTGTTATATTTAGAAAAATGTCCACTGGATAGTCTGCGCTTCACTGTGCCTGTCACTTGCTCTATTTGGTTTTGAATGCTGTGGCTGGGTCACCTTGAAGTCTTCCCTCTAGTGTTGAGAATAAGCTTGACTTCCTTAGTCTTTTCTCAAAGCAAATATTAAATAATGGGCTGTCCTCATTTCTCTACTTTTCACACTCCCTTGTGTTCATGTAACCTTCCTCAGCAAGGATGTCCAGGGTCAGGGAGGTTTTTGGAGATGTGGTCTCACTGTTGATGAAGCAGCAAGGCACGTTTTCCATCTCAACCAGATGGCAGGTGTCCTTCCAGCAGCCTGAGGAGGTTCAGCTAATGCATGAGGGTGGTAGGTGAGTAGATGCAGCCCAATGTGGTGCTGCTTGCCCAGATGGATTCCCTGAAAGCCGTTCTCTGAAGGTGGGGTGGTCTGTCAGCACCCAGGGGCTGGCCCGGAGTAGCACACGCGTTCTCTGCTCCACACATGCTTGCGTTTCCCACTGTGGGTGGCCATAATGTCTTCAACAGCCTAGTGTTTCTGGTTCAGGGCTGCTCTTTAATTGAAAGGGTGAGGCTTGTGCTTTTGATCCTCCCACAGATACTGGAATGCTTGTACATCGGTCCAGGATACAGCCTGGCCTGTAGGCAGCAGCTAACTTCTGGATTTCTTCTCAGTGAGAAGAAATACAAAGCTCTACCTCTGACCTTGTTTAGCAGCTTGGAGCATGTGCGCTTTTTGTGTGCTGTACAACTGCAGCAATGGCAGACATTGCTTTACCCCCACCAATTTTCCCAAATCCAGCTGGAGAATTTAATGGCCTGCTGATGAAGAAAGATGGTTGCTATCTGATGCAAATGGTTGCAAACCATCTGCAGACTCATGAGAGTGTTGCTGTAACTGTTACATGTTACACTGGCTTAGTCTCCATTCATGGTTGCAAGAATTTTGTCTACCAAGAGATAATAACTTATTTTTTCACTGAAACATAGCACTCACGGGGGCAGGTCCGTCTTGAGAGTGAATCCATTTTTCAGCAGATGTGGATCAGGCCCTTGACACCAATGGAAAGCAGACTTTTCCTTTGAGTATTCACTGTCACTTTTTTGCAGCAGGATATTTATAGGTGCAATTTTCTTGGAAATCTACAGAGGAGGTCTGGAAGTGTCTGAGAAGTTTTGTTAGTCAGCAATTTATGTTGCTGTGGAAACACCTTAGTAGGGTTTGGGAAAACTGCCTGGAGAAAAAGGTGTTTGCCAAAGGTGCTAATAGTAATGTGCATCCCTTCTTAATTCCTAGCTTACCTAAACCTGGGCATCAGGCACAAGCTTCACAACCGCTACTGTTGTGACATGAGGGTGGCATCAGGCACAAGCTTCACAACCGCTACTGTTGTGACATGAGGGTGGCATATATTTTGTGCTGCTGGTCATGATTTCCTTCTGTAAACCCTCTCTGACACTCTGCTGAACTATGACACATACTCCTTGCCAGTCTTCCCTCTGATCCTGGATGATATGTTGAGTACCAAAGTGGTGGTGAAGTCCTCGTGACTGAGATTACTGGCTGTAAAGGTAAGTAGGAACATTGGTGGGGGCAAGAGGGTCTCGCGTCTTACAGTGAGTTACAGTGACTTGGTGAATGTATTTGCGTGCAAACCTGGCTTTTTTTCTCTGTCAGTGCTGACCAGGTAGACCTGCTGTTACACAGCCCTTTGGCAAGTGGAAGGCTTGGTGAGGGAGGGTCAGCTTCCGAGTCATCTTGTTAGTTTGTAAGATACGAATCAGCTTCTTGCTGTTCTTTCCCAAGAATATATAAATAAATAGCAAGATATTTAACATAAACATACACATGGAAATTGGTAACAGCTCAAGTGAATTAGGTATTTGATTGTCCATGTATTTCTTAATGAACAGTGAGCATACAAGTGAAAGACCTACCAGGAAAGGGCATGTGTAAGGGTGAGTTTGAGGTTGACTGGGAAATAGTTGAAGCCAATTGTGTGTCTCAGTGTCACTGACTGACCCACTTGTTGAAAATGTTCCTTCTATACTGATGGAGATCTGAGATACAGATAGGGAAACGAATACAATTAATTTCCAAAAATATACTCTAGTTTCATTGAATGGAATGGGAGTGAATGCCAGTAGAAGATATTGCACTGATATCCCAAGGAGACTAAGGTTTCATCAGACTCTCTGTCACGAGGGTACATGGAAGTGGAAGGAGCTGTACAATTGTTATGAACTGATTTGAAGTCACCAATTCAGTTCATCAGGGCTGGCAGAAACAATCAGATTTTTTGCCATAAATATGGATTCCTCAGTGTCTTGGCCACAGCCATTAAAATCACTGTGCCCAGCCCCTTCAGCGAGGGGATGGCATATGATCAATGTCCAGCAGCCTGCGTGGATGGGGTCAGGCATCAGAAAAACCTTTACACATCATTTTTCTTCCATCTCTTTTCCCGAAGTGCTGAGTATCACTGTGGGTTCAAGTCATGATTATCAACATGATTATAATTTTTAAAATCTGAATTTCACACATGGAAGTTTCCTCAAGATTTAAATCGGTGGTGATTGTGAGCTACTTTTGTGGCTCTCCTTACTTTGGCAATGTTGGATACTATTAAGCATTATTGTCATTATCAACAGCAACACAAAAGCAATGTTTAGAGATAGTATTAAGATGATTTGGGCTTATAATGCCAATTTCTTGGACTAATTAGGAATGTTGTTAAAAGTCCCTTTAGAATGTTGTTATATAAAGTCTAGTGACCTCTTCTGTCATCCAGATGTCTACTCCTGACTCTTTTCTTTAAGGCTCTGAGTCAGACAGTGTTGATAGCCATGCTGTGTTGCAGATGGAACAGAAATGTACAGCGCTTCTATTAATTTTTAAAGTGACTTGGCAGGGTCATGTAGGTCCATGGAAATGTAGTTTTGGGAAAAGAAACTAAAGAAGCTCTTAACTTGTTTCTCTGTGATGTGTTAGGATAAAATCCCGGGCTAGCTACTGAACAATAGCTACAAGGTTTGTAGGCAGCTCTGTTTGTTCAGCAAAATGCTTTCTTTTACCATCCATAGTACAATTAATCTAACTTGTCAAAAATTGCTAGTGATCTCCACACCATAGAAAATATGTAGGGACTCACAGCCCACATCCTGCAGGCAATAGACTAAAGGGTAGCTCCTACCAGAAGACCTAGAGAGTTGGACTTGGTAGTCTGCCTGTCTAAACTTGTTGTGAGGTCCCAGGGCATAAACAGTACAGGAAAAGTGAGCAGGAGAAGGTGAAGTTAACCCATTTTCCCCGAATATTAGCATCCTCTTCATGAATGATTGTATCATTGTTAAAACTTCCGTGGTGACTAATTGTGATTTTAATCAACAAAAGAATGCACCTTCTGATATCAGAATAACAGGAAACGCTTGTTTTCATGCAGTTATCCTTACTGATAAGAAGTAAAGGGCTGCCACGTTGCAGTCTTTTGAACATGCTGTCTAGAAACATCATCTGCTGAATTGTTTTAGATCAAACTTTTTCTATCCTGTATCTTTCCACAAGCCACTAGGGGCTCTTTAATATGCTACTTCCTACAGTTACTGTAAGAAAAATATAGCAAATTTCTTTGCAATGAAAACTAAATTCCATTGGAAATACCTTGGTGGAGTTTTACAGCTTGTTTATATAAAACACACTTTAACAGTGGATATAGCTGAAATAGTAAAAAAGTTAATTTCTGGAGGAGAGGAAAAAAAAAATCAGTGTACCTTATTCCAAGCAAAATAAAGCAAAATCTTTTTCTCTTTGCATTTACTAAATTGCAAAGTACAGAGCACCCTGTGCCTTGGTGACTTGGTTTTGCCCAAGGAACATGAATGCTTGACTGGTCAGTGCCTTCCCGTGCCTGTGACAGCTTCTGCTCTCATTTAAGAAAATAAGTGTGACCATTTCTGTCATGTAAATTGTATCAATTGAATAAAGCTGTTAGATAGGTGAGGTAGTGTTACAGGTTCTGTTTATTTTCATTCCTGCTATTACTGCATGCTGCTTCCTAGTTGTGCTCAGAAATGCCAGTCCCAAAAGAGACCCTCTGTGCTGAGAGCTGACTTCTGTGAGTTTGGGTCAATACTTTGGTTTTTAGCTCTATTTTGCATCATATTTCTGTGCTGCTTCTTAATGTCCCATGAAGTGTTCAGCTATCATCTGCAGAGACCAAATTTGTGCAGACCAGTGTCCTTGAATCTCTTGTGGAAATACATGCAGTAGATATGGCCTCTGTTTTCATCTAAGTAGTACCTTACTGCAAATAAACATCTGCTTTTTTGTAGATTAGCTGTAACTTTAATAATTTACAAGTGTCAATTTAATACCTTTTTCATGTTAAAACAAGGGGAAATGTGTACATTTCAAGAGGCAATGTGGTTCCAAGGCTGAGGAAGGGACCAGAAGCTAGGACTCATTTGTTCTGGGACTAGTCCTACAAATGCTTGGTCAAGCGAAACAACACAACGATGATGGGGAACTGCCAGCATGAATGAGACCTCTTTGGGAGATGGGACCCAGCAGGATCAGGCTGCACTTACAACACTGGAACAGTAATTTCCATGCCACTTGGTAGGGAGATTGCACCTGATACGTCTGACTCATTGTGTCCATGAGATGTAATGCACTCAGATTATCTCTGGCAGGCAGAGGCGTGGGTCAGACCAGGAGGTCTGATCCCTTGGTGGACTCAGGAACTCTGCACAGCAGAGATTATGCTGGGGTCTCTTCTCTGACCTCTTTGGCTTTTTGACGATTTGACATGTACGAAACAAAGTCAGTGTGACTGTGTGATACAGGCAGCACCTGGACCGCAGAGATCCAGGCAATGTAATTGGAAATCAGTTGCTTTTTCTGCTAGTGTAGTTATCAATGTCAGCTAAAATCTTGGCTAATGTTGGCAATACTCAACCCGTTTTCTAACCAGGCAATTTAAATTTCTGAAATGTGCATTGGTACTAGGCAAATTGTCTTTCAAATTTCACCCATGTTGGTCAAATACAGTTTATTGGGGAGTTTTTTTTTAAGCCAAGGTTTCTTAGGATGTGCAATCAACTGGCAACTTAAAAACAGGACCAGTTATAGTAAGTATATCTGCTTTATTCTACAGCTTGAATAGCTCATTACAGAGCCTGGTCAATCATAACAGTTATGTCTGTGTGCAGTGTAATATTTCAAGTACCATAGAGAGACACCTCAGTGTTCTGTTTAAGCAGCATCTATATCACTTTAGGATTTACTTTTCATTTGCTTTGTTTTTCTTCCTAACATCTGGGGAGAGGTTTAACACAGTGAAAAATGTGTGGCCTGGATGATAACTGCATCCATAAAACCCTACTGAAGACTATTCCCAACTGCTCCTGCGTGGTACAGGGTTCCAGGGATGGTGCCGGGTCACCCTGGAGCCTGATGCTCCAGCTTGCATATGAACTGTTTGCAATTGCTGAATCATAAAACAGCTCAACTGACTTGACAATTCATTAAATAAATAAATGGGTTTTTCTTTAGCTGTGGGTGGATTCATTTATCCTGAGTCTTACGCTGCACGGAAGGACAATATCTATTTTTTTATTTTCTCTTTTAGGAAAATTATTCTAAATAAAAAGAAAACTAGTCCAAACACTGAAAGTACCAGGTTCAGCAAAGTTGGCTGAGTTCCTTTCCTTTTCTTTAGGAAAGCAAAAAGCCCAGAGAGAAAATCACTAAAAGCTTTTTATTAAAGTATTTATCTTTCCTATTTTCTAAATAAGACTTCTGGCCACTTTGAACCTTCTCCAACTTTCATTAAAGACAATAGCTTTTTAATGACAATGAGTTTGTTTCCTTTATGCCCTGGGGTGACTCATGGCCCTGCTCTCTATGGAGAGACAGTATGTGATGAGGTTGTGTGGTGGCTTTTGGCAGAAGAGAGAAGGCTAACACCCATGTTCTCGATGCCCATGGCCACACCTGAATGAGAGGATTAGGACTTCCCTGCTTCACTTCTAGCCTGACTTCCCCCCATGGTCTTATAATGCAGCATTATACATGAGAGAGAAGGCAGAGTAAGCAGATCACACTTCCCATGTGTTGGAGTCTGCTGGAGACACTAGTTTTGCCATGCTGAGGTGAAGCCTTTATCTAGGATGAATGGTTTTGGGGTTTAAATCCAAGAAGGTGTTTGCTCAGCCATAACTGCTCTGCCATGGTGTAGATCCTCTCATCAGTACTGCAAGAATCTGTGTTTTGGGGACAAAACTGGTGAGCTGAAAAACAGCAGATGCTTTGGACCTAGCTGGTCACACAGCAGGGCTCTGGAGAAGACCACTGTTCTCTGTGCACTCTGCCTGGTAAGCTGATGTGGTTCTCCTCTTTGCAGGCAGCTGAGGGTGAGTTTTACAGGGTGAAAAAGGCACCTCTGGAGAAGTGTGCAGCAGTTACTAGCCTGCTGAGCACAGGCGGAAAAGTCCAGGTCTAACAAGAAGGAATTTTTTTTTTTCTGCAAGAGGTGCTTTTTGGTCCCTAGGTCCATAGTCCAGTTCAGCTGTTCTAGCCAAAACTCCCTTCAGTGCTAATGAGATCCTATCCCTTTGTCAGAGTATAGGACTGTCCCTGAGTGGGCTTTGTTTGCAGATGGAGTCTAGAACTATTTGGTTCGACATTCTTCTCTACTTTGGCAAAAGACAGAAGAATCTCAAATACACGGGTTTGTAATCTGATTTTTCTTCAGATTTTCTTCAGGAAAATCTCTGAACTTTGCTTGGTATCAACTCCTCTCCCATGTCTCTGTGTGCTAAAAACAAGCAGATGTGCACAGAAGGGGGAATGCTGTTTAAAGGTCTTTTAACTTCTATTCTAAGATCTCAAAGGACACCGCAAAGGTGGTGCAGAGTTTGAAACTCCTCCAAGTAAAGTGGCATTAGGATCCCTGCAGATGTATTCTTTGCTTACTGGTCTTGATAAAAGAAAATTCCACCTGAATCTTTTCTCAAATAAGCCTCTTTTAAGACTCAATGCTTGGTCCTCCTCCCTTTCCTGACCCCCAACACTTTTTTAATTATGGCTTTCTGCGTGGGGTGCCTGGGGTAAGCAGGCAGACAGGCATTTTAAGAAAGCAGCAGCAGGTGTGAAAGAAAACCAGCCAGCTCCTCCAGTTCTTACTATTATTATTTTGAGTTTGTGAAAAGAAAGAAAAAAAGAATTAATTCCTGCATTAGGATATTTTCACACATGAGACTCTTCTCTCTTTCTCAGCAGTAAGACCTTGTTATCTGCCTGTGTGAATTTGGTTTTGTCTTGGCCGTAAGTGCATGAATTCATACTGTGAGTGGGGCTCATGGAAAAGCAAGACCACATCCACAGCAGTGTTTTCTTGTGTTGTCAAAGGTTAGTTAACCTAAAGAACGACTCGAGACAGGCAGGACTTTGTAGGTGAGCAAGTGAGGAATTGAATGTTAGAAATGCAACTGGCAGTCTGGGACAGTGGCATGTCTCCCCAGCACAAGCCGCTGGCCAGGCAGCCCCCTTGGCAGTGGCTCTTCAGCCTACAAGAGAGATGATTAAGGGACAATTCAATGGAGATCTATAAAATCCTGAGTGGCTTTGAGAAAGTAAATGAGAATGGATTGTTCCCTGTCTCTTCCGATACAAGAAGGAGGGGTTCAAATTAAATTAGCTGATGGTAGATTCAAAACAACCTCGTGCTCTGTCTAGCGTGGCACACTGTTAGAAGAGACTGGTGCTGGAAGTTTACACGGGCTCAAAATGAGATGGGAGAGAATTTCAGTAAGATCCAAACTGAGGTGTAAGCACCACCTACTAGGAAATCCTGGAGGTGAAATTACCAGAAAGTGAGAGAGCATTCTGGGGAAATAGCACTATACATTCATCCTATCTTATATTCCCTCCCAGGTATCTGCTATTAGTCACTGTTGAAGACAGATACTGAGGGATATAGTTCTTTATTTTGATGCAGTGTAACTTTTCTAGTGGATGAATAGAAGCCCAACTTTTTATCAGCAGCAGTCTGAGCTTGAATCCCAGTTTCTGCTCTGGTACAGTTAGGTTAGCTCTGAGAAGGAGTAAGAGGACACTTGCACTAGATTGTGCAAAGGACACCTTTGACCTGTCTGCAGAAAGTACTGTGTGCCCTGAGCTTATTTGTTGAGAGCTGGAGCTGGACTAGGACAGCAGCATCCTTAGGGCCTAGGATGGGATGAAGGACTGAGACGCTTCGAAGATTTCCTACTGCCAGGGCATGGGGACGGGAGTTAATAAATGAATGAAATAAACAGTAAAACCTCAGGCAAATGGCTACAATGGACTAGCCAGGCAGGCTAAATCCTCGGAGACAGCCAGGTGTTTCTTGCATGTGTTCCTTGCTTTTCCTGAGCTGGAGGTTTTTTTCCCTATCTACCACACACTGAGGGAAGGATCTGGGACAGGAAAACACTCGGTGAACTAAAGAATCAGGTAAGTGCTGTGAGCACAAAACCACAGCAGTTGCTTTGGCCTTGGCATGAGGCCAGCTTGCCCCTATTCTGCCTGATCAGTCAGGCACAAGCGTAATGGACAGTTTGAAAGGGAGAGTCAGTTAAGAATAGCGTGGGGCAGTTCAGTCTCTCTTTGGATTCATGTTGGTGGTCCTCTCCTCTGCTGCACTTTGTCACCAGTTCAGGCAGGCAGGGCAAATGCTGCCAGAGCAGCAGCCTGAGAGGAGTAAGAGGGAATGTAGGGCTTGTGTCTGAGTTATAAATACTGTTGAAAATGAAACAGCCCATGTCAGAGGATGCTGAAGCTTCATTTCACGCAGGGGAAAATCCCTAGAAACAGGATGATGGGACAGGAAGAAAGGGATGGAAAGTTTTTACATAATTATAAGTTAGGAGCTCAGCTTTCAAAGGGTGGAGAGGTGACAAGAGTTGACATTCAGTTTTGATTCATACATGTGCTATCTGTGGTTAGAGCAAAGTCCCTGATTATTAACTATCCCAAAAGGTCTCCGCCTCTTGCTGGGTTTCCTGGTTTGGGAGTTTTGCTTCTTCTATCTGATTAGTTAGTTGTAGGAAGCCTGATCATTTGCCCCAGCTTTTCTTTGAAAACGTTAAAGTTTCTAAGGGTTTCTTGCTTCCCTGTTGCTATTTAAAAGCTGAGAACAAAGCGGCTTCATGCAACTGGAGTTCCCCCTGTGCTCCTCTGTGTCTAGCAGGACATAGTCTGTGTGCTAAAACTCTCACCAGCAAAGCATGGAAAAGTGTGCCCTGGGAAAGGATGCTCTGTGTGTGAGATAGGAAAGGCAGCAGACCACAGAACAGACTTTGCTGCAGAAATGGATTTTCAAGTTAGTACCTGTTCATAGCAGCAAAAGCGTAGGTGGAAGTACTGACCTTTGCTTTCTTTTGGACAAGCATTGTTGCCATTGCTGTTGATTTGCGTCATGTTCTGGAAAACTCATGTGAACTGGTGGTGCTTCTTGCTGAAATATAATGAACCAGCAGAGCATCCCTTGTGATAACCTTCGAGAAGGGTTTGAATGAGCTGGCAGCCAGCTCTCCTGTGGCCTTCACATATCTGTAGAAATCGGCTCCCAGAAATCAGATCACTTGGTTGGCTACTTTCCTTCTATGCTTTTACAGACTTGGCTGTGACAGTGGAAAGTAAAATCAGATGCTGTAAAACATAAAAAACAGAACCTCCTTTTTTCCTTTTTTTTTTTTTTTTTTGGTCCTGCATACTGATAGCTCTATAGCTCTGTTCGTTTACTTATTGCTGGAATGCACAAGAATCCAAGTCCTGCACAAGAGACATAAAGTGCAAGGGGTTGTACAAACACAGAACAAATACTGCTATCCTAATGCATTTGCAACGTATATAGAAATTATCAGGTGATAGGGGCATAGAGGCAAAAGGGCACACACTTGGGAATACGGTAAATCCTATTTAAAAACCTGGTAAATCCGATCTAGGCTACATAATTATTTTTTTTTAATTTTTTTTGTGTGTGTATGTGTGTATGAAAGTTATGGAAAAACAAAGCTTAAGAAGAGGCTGGCATTGGACAGCGTTCCCCGTTCCACAGATGGGTGGATCAGCCTGTGGTGCAGGCAGGGACACTGATTAACTGTCTGGACTGAAAGTGAGAGTAAGCTTCCCTTTGTCCCTTGGAAGGGACATTCCATTTACAACATCCTCCCACCCCTCAGAGTTAATGAAGGCAGTTGAAGGGCCTCTGAGAACTGGGTCAGTGGCAGCTCCAGCACAGTGCAACTTAATTAAGCGAAGGAAAATGAGTGAGAGAGGGCAGGAACCCTGCGTGGCCAGCCAGGAAAGCAGATAAAGCTTTATTTCCACCTGCCCTAGTGATGTTCCCTGTAGGCTGGAAGGCACAATCTCCATTGCCAAGGACAGCCCTGCAAGCTGTTCTGCTCCTGGACCTCTCCTTGTAAGATGGACTAGCCATATTTCTGTTCTGTAAATCACACTTGCATGGCTCCAATATTCCTCATAGGGCCAACAGTCCCACTTCTGGGCTCAGCAACTGCCTTGAAAGAAAACTGTTGCTGGACTGATGTCAGGCACGGCTTGGGCCATGTCTTCCTTTAACATTACCATCTTTGGAGCCTTTAAGGGGAAAAAACCCAAAAACCCAAACCCTAAAAAGTCCTCTAGGTCTATGTCAAACCAGAAGAAGAGGGAACTTCTGCTTTCAGACCAGGGATGGGAGATGAGCAATGAAGTTTGCTCCCAAGAACTTTAGATGGGGGTGCATTGAGTGTGAACCCAACTGAGATGTCTGGACCCAGATCCAGTTTTCCTAACAGCACAGGGTCAGTCAAAATTGCAGTCTTTATGTGGATGCATTGCTTTCTAAAGCTAATTTTCATTCAGTCAGTTTTCTGTGCCTCAGAATAATGTGAATGTGTTCCTCCTACCCCAACAATTATTGGCAGGGGGACTTGGAACATGGCAGCATCAGTGCTGGAAACAGAAGCACCTGGGAAACGTTCTCTGTTACTGTCCCTCAGTTAATTGTGCAAGAGCTGCACAGGCCTCTGGTTTGTGTTGACTAACTAGCTGAGTAATGCAGTCTTTTTTTGAATGTTCTTCCTGTTCTAGATCAAGAATGAGACATACATTGATTAAATGACTTACTCGCGGTCACAAAGTGAGTGACTCATTGGCACAGGCAAGAATTAACACCTGGTATCGTTAAATTCCTGCTTCCTAGACACCACGGCCTCTTATTTCTAGTGCTCATCTCTTTCCTCTCCTGGCCTTTTTGCCTCTTGTCTGCTGCAGGATTTGTTACCTGTGCAATTTCCAAGGTGACAATATCTGACCACTGCCAAGAAATTGAGACTCTTGTCCTTCGCTACAGACATTTATGGACATACAAAGAAGCAAAAGTTTCTTTTATTTCTTATCTTTATGGAACATTTTGTCATGCTGTGCCTGAGCTGGTGTGGTGCCAGGTCTCCTCTTCTCCCATGCCTCCAGCATTGCACATTATGAAGGTGTTAGCCTGTCCTATGCTATTATTTTCTGTTTTTCTAGAGTTATCTTTGCTGCAGTCTCCCTGAAGTGGGAACAGTCTGCCTGTACTCACTGTTAGTACAATAGCATAATCAGTTGCAAAAAATGAGTGGGTGGGTTTTGTAAATCCCAGTTCAATATTCAGCAAGGTGTAACATCTGTTGTGATCAATATTTTAGAGCGAGCCTGTTTGATAAAAAGTTACAGTAAAGCCTTTAGCTTCCTACTGAATAGCTAAATAATTCACAGGAGTGGATCTAATCACTTTAAACTTCTTGCATTTGAAAGTAAGCAGAAAATTCAAAGTAATTTTGTAGAGAGGCAGTATAGCCAGCTGGATCGTGTTTCTTAACAAGCTGCTGTACTGGTAATGAAGTAGTTTCAGGTTTTTAATGGCTCCTGAGGTATGCTGGAGTCTAATCTGGCAAAAACCGGTCTCTTTTATCATTTTGGTCTTGATGATATTCTCTATGATAATTTGGCTGGCAAGTGCTAGCAGCCAGTGCAGAAATTATACCCTGTAGTTTTAAAAGTCTGCAGAACGGGGACTATCAGATGCAGGGACACCGTGAGGTGCCACGGAGGTTAAATTAAGGCAGAGAAGCGTTCCGGTGGCGCCAGGAAAATGAAGGGGGTTTGTGTCACGAGTACCTCTTGCCGTGAGCCCCTTTTCGGGCGCTGGGTATAGCCCGGGTCCTGGGCGAGCAGCCCCGGCGCTGCTCCGACACTGCCGCCCCTCAAAGCCGTGTCTGTCGGGGACGGGGACGCCGGTGACACCGAGCCGCCCCGGGAGGAGGCGCCCGCCACCGGGCTCGCCCCGCCGTCCGTGCTGGCGGCACCGGGGCTCCGCCCGGCCGCCTTCCCCCGATCGGCGGCGGGGCCAGGGCGCGGGGGAGGCGGGCCGGCTCCTTCCCCCCCCCTCCTTCCCCT
>JAHREE010000216.1:1562750-1722143 GCA_033628505.1 Tringa tobata
TGTGTGTGTGCTGCATTACTGCATATATGAAAAGGCTCAATTACTTTAAGAATTGATTTAATTCCTAATCTTTGAATAGGTTTAAAAAGCCGTTTGTGGTGGTGACTTTAGACTAAGAAGAATAGCATTTTGAAAGATCTTCCTAAAGTTTCTGAAGACAAGGGCGGTTTCAAATGAGACTAATGCAGTAATTAGGGGTTATCTGCGTTTGCGGGAGTATAAAGTGAAGTATCAAGCTTGAGCTGCACAGAAAGGCTGGGATTCACAACAGCATTTGTAGCTTATGTCCCAATAAAATCAGTGGGACTCAGGCTTTTGAATGCCTTTGTAAATTGGAGTGCAAATGTCTGAGCATAGTGGCTCTTAATGGATTTGAATGAGTTCGTCTGCCTTTTTAAATTGAGGGATAGATTAGTACTGGAGTGGGACTCCGAACTGAGAATTCCTTGTGCCTGATCTCAGCGTTATGGGCCAAATGTTTCTGTCTTTGGGTAGTTCGCCTCTTGAGTACTCACAGGGACTTTGGGAGATGGTAGCTTGCAAGTGTAGCCCTTCTCTTAGTAGATGGAAGGTGGTCCCTGCTGGCCTGTAGCTGGTCACTATGTGTGAGGCACCCAGTGGCTGAACAAGCAAGGCAGGAAATCCAGTAAGACACGTATTCACTGGTAGGACTGAAGTTTGATGTTGTTAGGAGTGCTGGTGTGGTGCATTTGTCACACACTAGTCCAGCTCAGTCACAAGATACAGAAATCCAAGCAGAGGGACTGTAGCTAACTGAGAATATGTGGGGAAAAAATAATATATGGGTCTAAGCTGACCTGCAAGTGTTTTTGTCCAAAGGCATTGCTCTTGATGGTTAGGTTGTGTTGGTTAAGGACAACTGATCAAGTGTATCATCCTCTTCCTCCAGTTATCCCCTGTGTCGTGTCTGAGTGGAGTGTCTGGAGTGGCTGCGCAGAGCCGTGCAAGACAACGTATCGTGTTCGGAGGAGGCACATCATCCAGGAGCCCAGGAACGGAGGAGAGGCATGCCCTCCTCTGGAGGAGAAGGCTGGCTGTGTGGAGTACTGGACTCAGCAAGGAACAGAGTGCAAACAGTCCCTGAGTAAGTCCACTGAAAATGTAAGTGTCTGGGTAATCGGGGGGAGGACTCTTGTTTAGGTCAGCAGAGCTGATCTTTCTGTACAGTATTCGGAGAGAGTTGTTTTCAGACACCAGTTTGCTCTGGGCCTGGCTGGTGTAACTCAGAATTGAGCTCTTCACACAGAGGCTTAGAGATATCCTTCCCCGGACAGTATTTGCTGTGATCTGCTGTGTTTCAAAAGTGAAGTGTTACAGGCTTGTTGTGATCTCACTTATACAAGTGTAAATCTCCAGCAATTTTGATAGAGTTAGTAGATTTATGCTTGTTTAAAACTTCTGTAAGTGGGTGTTGAGCACTTTTTTTTTCCTTTTAAAATATTTTATTTCTTTTATGAGTCATCTACAAAAAGTCATGAAGGTGCAATGCCCATCGTAGGCAAGGTATGACTTCTCTGCACTGGAGCATTTTGCAGGCAGAGGAGACATCCAACTAATTTCTGGAGAAAAAGCCTGATTTCACTTTGTTCAAATCAGCTTTTCATGACATACCTTTACTGATTTTTTAAGAGAACTGCTTGTCATTTTTGTTGCTATTTTGGGGTCAAAATCTCTTTGGTCTGGATGTTGGCTACAGCTGACTTCTTCAAACCTGCTAGGAGTTGGTATTAAGTGCATACTGCTTCCCCGCTCTGTCCTTTGGGTGTGCCTGATCGGTAGACTTACTCTACGCAGGCAAAAATTTAGCCACAATACAGGTTCTCTTTTCAGTGAAATTATTGATGGTCTCGGATAATGTGAAAATACAAAGTTAGAATTGTTTTTGTCTCCTGCTGAGGATAAAACTATATGATATTAAAGGCCCATCTTTACTGTTTTTCAGACGCAAAAAGCCTTACTGCACTATTGCCACTTATGCTATGTACTCTTTCTCTTTGATATACACAGTCCCAGCGTTAATTACAACAGGAGGGTTTGGAAAAGCCAGGAAAAAAAGAGCAGCGGCTGATGGCAATGAAAGAGCAGGGTAAGTTGGAGGCTCAGCATGTGGGGTCAGTCATACTTCACCTCCAATGTCTCTCTGGCTGCAGTTTTGGGCCCAGTTTTTTGCTGCTCAGAATCTGCATTTCCCAGCAGATGAGAGGTGCTTCACTAGAGCAAGGTGCTGCTCTCCTTCAGCGACAGCAGTATCTCGGTGCATCTGCAGGTTGTGAGTCTGCCTTGATGTAGGACCAGTACAAGACTGAGATTCAGCTCTTTGTTCATGGCATCGCTGCTGTTTAAGGTTGTGTGATCAAAAAGCCAAAGACCATTCAATGTGGAATCTGGTGCAGTTTGCACTTTTTTATATATGTTTACCCCATAAATGGGGTAAATTCTCAGGGGCAGTTTGCTGTCTTGTTACACTGGAAGCACATCCTGCTCCCGTTTCAGCTCCCTTGTCTGTAATGTTACCCGTTTTCCCCTGCAGCACTGTTGCACAGCACAGGTACAGGCAGGGTTGTGTAGAAAGCTCTGTTGCATTTTACCTTCTGAGATGGAGCCACCTCTGTGTGTGCTGCTCTGCCTCCGGGCCAGTGCCTCAAACACAGGGGAGCTGGTGTCAGCCTTCCCAATCCTCTTCTTTTCCAGTTGGAGTCATCACTAGCAGCGACACAGTGCTGGTGGGAAAGGTTATCTTCCACGCCGTAACTCATACACAGCTTTGCAAGCTAGTTATTCCCCAGGGGTTCCTATTGCAGTCCCTGGTGGCTTGCCTGTTTCTTGTTGAGAACTGCCATTCCTCTAAATGCTGTGTGGGGTTTCCTAGAGCTGCTCTTGCAGCATGAAGCAGCGGTGCACTTGTTGATTTATTTCCTCACACATTGTTGTACATGTAAGTATTTCTCTAGTGCATGGGTGCATCCATCCTCCTCACTTAAGTGTCTGAGGGAAAGAGCATCTGTTCACCCTCAGCCTCCCTCACCTCAGACTCCCCATTAGTTGAGCCTTCTCCCTGTAAAATTCAAAAATGTGAGCACAGCTCTATTGCACGTGTATTTATCCTTGCTCTCTTTCCCTTGGATAAGACAAGGAAGGAAATTGCTCACATGATTCAGTGTGCTACTTGAAGGTGTTTGGAAATCCCCATGATGACTGTTATAGAACCAGTCTAGACTAGAAACCGATTCTCTGCTGCTTTTATAGAAGGTTACTGAGCTTCCTTGGTTTTCCTCTCCAAACAAGGTTCTTTTGGGCTTTCCTCTCAGATTTGGTTAAAATTGGAAGCACAGAAAAGTCTGAGCAGGGTAGAAGTGTTGTGTCCGTCTGGTAGTCCTTCCACTGAGATATGACAACCTCACTCTGTCTCTTAGGAAGGGAGATCATCAAAAGGAAAACCTTTACAGACAAAATCTCAGCTCCTGTCACAAGTGCTCTACAAAACCTATTCTAAGTAACTGAGGGTGAGTAATAGAGAAAGCGTGGTTCAGCAAATGGATGCCAAACTTGGAATCTGTTGGAGTTTTTGGCTTTAGTTGAATGATTGACCAATCTGTGTCTCTATTTGTAAAGACAGATGCCGGTCATGCCTTGTATTTTTTGATATGTCAGTTAAAAACATCAGCAGAGTAGTGTTATTTCCTGTTTAACGTTGTCAAAATGCAAGTACACTGAGGTTTTGTTTTTTATGACCTTGGGTATGGATGCAAGTTTTTTTTGTTTTTCTTAATTAGTGATCTTTGGTCACCCAGTTTAGTCTGGCTCTTCCAGTCCTGTGGAGGGCTCCAATCTGATTATTAAGCTAACCTACTTGGTTGTTTTGGTTGCAGGTACTGTGTTGAATTCCAACTTGTGGCCATCACACCGGGCTGTTTGCAGAGCCACCACTCATACACTCACTGGATGCAGTATCTCAGGGAGGGCCACACGGTCTGTGTGGAGTGTCAGCACCCGGCTTTAGACTCCAGAAGTCTACATTGTTACGGGGATGGCAGTGGAAGCAAAAAGTAAGAGTTTTAGCTTTTGTTTTCATGTTGAATTTTTCATTCTTCTCCTTTGGTCTTGTCCCAGTTTCATAATGCACTGCATGCAACTCTCTGGAGCACTCTACATCTATTAACTGGTCTTTGTTGCATACCGTGAGTTTCTTGCAGAGATGAAATGACCTGGTGAAGCTCACGTATTAAACCAGTGGCAGAGCCAGGACTGAAGTGTGGTAGTACCTGCATTTAGTCTTCTAAATCTCACTGACTTCTAAGTGGCACAGTTGTGGAGTTTTTTGTTTTATAGATACTCCATCCATGCTTCTAAGGTTAACAGTCCTGTCGGACATCAAATGAAACCAAATCTGTTTCTGATTTTTGAGCACTGGGGATTTTGTTTCTACAAGTGGCCCTTTATGAGTATTTCTGGCGAGTGGCAGCTGGCTTAGGGACTTGGGGTATGTGCTGACACCTGAAGTTGGATGGAAGTACTGTTAAATCTTTGCACTTTCAGCATCATTCCCCTGGAAAGCTGAAGAAGCTTTGGGGCGATTGATGGGGACCACCCAGGTTGTACAAATTGGGCACACTCCAGCAAAGATGAAGGGAATGGTTTGAAGCTGCGAAACACATTTGTGGCAACAGCAGAGGAGTTCTGGCTTCCAAACCTCTGCTGTGGTCACTGGAGGCACAGCTTCTGCATTGCTTTTATCCTGATACCCTTAACCCCATTGCATCCTCTGAAACTGGTTAGCAGCCCTGCCTGAGAAAATCATTGCCCATCAGTGCTGGGGAGGGGTATTTTTAAAACTAACCTAAGTGTTGAAATAAGCGCGTTCACTTGAATTAGAAACTCTGAACTTGGATTGTCAGGCCTCAAGCACACAATGTATTGCACTACCAAGACTGCTAGTAATGGCCTTTTTAGACAGGGTTTTTCTCAGGCTTTTAGTGAAAGGAAGTCGTGTTAGAGTCTTTTCCTTTCCTGCCTCTGCTTGTTTTGTACAAAGGTTCCAAGAGCTTTTAGATAAAGAAGAAAAAAACCTTAACTGATGTGGCCAGGAGTAGCTGTTACCTGCATTCAGCATGTAAATCGTTATAAAAGCTTACAATAATGTTATTTTGCTAAAACCTTGGAGCCAGACAGGAACATCAGATTAAGCAAAATTAAAAATAGATTCAGAAATTCATTTCCTCATTGGGCTGCAAAAAGAGGGAAACATTTTTATTTGCCTGATCTGTTGAACATCACGGTACGCGGAATGTAAGTACAAAGGAAATGGGACTGTGTCCTTTAGGAATGATGATCTGATTGTCAGGTGTTGGCAGGCTGAAGGCCAGAGAGGGGTAGCAACAATGGAGTTTAACTTTTAACACGGTGAGCTTTTACCCCTCCAGCATTACTGCCTATAATGTCCAATGAAGTAGTGTCTGTGGCATTTTCTAGGCAGGTATGAGCTCTCATGTGTTTGCCAAGCTGAGATACTGCATGTGTTCACTCGGATTCATTGCCAGGGTAGTAATATAGGCTTGGAGGACAGGCAGGGCTGGCCTGGGTTGAGCTGAGCTGAGCAGTGGACAAAGCTCCTCTATCTACAAAAGGCAGTGGAGGTGCACTGGAAGCCACCTCGAACCAGCAGTGTTGGGCAGCTTTGTCAGAGATAAATGCATGACTGGCAAATGGAACATGAATGATGTCTCTGGTCTGCAGCTTCCTCATCCTGTGTGTGTGTGAAGCCTCCTTTAGATTTCACATGCATCTTTTAGATAACTCCCACACATCCCCTAGATAGGTAGCCTCCAGGGCCCAGTCTGGTATTCTTTATCATTATTTGACCTTACAGTGGTGGGTCAAGGAGATTGTTGTTCATGGCTGGGTATCTTGCTTGATTTTCTTGATATCAACATCTCAAGTGCAAGTATTTACTGTAGGTATTCTTTATATGAACAGAACTGTCCCCTAATTTGTTTCTAGAAGTAATATACTTTTTTTACCGGGTTGCATGGAGGAAAAATCTGACCTCTGTGATCTCTGAGAAGAGGGACTGTTGGTGAGGTCAGCATTGAGTGGGATGAGGGAAATATCTGTGGAAAGGCTTCTGCCTTCTGTTGAAGTAGGTGGCTGTCTCTGAGCATGTGGTCCTGCAAGGGAGCAGTGCTGTGAGGGGCTCCCATGGTGAGCTCCTCAGGTTGGGATTCGCTGGCCAGATGTCAAGGGCACAAGTGGGATGTTTGTAAAGAAAGGAAGAAGAAGATGGGAAAGCAGCTGCTGCCCTGAGAGAGAGGGTGGTGTGAGGCCAAAGCTGATGCCAAAGCCGAGGATACAGCCTGTGCTGAGTTTGCCGAGATCTGCTCACGAGTCTCTGGCTGTATACTCAGTTCACCCTCCTTTTGAAATTTTCCCTGGTGTAACTCTGCCAGGGGACGTGGACAGTTTGTGGTAGCCTCAGAGCGGTGGCTATGCTGGCTGACATGTGCCATCACACGTTGGCCAGGTCTCTGGGGCCTCTGGCTGGGGCTTTGCAGGGAAGCATGCACAGCTGCTGCTCTCCCACCCACGCCGTGCCTGCGCTTTGCTTCTCGCCCTGACAGCTCGGCAGCTTGTGCCAGTGTTTAGTTCCCCGAGATATTGTTCCAAGAGTGACTCTCAGGAAGGAAAACATCTGACAGAGTTTAAAATAAACTCAGCAATGCTGGTATATTTTGATGAGTATTTCCTAATTATCTTCTTGTGTCTAAGTGGAGTCTGGCTTATAAATGCTTCAAGTTAAAGAGAGATGGTTGTTATCTGTGCCTTCCACCTGTCTCCCACTCTGTAGAAGATGCTAGTTCATTTTAACCCCTGTTATGCAAGCTCAGAAGGTTTTCTAAAGTCCTTGATTTATGGCCAGACCTGTGGTCGTCAGGTGAGAATAGCTAGGATAATTATCTTGCCTTGGCTTCTTTCTTCTAGAAGGTTATGAGATAAACAAGGCAGAACATTGAGCTGGGAAATTGATCTGTTAATTTTGGATCGTCTTCTGAAAGATCTACAAACAAAGTACAGACTTGACATCTGTTCAATTGTTACTCAGCCTGTGTCTAGGAGGATCAGCTGCTCTTCATCATCTGGAGCAAGATATGGTGGTTGTAGCACAAAAATGTCCAAACTGCAGCAGTTTATGCCCATGCAATAGCATGGGGCGGAGGTACAGAAAGGATGGATGGACTTGATTTATAGCAAAGTCACTATTTGCCTTCCTCACCGGCAAGATGACAGTAAGCAAGTCTAGCTTATGTGTTTAAGGAGTAAAGCCTTTTAAAGGTAAAGCTGCAGCCCAGAGTTTTGAAGGGTATGGGACTGCTCTGTGCACAGTGTGCTTTATCTGGGATCTTAATCCTCCCTGTGCAGATCCTGGTATTTTGAAATGACCCCAAGCCAAAAGAAAAATACAGCAAGCCTTTTCCAACCATGTGTGATGCATAAAACCCTGCTCTGGAGCATGACATCTCATTAAACCAAGGGCAGGGTTAACTTTGTGGAGCTAGAGTAATAACTCCAGTTTCCACAGAGCTATAAAACAATCAGAAGTTAGGGATCTGTGGGGCTACTCTACGGGCAGCTCTTTGCACAGGGCAGGAGTTGATCCAGTTGTGGTATTTGCGTTTCTCCAAAGGTCAGGGCTGGGACACACTGATGTGAGGAATTCCCTTAAACCGCTAAATGCTAAAATCTGAAAAGGGGCACAGTGCTATAGCAGAATTTCAGTTTCTGTGGCTGTTAGGCCAGCACTGCTTGTGCAGCCACTGATTGTGAAAAATGGCCTGTGGATCTGCTTGGTTGTTTTCATAGGATACTTCTCTGCTCAGTTCTGGTCAATGTATTGATGGACTGCCTGGGAGAAAAGGGGTGCCTGGGTTGTTAGGTTGTTTTTTTGTCCTTTACTTAAGAGGCCTGTGAGTAACCTTGTTCCAACACTTGTGGGTCTGGTACCTCCTGTCATCCAGAAGCCATGTCAGTGTGTAGCTGTTAGCAAGGCAGAATAGCTTAGGCAAGTGTTTCACTAACGTGGTAACCTGGAGATGCTCGTGTCCCTGCATCTCTCACACAGACGTGTGCAGTGTACTGTGTGCTAGGTACTTATTCAGCATCTCGACAGCTATGGGTGACAATAGAACTCTGCCTGCTGAGAAGGAGCATGGTGTTATAAAGAAAAATGGAGAAAGAGGTGTTTTGCCCACTTTGCAACCTGTCAATTATTTCAGTATAGGAGTTATGAGGATGTCAGCATGCTTTATGAGTTGTTGCATGCAACTCTGGGTATCTTGAGGGAACATTTCTGTGAATCCTTTGGGACTTCACATTTACAGTATGTGCTGCTCTGGGTTCTTCCAGTCCAGTGTTCCTGCCTGATTGTGGCTTTACTTCATGCTATTGTAATCCTATGGGGGTCACTGTGGTTGCTGTTTCTTTACAGTGGTAAAAAGGCAGAATTGGGTCCATGGAGTGAAAATTGACATTGGCAAACTAAGTGGAATTTACTGGGTGATTTAAGCCTCATACAAGTGGCTGCCCTGCAGCAGAGGTGCAGCACATTAACTTTTTCCCTCTTATGACTGTGTTTCAGGAATCAGCTGTTGCACTGGCAGGCGGTAGGGAACCCTCGATGCAAAGGAACCTGGAAGAGAATTCGCCAGCTGGACACTTGCTCCTGTCCTTCTGTTCACAGCTTCTTGTTCATCTAACTTCTCCTGACAGTCGCAGCAAGTGAGTGCTGTGATGGCTTGTCTGGCACCAACATGCGGCAGCAGTGGGAACCACAGCCAAAATGATGACTTCTCCATGTCAGAGGCTATGCCACTTACTTTCAAGAGGTTGCTGTCTGTACTGGGGTATCCTGAATCCTCTCTGTGTGTGCTCCTCAATTTCCAAAGAAATCAGGCTGGCTGTGAAGTGCCAATCTCTTTCTGCCCATCTGTCCCTGAGAGAGGCCTGTCTGACCCTGATGACTTCTTGCAAATTCCTCCTGCTTGAGAGGAACAAGAATTGACCTGATGAGAAATTAGACAAAGAAGGCCATATGAACCCAGATTTAATTATTATATTACCAAAGTCTCAATGGAGAATCAACAATGCAAAATAAATTAACTCAAGTGCTGTCCTTTCGTGGCAATGGCACTTCTCTGTGGATGCTTCCTGCTTGTGCTTATATATCTCTTCCTTTTGTTTTCACCCTCCCTGGTCTTGTCATTTCATATTGATCTTCAGTCTTACAGAGGGTTCATCTTCTGCTGCTGAGATAATGGCAAAACTTAGAAATTAGTCTGTTCAAATCTGTGAGAATAGAAGGTACCAGGGATCAGAGGGCCCTTGGAATTCACGTTTCAAGGAGCATCTCTGAGTTGCCCAAAAATGCAGTGCAGTCCTGGGGCTCTAAATAGGACGTCATCCCAGCTGTACAAGGAGGGCTAGCTATAGCCTTGTCTTTTTGACTGGAAAATATTTGAAATATTTTTTTATATTCTGCTGATTTATACTCATACTTTTCTAGAAATTAAAATAAAGGAGACTGGAGACATTCTTCCAGTGTGTGTCTATTGACTAATCTGTGTAGTGCCATCTCTTTAGTGCCTGAACCTGATTAATTTATTTCAGCCAATCTTGCTGCTGACTGATCTGCTCCAGCAGGTAAGACTGGAGGAAAAGTCCAGTTCTACTCGGGATGTACTCGTGGAAGTCCAGCACCATGACCTACCACTATGCAGAAATGGACGGGATATTTCTTTTAATATACACATACTTCTGAATCTGCTTAAACAAAATTACAGAAAAGACTTGTGCTTTGTGACAGAGCGCTGCAGTGATGAACGTCTAGGTAATTAAATTTGTCAAAACCCAGGTGAGTGGTTGGTGATGGCTCCAGAAGAGAGTTTTAATGCTCGAGTGCGATTCTAGTCTAGGTTTGGATCATGAAACCCACTAGTGACCATGTAGAGCATCTTCCGTGGACATACTAAAGGACACTGAGGATATGTGCTTGAAATGCTTAGAGAAATATGTGTAGTACGGTGCTGAGAGGCCTGAAAGTGCATGATGTCTCTTGGCCAGTACAGTAGGGATTTGAGAGCAAGGCTCTGCTTTTTATTGTATGTTACAAGCTGTCTCTGTGGATTAATGACTCACAGTGGGGTGATCTCATCCCAGAGTAGCAAGGTTTTTTTTTAAAAAAAAGGCTTGTGCTTCACAGTTTGCAAAATCTGGAACTAACTTGTGGCCCGCTCAGGAGTCCTTGCTGGTTCTTGAGCAGAGGGATGCGATCCTCTGAGGGGTGACTTGGGAATAAGTGACTGGAGTACATCATTTGGGCTTTTGCAGTGAGGAATTTCTATCGAGCTGGAAACCAGTTTCATTTTTTGGTGGAGATAAGTAATGATGGTAGCATTTAGTCACTGGAAGGTTTTCTTTGTCCTACAGAAGCCCCATATTGGGCCACAGGATGGTAAAGAGGCAGATGGTCATTTCAGGAACAGAAAGGAACCAGCTAGTGGAAACATTTTTCACTTTCAAAATCTACCCAAATTTTTGACAACATGAATCCCTGCTCTTACCAGATGCTTACAGAATTAAGTACTGAGGCTATAAAGCATGCAATTTTTGCTTATTAATGCTCAAAAAACTTAGTCTTCCAAATGTTGCATTCACCCCAGTGCCCCTCTTCTACTACATCAGAGCCAGTTGGGTAGGAAAAACTGTATTGCAACATTATAAATGATAGTGTCAAGTGGGAAAAGCTTTTATTCTAATCGATGAAACAATGTGGCACCTTCAAGCACCTTAATTGCAATCCCTTTAATTTACTGAATACTTAAGCATTAATTGTACTATATTTGTGTGTAAGACTTCTGTTAAATTGTCATAGTACTTGCTGTCAAATATGTAGTCCTGACATTAATCTGTTTTGTTGTGAACCTTTCAGGAAATGGTGATTGGCACCTGCCATGAGTAAATGGTATGAAACACTCTCCCTGACCCCAGCCCTTGTTGAAAATAGAAGACGACCCTCCTGCTTCAGTGTCTTGAGAATAAGTGAGCCTTAAGAGGGGTTATTTTGATAATACTTCATCATATTCCCGCACAAACTGTAGGAAACTCTAGCCAGTTTCAATATAAATTTGATGTGTAGAAGTCTGCAGAACCAGTCTCTTAAGTGAGTGAAGGTAGCTGTGGAGAGTTGAGAGTTTGAAGACAGGCTGCTCAGAAATAAAGTTCTGGGTCAGATTGCTACAGCATCTGAGCTTGATTTTTTATTTTTTTTTTGGAGGCTGACAGTAAATTTGCTAAAATGCATTTTAGGTTGACTGTAACCACTTGTGAATTCATGCCACAGTTAGATTAGTCCTCATAGACAGGGATTTAGAAGCGGTGAAATGTTTTTATACTTCCTAAGTGAAGTGTCTTGATCTTTAATTTTGGAATTTTACTGCAAGATTGAAATAATCTGAGTTGAAATATTTCATTCGGCCCCCTCATTGTTTTCAAGTTTCTGCTTTGAGGGGGATATTGGAGAAAAAAACTCTAATTTTTGAATTGACCAAAATGATGTATTTATTGATAGTGTTCTGTTCTGGGTCCTGCTTGTGAGACAGCTGTGATGCAAAATCAGTAAACACAAAATAATCTGTTCCTGTGGCCAATGACTTGTTGGTCAGGGCTTTCTTTGCTGCTGCCTCATCCTTGAGAGCTGATAACATGAGGTCCTAAGAAGAGCTGCTGATGGTGGCATGGTGGGACTTCCAGTCTTTTGCTCCTGTCACCATAGTCTGGGGTTAGTCTGGGGTTGCAGGAGCATGAAAGAATTAGCCCATTAGGAATCCTCGTAGCAGCTCTATTTCTACACAGACTATGTCACTTGATGAAACAAGACATTGCAAATGTCTCGGTGTATCTGCACATCCTGCAAAGGGCTGTGCAGCATGCTGGCTTCACCTCCACACCTTGGGTAACTGTGCAAAAAAATCCTGCTGGTAAATTCCTGGGGAAAGGTAGGACAGATGCAAGTGTGCATGAACGAGAGAGAGCAAGAGTCAGCCTCTTAAGTAGAAGATAATGAAGCTGTCAGATCACTTTCCCTAAAAATTAAGATTACCTCATGGTGTAGACACATGCTGGGTCTTGCCTGTTTTCCTCTAGGGGCTTTATCATCGTCCATCATAGTAACCTCCATAATTTCTACAGCCTGTTTTTTGGGAAAGGTAGGACTATTGGAAATCCAAGGCAAAATACTGAAAAATGACTTTGTACAATAAACAAGCAAGGCAGCTTCACATTGAGGAGAGGCTGTTCACCGAAGATGACAGCCGTTCCCATGACAACGCTAAAAACCTTTCACCATTGGGTATCAACAGGAGAACATCTCCCACGGCAAGTACATGAAGCCAGGAGTTTAGTCCTCATCTTCCATAAATCTTCCTGTTGGGCACTGATAATGAGGAACCGGCAGTTGTGCACATGCAGCTCCACCTTCTCGGCACCAGCTTGGCTGCAGATGAGAGGAAGAGCAAATAAAGCTAAAGCGCCAGCAAGTTGGATTTATGTAAAAGGGAAATTAAGCTCAACTGATGTTCCTACACTTCCGTCTGCTCTCCAACTGAGGATCACAATTTTTAGTGATGAAAAGCCAAGTGAAAATCCAGGCGGTTTTGCAAACTGCTGAAGAAGCCATGTGATTTCCTCTGTTGTAGAGAAATCTTTCATTATCATGGGACAGAGAGAGAGGGAGGCCCTGGGAGAATTCTGCTTTTTTTTCACCCTAACCCTGTAGTGTCCAGCCTGCGATTCACGAGTTTTCTTCTGCATTTGAAACAGAAGATGGTAAAAGACCGTTTTTCACCATCAGATCTTCATTAGGCTTATCAGCTCCCTGACTGCCATGATATGTGGGTCTGAGCTTCTGCAGTCATCTGAAAGTATGACTTTTTTAAGGAAAAAACCCTTATGCATTTGGGAAAAAAAAAGACCTAAAATGTGCCCAGAAAGCTTGGGAGCCAAAGGTAAAGAAAAAGAACAATAAAAATTTGTAATTTTCTTAAATACCCTTGTTGCTCTAAAGACAAACTTCTTTTTTCTTTTGCTCAGTGGCCAGAGGAGTTGAGCACATTCGTCTAGAATGGAAGGAGTTAGCAGTACTTCTCCATAAATAAGACAATTCTGTTATCTTTAGCTTTTCAAACCTATTTTTTTTATCCTTAATTTTGGGTGTTTTGAGTATTTAAATATTAGATCACTGACTCTTTTTTTTTTCTTTCTTTTTTTCTTTTACTGAAATTTTTTCTGAAGTCCTTTCCAGTTATAAAATTAGTTGCTTAGTGATTGTTGTGGTACTGCAAGTGGAGGAGTAGAGGTGAGAAAGGAGAGCCTGAACCAGCAGAGATTATTCTGTTCTCTAAATATGTCTCTTGCAGCTTAAAACCACAACCCAAAGGATTAGCAAGGGACTTCTTTTTAATTTTTTAAACACTTGCTCTCCCATTCTTAAGCTGGATGAAATACATTCACTTATAAAGGCTGTTCTATGTATTCTGCAAATTGCCACCTTTTTAAATCCCTGGGGATATGCAGGGTGTCCAGGCTGCTGGTCTGTAGTACCCCAGTTGCTCTCATCCCATGACACAGGTACAGAACTCGCTGTGACACTAGTGGAACCTAATCATGCATTCAGACAGGATATGCTTGGCTGCATCTTTTAAACATAATCAATTGATATTGGAAAGGAAGAAAGGTGGAACCATGGTGCAGTTAATATTACAATATTGCCCTTTTAGGTGAGTTCAGGCACAGTATGTGACTCCACTGTTCCCCAAAACCAGGGGTTCGTCACCCCTGTCCATGCTGGCAATGAGATGCAAGATTTCTTTTTATCACATTCCCTAATCCTCAGGGCTGAAGAGCTCAGCATTGCTCTGGTCCTGTGCATTGTTTTTTTGCTGTTACTTGCTGTGCTCAGTGCTTGTTTTGCTTGAGCTCTGTTGTGGCCTTTCCATACTACTAATTGTGTGCTTTTGAATTACTGGAAGGGTGTTGCAGGGTGATGCCAGCACTAACGGGCTTTCACCTTCCTCCACTTTCATAACAATCCTCGTACCAATTAACCAATTCTTCATTTATTCCTTGCATCGTATTTCAGTCATTAATAGATGGAGCAGAGTCCATCTGAAAAATTGAAGTTGCTCAGCCCATTCTGCTGGCGGTGAAAGCTGATGCTGCCCTGGCTTTGCCTAATCCTGTGCCTTTCTGCTCACCCACAAGTGAACGCTCGGGTCTCCTGTTTGATAGCACAAAGTGCAGCTGGACATCTTCCCCCTCCAAGTATGAGTGTGTCCGTAGCCGTGGTGGGCTCCCCTGAAGCAGCACCCATCACCCAATTCTGCATCCTGGCTGCTGGGAGAAATGGTGAGATGCAGGAGTGCATCTCCGGGAAACAGTTGTCAATTGTGCTAGGATTGTAGCTGGAGAAGCTGGATTTCTCCAACGTGACAATAGGACGCTGTTACTTGTTGTCTCTCTCTGTTTTAATTCTGTCTAGCAGCTGGATGCAATATGGAAGCAGATTCCTGAAATGCATTAACAGTGAGGGTTCCTTCAAGCTTTATTTCAATTCAAGGGGATAAATGAGTGAGTAGTTTCTCAAACTCACAGGATCATGCGAGTACCTCACCCGCCTCTCCCCTTTGGCTTCCTGCTGGGTCATTGATTGTGCTCCTTTGGGCACAGCAGTGTGAGAACAGCCTGTAATCACCGGTGGAAAGAGCTGATCGTGGGTAGTTATGAAATCCAACAGACATGAAGCTTGTGTTCTGCCTGCCTTTTCCCCCTTGGTTTGTCTGTTTAGGGTGAATCCTGACAGGTTCATGGATTCATGTGCTGAGCTCCTCTGCGAGCTGCACTCTGACTATTAATGTCATCTGCCAAATTTAGGAACAGTCATAAGTCACTCATTTTTCTAAGGCAGGAAAAAAGCTTAAATACTTCCAAGAAAAGCACCACTGTTTATTATGCTGGCTAGGCTGGAAAGTCTTAGTTACAGTGTGTACTGAGGACTGACAGCCAACCCCAAAAAGACATAAGCACACAGGCCCCCAGAGCACAACCACCACCCAGGGCTTGTGTGCAGGGGGGACAAATGTAGTGTAAAACAGCCTCTTCTTGCCTCTAACAAGTAAACGAACAAGAAAGGGAGAGCACTCTGGGCAGCGGGGGGAATATCGGGGTTTTACGCAGGATTAAGTTCCCCTAAAAATGAAATTATCATCAGCTGGGAGGTTGCCAAAATGAGCTGTGGTCTTCTCTGCATAAAATGTCCCTTTATACCCATAAGCCTGCTACCAGCACGGGTCTATGAAATATTAACACTCCCAATGTAAGACACAACTTCTTCTTCTTCTTGTCTTCAGAACTGCCTGGCTGCTGGGAGAGACATGTGAAACCACTGCCAGGGGCAGTGACAGGCCAGAGAAAACCTCCCTGGCAGCTACCACCCTGTCAGACCTGGTTTGATAAGAAAAAGGCAGGGGGAAAAAAAAGAAAGTCACGAAAAAGAATCTGCAAAATTTCCACTTTCTACCACAGAAGAGTGGAGTGTGAACTGCAGGACCCAGTGAGCATAAACATCTCGGCTTCCAAAAACTGGTTACACTTTTGCTGTCAAACAGCAAATGTCAAACAGAGAAGTAAGTATATGTGCTGGCCCAGCCGGCCCTAGCAGTGCCTCCGTGTGCGTCACTGCGTCTTCATTACCCACTTACGCTGCTTCCTTATATGAGCATTGCTTTGAAAATAATATATACTCGGAGAATATAGAGGCAGGTCCTATAAAGCAATGTTCATGCTTGCTTTGTTCCTCCAGTTTACTTAAGAAGACATCTTTGCCTCTTCTTAGTTTTTGAAGGTCTCAATTTTAATGAGTAAGGCCTTGAACCTAATGGGGATCTCTAAATGCTCTGAAGAGCAATTCCCTTGACTTTAGAGAGGCTGCCTACATTGGTAAAGTTAACCCTATATCAGTGTATCAATGGGAGCACAGCTCCTTTGACAGCTGGGTGTCTCCTGTGTGTATTCCCTGGATGGTGACAGCTCAGAGGACAAGACAGGTGCCTGCTCCTTTGAGTCTGCACACAGAGTACCCCTTCCTGAGGTAGTTAATTCTGAGCTAGTTTGATTTTGAGTTTAAATAGTCTCTATTTGCCAGCGGTAGTTCAATATTTATGTTACCCTAATCCATAAAGTACCGTGCAGAATTTCCTGTGTATTTCTCATATCACATATGGAGCAGTTGGCCTGCAAGTCAGGAGTAAACTGGACCAAAGAAGGATCCAGCAGGTACACTGTGCTGTTTGAGATGCTGACTGTGGGAGAGGAAAGGCTATAAGTGAGCCTGGGTGATGGGCTGGTGGCGTAGGACATCTCCCCAGTCTGGCCCTGCCTGGTTGGGCAGTTGCATTTGTGTCTCTTGTGGCTCCCATTGCTATATCAGCATTTCAGGAATAGCTCTGATTTTGATCTGTTTATAGTGTGGATGTGCTTTTCTTTCCTTTTTTCTTTCAAATACAAATAATCCCTTGGGATTGATACTGTTCCTTGTGAATGATGGCCCTGCCTGTGTATAATCATGAACACCTAACCATGGCTCACAGGGCACGTGTGGAGATTTCTCTAGCATACCAACTGCGTGGCTCAATTTCTGTGTTAAAACACAAACAGACTGATGGCAGATGGGAGCTTTGGGTTTGAGAATTCATTCAGCTCCATTAAGATTTTTTTTTTTTTTTTTTTTTACATTTAGAAATTACAATATTAATGGTGGTTAACATAAGTTTCCTGGAAACAGAGATGACAATTCAAAAACAAAGTACAATAAAATTGATGTCGTTGTGGGTGTTGGAGAGAGGGGAGTGTTTACCATAACTGAAATCAGTAATTGATGTTACTAATGTAAAGATGATTGCATGTTGACATGGATTACAGCTGCCCTGAGTTGGAGTTTGAAGAAAAGTGGTGCAATCATAACAGACCTGCATATCACCTGCATCTGTGAAGGAGAAGGGAGAACATCATGGAGGAAACAGGGCAGCATGACTACTGACTGCCTGGGACAGCTTGAAACAACAAATACATTTAAGGGTTCCCCACCACACAACTGCCAGGTGAGCCCTGAACTTCACTGAGCAGCACTGAGTCGTAAGTAGTCAAGTCCCTGCCCATGGCAGGGGGGTTGGACTTGATGATCTTTACGGTCCCTTCCTACCCAAACCATTCTACGATTCTGTGGGACTAAATTCACTCAGTATGTCCTAAGTGTCACAGGGTTGCTGGGCAGTGCCCTCTGCCTGCTGGGTGAAGGGGAGGAAGGATGCCAGGCTGGAAGAGGCAGGCAGGGAAGGGCAGGGGGAAGACCTGCTCTGCTAATCGGGAGCGTGAGAAGTGCTCTATCATGTTCTGTATCTCCAAATGTGCTTCTGTCTGGCATTTCAAGCACCCAGAAATAGCCTCCAAAGCAACAACACAGGAGTGGTTGCTACATTTATGTATCGGGAGTGGTTTATTAAACAGCTGTAATTGTGCAAATGCAATGGCAAATATTTTTGCTTTATGGCAGTACATTTCAGTAAAAATGGCTTAATGACTATATTGAAGTAATTTATTGGGAAATGTGGAAGCTGTGCAATTAAGCAAATGCATTTTCCAGGATTATGATCATCCAGTTCTCTATATATCCTGTATGACTGCCATGGATTTATTAATTCCTGTGCACCTTTGATAAGAAGTAGGTACATGTAGCATAAATACAGATTTTTCCTTCTAGCTCATGGATATGCAAAAGTGGTTTTCTCTCACTTTGATCTGGAAAGTAACCTCACTTTCATGGAAGAGTGTGTGGCAGGCTGAGATGTCTTTAAAATCAATGAAATCCTTTAACCTTCTCCACAAGTGCACAGCCTTGAGCCAAACTGAAAGACAATGCACGTGAAGAGGTCTCTCCTTCCTCTGTCTCTGGGGCTGTCTGCTCACCTGCTGTGTGCAGGATTTGATCAAAAATCCCATCACTTCAGTGTGTTTGGGGTCTCAGGTGGAAGCTTGAGATGATTAGGAGAAGCAGCTCTTTACTTGAAATCGGCACGAAAAAGTCTTATGTGGAATCAGTGTGACAAGTAGATGTTCAAACTCCTTATTAGTTGCAGAGGTTTCTAGGGTGGGGCAGAATTTCTTCTTTAATAGTCTGTATTCTGCTTCGTGTTCTCATCTTAGATCAAAGCCCACCATTCTCAGAAGAATCTCAATTGCTTCCCGCACTGCTCTTACACCAGAGGCTTTCTGCAAAACTGGGTGGGAGTGAATTTTCCAAAGGCTCTGATGAAAGTCAAGGTAAAGCTGAACATCAAGCCTTCCATGCCTTGAGCAGGCAACATTGTGTGGGCAGGAACCCAATGGAGGTCAGTGGTCTCCAAGGGGGCTGCAGATGGCTACATGGTGAGGCCAGTAGTGTCCATCCTGGACTCAGAAGGGGTCTGGAAGGGTGTAAAATGGCCAGATCCACAAAAGGCTTTATGTGCCTAGGATAAGCGAGAAATGCCAATTATGGAAGGTTTTTGTCAGCATGACTCCATCACCTACTGATCAAAGGTGAGAGGGAAGGGGCGGTCAGAGATGATTTAAGATCCCAAACTGCAATCACACCTGCTTGCTCTCAGATCTCTGTCCTTCAAGTAAAAACAGAGGGAAATCAAAACCAGTTCTCAAATCATCTCATGTTCAGTCTCCTTCTTGACCTCTGTCATGGCGGGGAGACGGTAAAGCTTAATAAGGAAATTCATTTTACACAAGATAGCAGGTCTGCAGATAGCTACGTTATAATTAACTGTGTTAATTTGTGTGCCTATTTTGCTCTTTTTTAAAAATCTTTGCATCTATTAATTATTGCAGAACAGTTCTTACTGATAACTCCCTGGCAGTTTGCGCTGCTGTTCTGAAATTATAAAATGATATAGTTGGCAGAATGGGTACAGACTTGTACAGTTAATTGGGTTTTTGCAGAAGGAAATTACATAGTATAATAATATGCTCAGGGTGCCATGGGAAGTGCAATTTCTTATTGCTTTAGTAAATAGGATTGGGAGAATATGAGCTCTGGATTATAAATTGTCTTGGAATTTATCCCAAAGCTGCAGTAGGTTTCAAACCCCTATCACTGAGCCCTAGCATCACAAACTCATTGCTGTGAGGACCGCTGTTTTTGTGTTGTTTCTCTTCCCCCCCCCACCCCCAGCTCATTTACTTGGGTAACAGGTTTAGCAGCAGAGTCCCAGGGTCACTGATCTGGTCGGGTGGAGCTGCAGGAATCATGCAATCGTAAAACAAGTGGTGGGTCGTGTTGGCTAACAAGAGGCGAGCTGTCAAAACCCAGAGCTTTGCTGGGGGGGGAGGCCATTTCCATTTCTCACCTCTTTTTTGAGGAAGTAGAATTAGATAGAAGCCATTGAAGATGTTTTTCTAAGTGAGAAAGGTTGGCGAGAATGAATGTTTTTCATTTCCTGCTAAATTCGTCTCAAAACCAAGGCTTTTTTTTTTTTTAGAGCTTTTTTTTTCTTTTTTTCCAACCTGAATGTACAATCTTGGGTCAGCTTGAAAGTTGTTACAAACTGGGTAGCTTTGGCGTCTGTGAAGGCTTTCTTAAATAAAAGCATGAACAACTTGAAGGAGATTTGAAGGATAAATGGAGATTGAAAGTTTATTTCTAGTAAGAAGCCATTTCCTTTGAAAAGAACAACTCCTCCCCCAAAAAGTTTCAGTAGCGAATCTTGATTATGGCTACCTGCTGCCTTAGCTGGAAATGTCAATAATTTGATATCAGCCTCAGCACTTTGATGTCTCTCAAGTGCTGCCAGCTGCAGCACGGTTGAGAGACATGGACCCTGATTCCTGTTTCAGCTCCTGGCCTCCCACACTCCCCTGAGACTGCAGCTCTTTTCCTCTCCGTTTCATCTTCTCAGCTGTCAAAGGGGGGGTTGTAAACTTTGCCATTTTTGTGAAGGGCTCAGAGTCCCTCAGCAAGATGCTCTGGATGCAGGCAGCATGCTCATTTCTTCCTATGTATATATACAGTGTGCAATCTCCTCCAGCCGTCTCCACTAATCTCATTAAAGCTCTGTTTTTATGAGTTGGGGATTTGTAATTTTTTTGTTGTTGTTGCTGCTACTGGTGGTTTTCTGCATCACCACTCATTCTTATAATTAAAGTGACAGCTCTTGAACTAGTATGTCAAAACAGCACGGTTGAGGTAGAAAAGTACTGGGAAGATCATCTTTAATCAGCAACAATGATTCATGTTTAACTGGGTAGATGGTAAGTCCTAGATGTAGCTGGCTCACAGTGAAGTTTCCCCAAGGACAGAGTGTTGTTAAGAGTTTTGCACAACTGTCTATGCCCCACCGCTTGGGGTTTTTGATGGAAACTATTTAATATGCAGTTTCTGTCATTGTGTCAGAGCTGTAGCTGGGGAGTTCTCAACCCTAGCAAATCTTTTCAGACTTATTTTCTACAAGCTGTACAAAAAAAGAAATGTAAAGGAGATGATTTTGGTTTGAAGATCAGTTGAGCCCTCCAGCTTGGTTGGAAATTCATTGTTTCCAGGAGTTCCAGCTCTTTGTTCCTCAGTCTCTCAGCTTCACAAAGCCAGGTACGCTAATCCCAGGAGTATCTCAGTGGAGAAATCCCAAGTGTGGGTAACATTTGAGGCTACATGAACTGTGCATCTCCCCTGTGGTGCATGGGGTGAGAGGGGCTCCAAGGGCAGAGCAGCACAGGGCAGCGCAAGCATCCCAGGATGATTGACTTGCTGATTGCTCCCACTCCCAAACCTAGGGCTTGGTCTAGTTCTCACTTTTCCTCCTGTTTTCCCTGCTCTGTGCTCCTCTAGTATCAGTCCACATGGCCGTAGATACCATGGTATACGTATTTGTGTATACCACATAAACTGGTCTGCATTCCTTCGAAGGTCCCACTGCTCAGTGTAGCTGCTTCCCTAGAAGGGTTTCTTTTTCCTCTGTGTGCCCAACGCAGGGCCATTCAATCTCCTATAACCAGACAGCTGCTGTCCTTCATTTTTCTATATATTCCAGCTCCAACACAGCTGGTACCATCCAGCCAGCAAGTACTTCTTTTCCCTTTTGTACGCTTAGGTTGCTGTCCCCACTGTTAGGGAGGTGCTGTAAGATCCTGGGGTCATCTGGGGATACGTCAGGGTTATGTTAAAATGTCTGAAGGGCTTGTTTGGCCTTTGGAAGCCCTGTGACTGAGAAAAGGGGCTCAGCCTTTGGGCTGACACAGGGAAGACCCTGATCAGCTCTTGCTCTTTGATGTTCTTATGTCTTTTATTACAGATTTGCACCTGAAACTTTCCTCTGAATTTCTCCAACTTTCTGCAAAGGCTTTGTGAATACATGTGGAAAACACACATACCCTTCATGTGTTCAGCTGGGCCTGATTAACTGGGATCCTTGTGGTAGACCCGTGGGAAGTGAGAGTATCTTCACTGGTCATTTAAGACTCCCTATGACTGCACAGAGACATCATGGCAGCCTGTGTGTGGGGAGGCCTTTAATTTCATCCTGCTTACAATGGCTGCTCTCCAGCATCCTGGTTTGTAGGGTACAAGAACCCTAGATTAACGGCGATATTTTTATATTGCCTTAAATAAACTTTCATTCTTGATTAGAGCTTTGTACTTCATTACATTTGTATGTTAAATGTAGTATTTATTCGCAGTGCTATGCAATCTTACAATAATAACATTTGATGCTGCTTATGATTACGAGGCTCAGGTTTCAAGAGCAGAAGGGATTTCTAGCTGGAAGGCATCAGCCCTCCAGAGCTCAGGTACCATATAGCACAGACCCGAGCTAACAGTTCATTTTTCAATAATGTTTCTAGTGCTGGAGCTACCGACCTTTGTGAAAACACCACCGGAGCAGATAGCCTGGCGTTGGTCCCACCTGGCATCTTCTGTGTTCCTGCAGTGTTTTACTTCTGAGAAAATATTCTCTCCATCTCTCTCTACATATGAATGAAATCTTTGATTTCAACACTCCTGATGGGTAAATATGTGTACTTTAAGTGAAAAAGAGGAGTGAGTAGGTGGGGTGTGGCAGTTCTTCACACATGTGCTGCCCTCTCAAGGTCACTGAAATGGGAGTTTGGTTCTCAGGTGCAACGGCTGGAGTAGTGCAATGGCTACACGGGGGCGCTTTGGGCAATCAAAGCACTGCTAGGATCTCTGCCAGAATGGAGATGAATATACATGACACGCCTGTGAACTGCTCAAAGAAATTAGTGGGTGGGAGGGGAAAGAGAAGGGGGGAGGTGGGGCTGCCTTTTTCTCCTGTGCTCTCATACGGTAGAAGGCTGATGACTGGGAGCTATTGAAATGCATATAATGGTCTCATTATGGGCAGAAAATGTAATTAAAAGGGACAGCCATCTTTCTCCAAATTCAAAACACTGCAGTCTGTCTTTGAAAGCAATTTTGGCTATTAGCACAGGTGGTAACGTCCCAGCAATTGAACCCAATCTAATTTCAGTGTCAAACTGCTAAGGAGAAAAAATGAGGGCCCTTCCAGATGCCACCTGACAGAGCCGCTGTGTCTGGAGGGAGAAAGGGGAGCGTGAAGCAGCATGCAGAGCTCGGATGGGACAGGATAGACAGGCACCCCAAATGTAGGAATGCTTCAGCACGAGTGTGGGCACCCACCAAAGAGAAGCAGAGGCTATCGTCCGTGCCATATCTGCTCCCCTGGTGCTGCCTTGCCCTGAGATGGAGGTATGATGGGCACACAAAGCAGCACATGATGCCATCTGCAGATGGCATCGAGTGTATTCTATTTGCTGGAGATGGGCAGTTCAGCCAAGCGTTCTCCAGAACAATAAGCAAATCACTCACATCTTTGTCTTGTTTTGCTTAGATGTTAAAGCAACTCCATGTCCTGGGAGAAAGGATGTTCCTTGAATTTGTCAGCAAAGCTGGGATGTGTATGAGAGAGGCAGCGGAGTGAAAACAGCCCTCTGTTGGAACCAGCATGGCTGTTTCCGTCTCTCACTGGGGCATGGATGGCTTCAGACAGATGTGTCCTTTCTGTGCAGAAAGAGGGAGGTTCGTTCAGGTTTGCAGGGAGAGATCTGGGTAGGTGTAGAGTTAGTCCAGAACAGGGCTCTTTGGTGCTCTTCAAGACTTTCAGAAAGACCTTCAATTCTGCAGAGCCCTGAAATGGCAGGAAATATAGTTTCACATTCCTCAGGCATTATGAGATTGAACAAAATGTTTTTGATGAAGTAAACAATACTTCAACCCTTGGTGTATTTTCTTTGAAAGAAAATCTACAAAACTCTCCTCTCTCCCTCTATCGTTCATTTACGTGTGTTGCTTTTCTTCTGGGATCAAAAGCAGAGGAAGGGAAGTGCAGAAGGAAAATAATCTTCCTGGATCTCTCACCCTCTGAAAAATGGAGTTGTTAGAGCTAATGCAGGTGAAGGAAGTCCCTCTACCTTGATGCCCTGTGGCTTAGTGCTAGGCTACGTGTTGGGGGACTCTACTTCAGAATTAGCAGAATAGAGTGCCTGATCCACCCAGCCTTTTTGTTTTCAGCCACTGAGGTATGGTGAGCAGCCAGAGGCCACCGCTGAAAATTATCTACTGCTCCTCTGTTAGGTGGGGACTGACAGTTCAGGAAACCCTGCTCAAAAAAGCCTATGCACGAGTGAAGTATTACTAGGGGAACTAGCGGAAGTTCTTCAGTACCATCTTATGGTACCTGGCCAAGAGCTCATCTGAAGTGCGTCCCCATGGTCTCTATCTTTAAGACTTCATGTGTCAACTTTGCAGCCTGCGAAGGGGAGGGTGCTGAAGGAGCCTGAAAGGAAGGAATTAACAAGAAAAATAAAATAGATAATTTTTTGTTCGTCTCCTGAGACATGAAAGAAGATTTTTGCAGCTAATGAATTATTTCTGAAAACACTAGTAATAGCTGCAGGCAACATTAACTTCAAGTTTCCCAATGAGCAAGCATCACTTATGTACTGATTTAAAATTCTAATCTATTTTCATTTGCAGTAGCTCAACTCTAACATGACTGGGGGTCTGGAAAGAGGCCAGAAGAAGTAGCCATGTTTCCAACAGTTTAGTAATCTCCTTAGATACAGGAGTGGAAAACAGTGGCTGGATTGTATTGAAGCCTGGGGCAACCAATTATCTCAGCAGAGAGACTCCAGAGCCCTTCATAAACATTGGGGATGTGGTGAGTTTCTGGTTGCTGCAAGCACAGCGGTGATTTCAAGCTAAGCAGAAAAATCAGTTGTGTCATAGGTTAAACAGCTCTGCTGCTATTTAAAAACACAGGATGGGACCCCAGCCCTGCTGAGAGCAATGCAAGTTTTGCTCTGGACTTCAGAGACACTGGGGTTTCTGCAGCCTTTTCAAAGAAACCCTACGGCCAAGCTGGAGTTAAAACCCAGCCAGGAATGCAGACTGGAATACAGCAATCCACCGATGTCTGATCCCCTCCATGTCCCCAGGTGGGAAGGTGGGGATTTGAAGTCCCACCTCACACCTGTACCTGAGGCTGGTGGCCATCGGGGGGATGGGGAAGAGGGAAGGCGCTGCTCTGGCTGAGACTCCGGGGTTGGGTTGGCATCCCAGTGGCACTGCTCAGTGACTGAGGGATGTGTCATCCGAGAGAAAAAGAGAAACAGATGGTAGAGGGAGTTACAGTGGGAGGAAAACCCAATTAGAAAAGTCCCAGCATGGTTTGTGGTAGGGATATGGATCTTATACCTTGAGTAACAGCCAGGAAAAGAGAGGCACCCAGCTTTTTCACCCATTTTTTTGGAGGAAATTCTTGTTTCAGGCAGAGAATTTTATTGAAAAAAAGCTTTTGTAAAGCTTTTGAAAGATTCTTCTCTGAAGACAGAGCGAATAAGGTAGATGCTAATAGGCAAGATGGAATTAATACATCCAGAACATGGGCTCATTATTCCAATATAGGTTGTTTTTAGGTTCCCTCTCCTGGAGTGATGCTTAACATTTAAGACGGTAGCCTAGGAGTTGGAAATCTGTAATCCCACCCCTGACGATACCCTTAGCGCCTCCTGGCATAAATGCCCAGTGTCTTTGGGGTCACTCACACCCCTGTTTTGGCTATTCAGAAGTTACTTTTCAGAAGCAGTGAGCATTAGCATGAGCTGAAGTCGGGCAGCAGCACCTCTCAGCCTCAGTTGCTGTAAAATTCCTCATCTCCGAAACAGAGTTTGTAACTTTTCACTGTGCTCAGGGACTGGGCACCAGTTCTGAGGGATGGGTATACTGGGAGGCTGTAGTGGTTTGATTTGTGGCCTCTGATGTGGGCTGGGGTGAGGAGAGCCAAGCGTGGGGTGACAAGCGTGGCAGGGCTCTGCTTGCTCCCAGTGGTGGGAAGACCACATGGTGTTGCTAGCACGCAGGGTACTGCTCCTCCCTGTGAGGTGGTAAAGCAAATGCACAGTCTTTTCAGAGTCCAGAGACCGTGAAAAGGCTAAAGAAAGCACATTTCAATGCTCTCGGCAAGCGCTTGGGGGATGCTGGACTCAAAACCAGCTGGGACAGTAACTGTGGAAGGGAAACTGTTCTGAACAAGGGCTTGTGGGCAGCTCTATGTGCCCAGAGAGGGAAAAAAACCCACCCCACCCCTATCCATTTGTGCATCTGGGTGTTATTCAACTTGCAAAATACAAACCTTGAATTTCAGAAAATATCCAATCTGTGTTTTGCTGTGTGATTCTTGCAGTGTCATGGCTTTGCTCATGCATTATGCTGGAGGGGGACTGCTGCAGCCTGCCCCCAGCCATGCCCAGCCGCCCGAAGAGCGGGTGAAGGCACGACAGCTGCTCTGGGGTTTTCTAACTTTCACACGCTTGATTTGCTGTCAAAGCAATCTTTTCTTCCCATACAGCTCTGCAGTCGGTAGTGGTGTTGCTTTGCAGGTGAACTGCACGGTGTGTACTGAAGCATACTATTTATAGGAGGGCAAGGTGTCTGTTTAAGGAGCTGGGTACATATTCTGGGAGCAGGATGAGAAAGAGCAATTAAGCAAGAAAGAGCAAGAGGTTTCTGCTTTTATTCCCTGCCAAAAGGGCTAGGGAATAAAATCAGAAACATAACTCCAGAATAATGTCAAATATGGCAAAATTAACATATTTCTGTTTGTTCTTTCTCACTGTGAGTATTTTTTCCCATGAAACTGTGTTCATACCCAGTACTGCACTCTCAATTATCTTGCTGAATACACTATATAGTTCTCAGATCACTAACTAATGTTAATAAATTATTTTTATGAAATTGATATGTGTTTTCTCCTCATTGAAGGTGCTCAGGAACAAAGGCTCAGAGTTAAACATAGGACCAGAGCTCAGGCATTGTCAGGCCTCACCATTACGCAAAAGCCATCAAGTCATCCTTGAAGCTCATAATAGCAACACAAGTGGAAAGGACTGCCCATCCTTAAAGCTTTTTGCTTTACCTAAAAAAGTCCAAGAAATGCTGTTTGGCGAGTTTATTCTGGAACTCTATGTGAGTATCAACTGCACAACCTATTAATGATGTAGCTATGTATTAATAAGACTACAACACAGTATGGGACTCTTGGTGCCCTGGAAATCCTCTTTGAGTACCCCAGTATGTCTATAAACATCTTCCTACATCTCTGGGTATGGTCCAATCAGCAGAGTATCCTATCTCAGCTTCCATTCATCCACCCTGACACCAGAATACCAAAAACATTTAGTCAGGAGACAGATACTTGCAAAATCCTTCCTTTACTTTCTCTTAATTTCTGTTATGTAAATTCTGCATTTCCTGGAATAGAGGCTCTGAACTGCTGAACTCCAGCTGAAGTCAACCCAGCTAACAGGCTCATTTATATTAATAGGAAATCAACTGTTCCTTTTTGTTGGATCCCCAGTGGAGCAGCTGGTGGTCTGCTTTTTCCATGCAGCCATCCTGAAATACCTCAAAAATGTTTGTTTGCTAGAAAAATGTTAGTGGAAACCAATATTGCTGATGTGAAAAACAAATAAATAGAGAAAACCACATATTCTTCTGGTCAATTAGACATTCAGAAAGTTATCAGATTTTTTGTATACTATTAGCTATCACTTAATAGCTGTCTTCCAAAAGCTTCATAGCTTTTGATGACTGATGATAAAGAAAACCAACCAAAACCACATGAAACAGAACAAAACAGAGTTAGAACTGTTTTGGTCACATTATTTGCCAGGTGCTTGCATTTAGGAGTTTGGATGTAGCTTCTATAAAAGATCAGACTAAGAGTTCTTTACCTAGCACAGCTGGTCAGCACTGGCTGTTTGGAGACCGTGTAAGAAAAGCTACATGGAACAACTTATGGGACACTATTTGTGGAGAAGAATGAATAATTTTTGCTTTATACCACTAGCTTTCTAATTTATTGATTCTTTGTCTTGTACTGTGATTTATTTTTTTTTCCAATTTAGTTGCCATTTAGCATGTTTAAACTCTTTGGAGCTCCTGGGACATGCAGACTTTCCCATTAGTGTGGTGGACAGTGCACAGCTGGTCTGAGGCTGGAGAACCACTCTCATCTTGAAGGTGGACACGGGCCCTATGGATGGCTGAGGTTAGTGCTTGGATCCAAATGTCAAGCAGATTGCACATTTGCATAATGATGCAAATGAGTGCCCTGACCACAGCAAGAGTAGCATGTCTTTCCCAGCCCCTCGTTACCATTGTACAAGATGGGACATTAGCCGTGAAGGTTAGAGAAGAGGTCGATTTCCCATGCTTTAACTAAGCCTTGAGAGAGAAAGAGAGACTCTTTGGGATTTGTTTCCTGCATAATGCTGCCTGAGGCGCTGTGCTGGGAGTGTGGGCTCCCAGGCCGGGGGGTAAACCCTGTTGTTTGTGCTCCTCCTTGGCACAGCTGTGATGACCTTCCTCTATGGCTCAGCTGGACACCTGGTGTCACCTACGCTGTGTTGGCTATGATGGAGTCACAGCAGTAGAAGGTGGCAGTTTCTGCACAGCCACACAAGCACTGAGTAGTACCAGAGGCTTGGAAGGTAAGTGCACGCTTGTGTAGCATTGTACGTATTTGATAAGCTCTAGCTCAGGCTCCTGCACTTTGGGGACTTAATTTTTTAAAGCTTTTTTTTGGCTTTGTCAGTCTCTCATGATTCAGAAAATAATGTTTCCAATTTATTGTATCACCTAGCTATTAAATCTGCCTGTAAAGAGGAGTAAAACTAGACCATGAACATCTATGGGAATTCATTTTTTTTAAATAATTTAAATTTACACTTTCTCATGCCTGGATCAATCTTCATCTCACTGTCCCCTAGTGGTCGCCTCTCCGCCATTCAGGAGAGTGCTAGAAGCTACATCACTGAGCACTTCATTTTAAGACTAATTATCATCAAGACATGAAAACACCATTTTACATTATGGGGTTTTTTCCATTCAGCACATAGACCAATTCATTTTAGCTAATTATTGTTAACCACGTCTGCTAACATTATAAAAATGGTACTGGGTATAGCAAAACATAAACCTACCTTTAGATTAGAGATGTGGGTTCATTTTTTAAGTATATAGGGATTAAATTTTATGATGCAATGCTGTGCAAAATTGCTCTTATTTTCCAAACCTGAGGTTAATCCTCAGTGTTTGTGTTTCTATGCAGAAACCACAAACTGTCATTGCTGTGACACATGGATGCCTGGATGGTTGCAGATGATGCTCTGGGGCAAAGTTACCTCTAAATGCTCTTGCTTGCTGAATAGTAATGATGTCGTGTCTCTTAGTAGCTCACTTTCCTTACAGAAAGAAGGAAGGTAAGTAAGTGGAAAGAGACAGTGTGGAAGAATCTAATCCATATTTTATAAACAGAGATTTTCTTACAAAAAAACCTTGTAAGTTATTTAAATTGTTACTGACTCTTCTGAAATGATCAAAATATCTTGAAAAGCTGAACCTTTCCTTATGTTTATTTGTGCTGAAGTGCCTAAATATTTTCCTTTGTTTTGGTGCTACAATATGATGTTACATAGGAGCAGAAATGTCCCTGGAGAAGGCAGTGACATCTCTAGGAGCAAGGGCCATGCTGCATCACCTGTGCTTTCAGCAGCCCAACTTCCAGCACCACACACCAAGTTAAACCCTGGAAAAACTCCACGGAGGCAGCAGGAGCAGACACGGCAGGGAGCACCCAGGCATTGGCGAGGTGCCCCTGCAGCTGCCCTGCTCTCCTGGGGTCCCTCTGCCCCAGTGGGTGATGGGGAAGAGCTGGATGAACCCCACCAGTGTTCAAGGGATGTTGCTGGGGCTCCTGTGCCCTGACTTGGGGTGTGTGCTCCCTCGCCAGGTGGTTTTATTTGATTAACCTTTGGGATTACTGGCTGTTGCCTGACTCGGTGCGAGGAGAAATTGTCTTGCTCTGGTGATTGGAAAACACATAGGGTGGTTTTGTAGGTGTTTTAGAAGATGGTGTGTAGCACAGAAAGAAACAAAAAGGTGCCTACTTCAGCCTAAACAAGAGGAATCACAGGAAAATCCATCCAGGTGGGAAGGAAGGGATAGTGAGGTGATGATGGAGCCAGAGAGGAGAAATTACCTGAGGACATGGACTGGAGGAGATGAAGGAGAGGAGACTAGAAAAGTGAAAAAGCTGCTGCATTTCATCAATCTGTGTAAAGTCTGGAAAATGCTTTATGTTGTTGGTAGAAAAGTAAATCCACTGATGTTGGCCCCAGAACTGTTTGGCAGCTGGTGCCTGAAGTGAGGCTGAGGGGGCAGTGACCACACTGTGGCCACTGAGCTGACACCAGTGATGTGGGCTGGGACAGATCCAGCTTTCCATGTCGTGCTTCTGCCTCGTGGTTTACTTTAATCTGCCAGTTGGTGTATGGCTTTGTATAAAACACATGTCATGTATGTAACAGGGCTGAGGGGATGTGGGGTGAAGGGTCTAGGCAAAGCAAAGTTTCTGGGGTGTATGTTAACTAGGGCAAAAATATTTCATATCTATAGATTTAGCACACAATAATGAACCACAACGCCTCAGGAGATAGGCATTATTTTAATTGACTTGATAAAGTAAATCAATTCATAGAGAAAACCTCCTTGGACAGCATAATTACAGATAGTGGATTATAACTCAGGAGCTTGCATGCTCAGGCTGGCAGGCAAATAACAAGAAAAGTCATTAGCAGAAAGTGGAAGAGGAAGACATATGTTATCAGAATTTCTCCACTTTCTTGTTCTTCATTTGTAAACTTCCCTTCAAGATCAGTGCCTTAATCTTATTAGATGTCATTGTCACTGCTTGTTATGAAATACTCAACTGATCATTTAGATTTTTCTTAAAAAGATCTTACTGAACTGAAAATGAACACAAGTAAATGCAGAAACATGCCTTTAAAATGCTGTGCGTGGACTTCTGTGAGATTTGTTCGCTTGTGCTTTTAGCTTTCTGTTTTCCATTTGCAAATGTAGTAACTATATAAAATAAGATGAAAAAATCTGCACTTAGTCTTTTTCATTTAATTTCTACGTGCAGGAACCTGTAAGGGTGTGTGGAGTGCAGAACAGCACAAACAAGCGGTTGGTTTGGGTAGAAATGTGCTAATTTGTTCTTTTTACATTTTTAAATGACCTTAAATTAATATCTCCATAAATCAGAGGGTTCAGCTTAGAGCTTAGAAGACTCTTACAGAAACTGCATTACAGAATAAAACAATTTGGATGTAATCAACTCAAAGAAAATATTCCTGAGCAGTTTGAATTACCTTTGCTCTGATGACCTGCATAATTTAACCAACCCAGTGCTTCATCTCATGGAGAAGAAAACAACAGCGACTCTAGCAGAAAGCCCAAGCTTTTGCCTCAAAAGCAGCCTGTTTGTCTCATTTTCACACCCAAAGCTCTTTGTCTCCAAACCTCGGCTGTTCTCCCATCTGCGTCTGGTTCTGCATCTGCAGGATCGCACGAAGAAGATGCCGCTTTCCAGGCGCTGTGTGTGTGTGTGTGTGACAGGGGTGTCCCCGTGCGCCGCACGTCCCTGTGCCATGCACAGAGAAGCTGGGAGATGCCCCGCTCCCTGCGCCCGGCCGGGGCTACGGGAGACACGGGTGGAGTTTGTCCATGTAGGGTGAGGACTGCAGCCCGCAGGTTTGTGCACTGAATCCGTCAGACTTAAACCAGGAGGTGTCGAGCTCGGCACTGCTTTCCTGAATCACGGCCTTATCCGTGAGCAAATAACATATGTCTAAACCTGCTGTCAATTGCAACGAGCTAAAGCAGAAACTCAGTGCCAGCTGATGGCAGCTATATTTTTGGCCAGAATATGTGACCATGAAACAGAGCAAATAAAGGCTTTGGTTTTATCCATACCTTTTTATTTATTTCTGTAGTCTGTATTAAGGGACCATTGCTTTAAAATCCTCAGACATTTGGACATATTTTACAAGACAGTACAGTTTCTGGATGTCACACATTGATCACAGTTTCATACTACTACATGCATATAAAGACACTGATTTTTTTTTTTTTTTTTAAATAATTTGTTTACGGAAACAACTGGAGAGGTCAATAAACTTCAACAAAGAATGACTAAATCAAAGTTACAAAAAAATGTAAGACTCTAAGTACACTAGTATATGGCTAATGTTGCTGTAATCACCCCAAAGTGCCAGGGTATTGAAACATTGCTTAAAAGGGGAGAAAACATCTGCTGACACATTGCCCCGTGGGTCGATCCAATATAATCCAATGAAGAGATGGTGCAAGACGTGCAGGATCTGGGCTGTCGGGCAGAGGCAGGAAGCACTGCCCTTCACTACAGACACGCTGAGCTGGAGTCCCCATTGCTTCCCCATTGCACAGGTTAAAAAATAACTGAAGTGCAAGGCAATGGAGAAACTTGTCATAGTCTGCCCTTACTCAAGCTGAGTCACAGTTGGATTCAGTTTCCAGGTACAAAAGCAATTCAAGCTACATGTACTAGGAGAGCCACAGGAAACTTAACATTTTTCCAGTTTTTATTTGTTGTTAACTATCACATTTTTCTTTTAAAGGGAACCCCACAGCTTTCTTATCTTTCACTGACCATGGATGCTCACCGCTGCCTGGGGCTCGTGGGCCACTATGCAGGTCCAGCAGCCATCCTGTGCTTTTGGAGAAGGAAGACCTGAGGCCGTTCCCCGGCCCCACGAAAAGCTGAGGAGCCACCATGTGCAGCACAGCGACAGACCACCCCGGCGTCCTTCCGTGGGCATGGAGTCGTTATGAAACAGCACTTGCAACAGTGCCTCATGAAGTGTTTTCTCCCCGTTCAGGAACTGCTTCACTGGCCTGATTAGAAAGCAGGATTCTGCTGCAGTAAGTTGGGGTATATATTTTTAATGCTAATCTAGTTGGAAAGCGAGTTTGGTTGGTAGCTGTGGCTGGCCTTTCTGATCGCAGTATCATGGCTTCAAAGTTCAAAGTAACATGGAGATGCTGCTCTCCCCATCCTCCATCCCTCCCCCAAGAACACACCAGTGGGGAATGTTTCAATGCAAAAAATTTTTTTGCAATCCACAATTTTCTGCATCCACCACCAAAAAGCCAGAAAGAATGGGGAAAAAAATTGTTCTCCGTCTTTGCCACAAGCCAAAAAAACTGATATAAACAAAATAAATCCCAGTGGTCACACGAGCCAATGTGTGGCTAATGGTACTTAGAGGCAGTGAAATATAACAGGAAGAAGAGGCATAAAGGGCAGAGCTCCTAAATAAAATACGGAGAGTAGAGAAGAACTGCTGAATCCTAAAATGGTCTTAAATGTAGATTACCAATAGGACCAGAGGTTGTGACACAAGCAAAGGTTTTCAAATGGCCCATCTGCCTGTAGTGTCCTTTCAGCATCAGTAAGTCCCTGGACCGAGGGCTGAGAGTGTTGAACCGTGTGGCTGAGCTTGTGGTCCAGCTGTAGGAACAGTCATCTGTGAATCTGGGATGCTGCTTGTGGCATCAAGCCCACGAACAGTAAGCTGACATGGAGGGATGCTCAGTCAAGATTGGGATGACATGATTATCACCCTCTTGCCTGAAGGATTCCCTCCTTTCCTGGGCTTTCATTGACCTGGCTCTGTTTCCCATTCCCTCACCTCACTGGCTACCTCATACGTGCTGCAGACACACACCTCCATCCCTGAGGTCATACAGAACTTTTAGTTTTCCATTAGCTTTTAGAGATACGGGTCCAAATTCTTTACTGGGCTAAATGGGGTACAGCTCCATTGACCTCAATGGGCTTTTACAGCAGCAAAGAATTTGGCATTTCATGCGTATTTGGCTCCCTGACTTCCACAAGGCTCTAGTTTTGGTGGGTCTTTGTACTGAGCCCAGCCTGGTTATTATTTTTTGAAGGTAGTGTTGCTACAGTATTGAAAAGACCCATTTAAAAATGTCAAAGGTTAATCCTTGTTCAGTCCTACAGAATATCAATAGTATTACTTCTAGTTAAAAAGAAAAATGAAGCTTTCTCTTCTAAGCCTCTAGACTGAAAACTTCTTGTGCGATGAAGCCGGAATCAAGCAAAGCAAAATTCTGAGTAGTATTTACAGATATGAACACTTGTGGCACCCTACCATTGGTGTCAAAGGACACTTATTTGTGGCTTAGGTAACACCAGCAATAAAGGGGAAACACACCCTAAATACTTTCAGTTTTCGTAAGGTTTCCTTTGTCTGCCCAAGACAAAGTTTCAGTGCAAGAGCCTAAATCTGATCAGTGTGGGGTGTGAAACACGTGCTGGAAAATAAACATCTCTTCTTTGAGGGGCTGGTTGGTATTTGGTCATTTCTGTCGTGGTGCAGGGGGGTTACCTGCAGGGGTGAATTTAAGACTGGTCTGACTAGAAGCTTTCTATGGCTTTGTTGGCTATGCTCAAACAAGCTTGCTGATATGGAAGGTGCCTTTTGAAGGAATTTATGTAATCATTGATGATTGATATGGCAGGCTATTGTATTAATTGTTTTAGAAAAAAAAAATAATCCCACCCAGTTTTAATACTTTCATGTGTAAATGGGTCTTGCTGATACGTAATCACCCGCAAAACTGTGTCTGCTGGTTATTCTGTTCTTTCGGGTGGTATCTGGACTTTCTGAAACACATGTTTTCCCAAATTAATTCTGTTTTGGGTTTATTGGCTAGTGTGGTGGGCATAGAGGAAAATCACACAAGCAAACTAAAGGAAATGGGACCATACCTCCATATTTGGAAAAAACATGGTCACTAACCAGACTGCTGGGTGGACTCAAAAGGAAATGTATGTGCAGAGCTACGGAGCTGACCTGAAGCTCTTTGTCGTGCTAAACTTCAACAGGCCATGAGATAGCTTCAGGGTGCACATTCATCTCATGGACTTTTTATTCAATTTATGTGACGGTACAGCTATAAAGGAACAAGGAAGATCATTAAGTACGCAGGTACATGGACGGACTTGACCATAACAAAAGGCAAATCCGGTCCCTTTCTGAATGTGTACATTCAGGTTTTTCATTCCTCCATAATGTTTTCTCATTTCCTGATTTTGTCTGAGACTGAAAATAGAAATTCCAAAACCCAGTGGGAAATGAAACTCTTGACCCTTCTGTTTTAACCCAGGCAAAACTCTCCTGAAGGTGGGAGCTTTGCCTGAGCATCGTCAGGTCAGTGCCTTAAAATAAGAGCCTGAATTTTGATGCGTATCCCGACTCCATCATAATTATTAGGACAGTCAGATTCAAATCCTGTGTCTTCTTTATGGTCTCAGCTTATTCCACATAGATTTGGAAAAACACAGAAGTCCAGGCTATGGCTAGCACAGAAGCCAGTGACATTCACTGACGTTTACACTGCCATCACCGAGGGTAGAGTCTGGCTCACTCTGTGTTTCTCAGGAGGAACATCTTAGTTTCCATAGCCAGTCCCTGGTTATTTTTAAGTATCACAAACAGGAAAATACAAAAACAGGACAACATCAGACAAATTCAGTGACCTTTTGCAGACACATTTCCAGGAGGGATGTTGCAGCTGTTTTTCAGAACAAAAGAAAATAACGACAACAAAAAGGTTAGGGGATCAGCTATGTAAATGAACACCAAGAAAGCATCTAATATATTATTCTGTAATACAAAAAGAAGAAATCTGACTCAATTGCCCTATTATAAATTTGCTAAAAATACAGATATATATTTATATTTTTATATATATATAATTTTTTTTTTCAAATCTGAACAGAAAAATAGACTACTCTGGAATGCATGAAAGTCACATGACTTTTCCATACATCAGATACTTATAAAGCCAACACAATGGCAAACAGGAGGTACAGAGGTAACTAGAACATCTGTACTTTATTCAAGAACTATTTAAAGCCATATTCTCCCCAAGTAGGTGATCCTAAACAACCTAAGGTAACACTTGTTCAGTCTGATTACCATAAGCAGAAGTGACTGACCAAATATTGTGAAGTTGGAGCTAATTTGGAGTTGCTGGGGAAGCCCACCTCCCCGTCTCGCTCCCGCCTGAGCTGCGCAGGAGGGCACTGGTGCCACACGGTCTCCATCGCTCGGCTACTTTATTCAGTAATTCTACTGTTTGCTTGAAAATGAGGTGTCAAAAACTATTGGAGATCATGTTATGTGGAGCTTACCGACAGAAAGAGAACTTGGCTTTAGAAACCTTGTCTTTGTGATGAGTTTTAAATACCCTTATTATTTACTATAAACTGTACCAGTCATAATTCTGTCAAGACATAAATATACAATAGGTACAAATATTAACAATACATTACAATTTTACAGAAGAGAATACTGTTTTCCTTAGAAATGTGTATCTTATTAGCTGCAAGGGAAGAAAAGGCTACAGTTTATCACAGCCATAGTTGCCAAAGAAACCGACCACCTCGGATGTGTTTCTGACTTGCACAGACAGATATTCCCCGGCACTTGACACACGGCATGTTCAGGAAGGGAATGTGCGTTCCGCGGGTTTTCTTTTCCTCTTTTTTTTTTTTTTTTTTCCTTCTTCTACCTTTATTGACTCTTGAACCTTTCAGAAAAAACGTGGATTTCACAGGAGACTGTTTTGTTTCATTGTTTTTTTCCATAAGTGTGCTTAGGTGAAAGTTCTAAGAAAAGGCACTGAGAAATCTACTGCAATGTGACTGCTGTTTTCCTTTGTTCAAGGCTAAAACTCAAAGCATCTTTGCCTCCTGGTTAAGAAAACTGCACCCATTCCTTCCGCATATATATATATTCTATATATATATATTTATATATATGTATTAAAAATTATGTTGATGGCATAAGATACAAGCAAGCACAGACATCACACGTACATAGTCCTTTCTGATATGATGTCTTCTGCAGCAGCAGGTAAAACTCCGTCAGCTTGCTTGATACGTGATGCGCAGTAAATTCGCAGACCTGAATGCCAAATATCAGTGATTAAACTGCACGCTTTAGCTTGATGCAAGAGATATTGCATATTTTCACCAACTGCTATGAGCTTTGGGAAACATGTATCAAAAAAACTATAAAATGAAATTGTCTTTCTAATGTCTATAGGATTTGGTGAGCATTATATTTTCAAAGCACTGCCTTTCCCTTTGTAATGAGTACAGATTTAGTCTACCATAGCTGTATGTGAGAGTAGATTTCCCAGTGCTTACATTATATATATGTGTATTATGCACACACACACATATATAGATACATACTTCATATTCAGACTTTATTTCATTAAAATAAATTAAACATAGTTCCTTTTTAACTGGGCACAAAATGAGAGCTACATCGTCATACACAAATAAGAAAGAAATGCTCTTCAAGCATATTATATGCTTAATTTTAAATTATTTGCTTTCTATAAGAAATCTATAGGACTTTGGCTATTCAGACTTAAAAGGTAGATTTTTAATGATACTTTTGAATTTGGCTTTCAAAAGTGACTCAATAAAATGCTACTTTAACGGTAGGACTAAATAGATGATATAAAGTGTGTGTCGTGAGTGATCACACAAGGCAGACAGAGGGCCTTTGGTTACAAGGAGAGTTGCACCAGTTGATTATCAGTTAAAAAAATGATAGAATTGTTGATCTATACATTTTCGTCAGTGCCATCTATAAACCAAATACATCAATTTGGATGAGAGTGTGTGGTAAATACTACACTATATGGCTATATTTAAATACGCTCACTTTCGTGATATGTAAAATATGACTTTTTTTTCCACATGAAAGCATCAGCTCTAAAAATATTTAACTTGGAAATCACTATTACTTACTTTATCAAAAAAATTTTCCCTGATTTTTCTTCTTTTTACATTTGTGCTGATGGCAGACATGAATGATCACTGAAACATAGAGATTATGTTAAGACTGTTCTCTTTAAGATTTCTTGTTGCCGCTCTATGGCCTTGGAAAGCCACAGAATAAATCAGTATTTAAAGCTTATTTGCTGGAAAGTCACTTTACTTTTTCGTGACGACTCAATCTTAACTAGTATCTCAGCAATACGTCGGTTCCTCTAAGTACACTTGTATTTACTATGGCCAAATCCTAAAGTCCTTCACCAGGCAAAGAGCCCACTCAGAGGAATGGTGGCTTTGGCTGAGCGAAGGCAGAGTAAAAGCTAACGAACCTCAGGAATTGGCCCTGCGTAAATACTCTGGGGAGTATCGTTTGCAGGCGTAGGTTGCCTTGAACTTACGTTGAGTACCTCCCGCGTCACTCTCGGCGGGGCACGCGGTCTCTCTGGCGGCCGGCGGGCTAATTCGTGAGGTGGTGGCTCAGGTCTTACTCGCGCCTTCCCCAGGGTCTGGCCTTGCTGGGACGCAAGGGTGACGTCTGAGCGGGGACCTTGGGCTGCCCCCCACCGCCCGGGGACGGGCTCGGCTGAGCAGAGCAGAGTGAACTCCAACGTGCGTACAGTTTTGTGCCAAGGAGAGACCTAACAAAGCTATCATCGTAACCCATAATAGTTCCTAAAACATATATGTGCTTATTGCTTTTGTCCGTACATGCTGCATTCACTATTACGGATTACAGACAGAAGTACTGTACAGCTTGGACGGACAGACATTTACATTCAGGACTAACCAACGGCTTTTTTTTTTTTTTTCTTTTTCTTTTTTTTTTTTGTACATTAGGAAGGAACAAAACGCAGCGGATTGGAACGGCTCGGGGTCCTCCTCCCGCCTGTGCCTCCACTCCCGCATCCCAGCTCCCAGCACGTCCCCGGACCTGCCGCACGCAGCTCCTTACACACCCCGGCAGGTACTCAGAAATAGGTCAGGAAACGCTCATTGACAGAGTTATTTACAGTTGAGTTTTACAGTAGAAACAGAGAACAACATAAAAGATTACCATCACAGTTATCACAGGACAGGTTGTGACTTGCTACGGGTGTGTAACAAATCACGGTCACGACAGGAGGCACAAATTAAAATAGTGCTTGGTTAAAGTGCTTGATTGTTACACTCTGCTATCCTACTCCAGCATCACAACAACAACAACAAAAAGTCAACGTAAAGTGCTTTTCCCCCCCGAGATTAAAAACCAAAGACAAATTATTTCCTACACAATTTGACATAACTTTATTGAAACAATAATATTTTAAAAACCTAGGCTGGTGGCTGCTAGTTCTGTTCATTTAAAATGGTCAGATCTTTTTTTTTTTTTTTCTTTTTCTTTTCTTTTCTTTTTTTCTTGTTTCGTTTAAAAATGACTGGATGTTATTAAAACATCGGGCCTGATTCTCCTGTCTCTCGCCGCAGCTCTGCGGGAGCCGCTCCTGCCCGACCTCCTCGCGAGAGAGAGCACAGCCAGGCCCGGGGCGGGTCGCTAACGAATCCCTCCTTTTTGCATATTTATGTAACGCTTGCATATCTTTCACCGCGCCGCTCGGGCGCAAAAAGCTTCAGACTGACCGGTTCCTCTCCTACGCCAAGGGCGAGACTTTGGCTGCGCCTGGAGTCGGCGTGCGGGCAGGAAGGGGAGGCCCGGGGAGCCGTCCCGGTAGCCCCGGCACGTGCCACGGGGGGCCAGCTGCAGCGTCAGTACCGTCGCCGTGCTTGGCCGTCCCCACGGGGCAGAGCAGCGAGCATCTCCCTTCCCCGGAGGGGTAGGGCGAGAGCTGAGCTCTCCTTCCAGCCCTACGCTCCCCGGCACCGGGAAGGGGGTCTGGCTGCGATGCCTCTGGAGATTCCTGCTTCTGCATGGCTCCTTCACACCTTCCCAACGTGGGTCCCCTGAGGGCCACGCGCTGGCCCTGGGGCAGGTATCGATTTTTAAGCAGAGGGTAAGTGCAAGTTTCACTATGTCCTAAGGGATGTTTGGAATTAGATACAAGTGGTGCAACTCACCCTGCTGATATTTCAAAAGAAAATGTCAGGTCCTACAGGATATTGTATTGTTAAACACACACAGAGCATTTTAATAATTGGTTACTCTAGACCGTTATTTGTTTTAAATGGTTTTCGCTTGGATTTTCCAATAATGCAAGTGTTCCCTGTTACCTTTAGACATAATATCCATCAGAGAAAGCTGTAGATGGGGAACAGCTGCCCTGAAGCAGTGAGCATTGTGTTTTTGATAGCTTTATACCAACCCCAGCAATTTATTCCAGAGTTCAAATCTGGCTGCCTTGGCATCCTTTATGGAACTAATGCAAATCAGATGTTAATATTTCCAAAAGGAGCTCTAGCGTTCAAGGGGAATAGATGGATATTTGGTCACATTGGCTTCACTGGACAACATGAAAGGAGATCAATGTGTGATCATGATTTGCAATCCTTATTTTGGACTGATGTGGGCAACGTCTTTAGAGTTGTTTCAGAGAAGGACATTTTCACAAACCCACACTGGACCTCCCCCAGACTTTTAGAAACAGGTGGCTTGTTTCAGCCAAGTTCATGCCATGCAGAAGCTCTTTTTTTTTGTGTTGACTGTAAAGACATTCCTTTAAACTTTCAGTAAGTTCTTTTGGAGCCCATCTCAGATGCTTTGATCATGTGTGTTAGCATGTCCTCCGCTGCCTGGTAATACATGGACTTCTGGGGAAATGTGATTTTCTAGTCTGACAGTCTCCTGATTGCCGTGGGTTCTTCCAGTGATACCTTCCATAGAGTAAATGCAGTTTTGCCCTATCAGCTTAGGGGAGGTGGGTAAAGCAGCAGCTTCTAGATGGTTCTTCTCTGTTCTATAAACATTGTCCTTTTGCTTTAGATAGCCACTGTTTGTAACATTGTACTTGGGACTCACATTTCCGGGTGGACTTGAATCATAAAGCAGCTGACCTTCATCATCAGTGTCAGCATCTATGTATTTGTGTATACCAGCATCATGGAAGTTGAAAGCTATGGCTGTCTGCGTCTCTGGTGACTTTGGGGGTGTTCTCGCACTCGCGGTTGTGTAGATCGAGGTTTCTGGGCTCATGAGAGATCTGTCAGAGAGTAAGGAAGTATCTGTGGCAGCAGCAGCAGCTCCCCGGCTCTTGAGAGGGTCTGGATATATTCTCAGTACATTTGATGCTGGTACTAATGTGCTGGTGTCCTCCTCCATGAAGTTGACTTTCAGAGATCTTAGTTTTAAAGGGTTACTGGCCTTTATGGAGCTTTTGGGACTTTCTATGAAAAAAGCAGAACGGTGACTGCCTTCAGAGCTCGGGTTTGTTTCCACAAATCTGGCACTGCTCCCCTCTGGCCTGCTCTGCTCCTGAATCACGTTAATGCCACCTTTGCAGGGAAGGGTAGCAAGTGGGCTGTGGGAAAACCTCCCGGAGTCAGGGAACTCCGCCGCACAACTTATGAAGCTGTCGATGCTGGACATGCTCCTCATGTCAATGATACCATCAGTACGAGTCGTCAGCAAGGGCACCATAGGGCCGGGAAGGGTTTCCATTTCTAGCTCTTCCTTTTGCTTTCCAGGTTGACTCGACTCTTTAGTATTAAGGTTTGGCTGGGACTGAGTCTTTGCCATTTTGTTATACATGTCCTCTAGCTGTTGGACATTCAGGTGCTGGGGACTTGAAGATGACCTGGCTTTTTCTGGAGATCCTTGTTCCTTAGTTTCAAAAGATTTACTAGAGCTAGTTTCAGAGAGCGTTCTCTTGGTCCATTTCCATTTGCTGGGAGATAAATGATTGTCCTGAACTTTATCCTTTTTGGCTATACTTTCTCCATTCTTTTCAACCACAATGTCCATGAGTTCTATACTACGAGCAAACGCATCCTTCATGTTCATGGAGACAATACTGCCATTCCTTTTTGCTCTTTCAAGAGCTTCCCTGCGCTTAATGGCTTTCTCCTGCCTCTTCTGCTCTTTGTAGAACTCAGAGAAGTTATTGACAATAATTGGGATGGGAAGAGCAATCACCAGCACTCCAGCAATGCAGCACAGTCCTCCTACTATTTTACCTAAAAGTGTTTTGGGGTAGATGTCTCCATAGCCTACTGTTGTCATGGTGATTGTTGCCCACCAGAAAGAAGCTGGGATGCTCTTGAATTTTGTATCATCCTCGTCCTTTTCTGCAAAAAACACTAAACTGGAAAAGATCATAATGCCCATGGCCAAAAACAAGATGAGTAATCCAAGCTCATTGTAACTCCTCCTCAGTGTAAACCCCAAGGACTGTAAACCTGTTGAGTGCCGGGCAAGCTTTAGAATCCGGAGTATCCTCATAATCCGAAATATTTGGACCACTCGTCGTACATTTTGGAACTGAAGTACACTTTTGTTGGATTCTGTGAGGAAGATGGTGACATAGTACGGTAAGATAGCTAGTAAATCAATAGCATTCAGCGGGCCTTTGAAAAACTTCCATTTTTTAGGCGAGGATAGGAACCGCAAGAGGTATTCCATTGTAAACCATGCAATGCACACCGCTTCCACGTGGGCAAGTTGGGGATTATCTGTGGTCTGCCCAAATTCATCCACGCCTTGTAGCTCAGGAAGTGTGTTAAGGGACAAGGCAATTGTAGATAGTACAATAAACATGATGGAAATGATTGCCAAAATCTGGAAAGGAAAGAGAAAACAGTGAGTTCATCTCAGACTACATTACACTATCATTGCCATTAACACATGGCTGTATTTCCACTTACATATTTCAAGACTAATTTTGCTTTTAGTACACAGAATTCAGATAACCAATGCATGCTGAGGTGATTTTATTTTGGAGGCTACTTTAGTTATGTCAGGTGCATAAAGGGGATAAAGCATCTACTTCAACTCTCGTGCCTTCCTCTATGTGTAGTCAAGGAACGTGTACCAAGCAGCTAGGATGCCAGGAGGGCTGTGAAGCAGTTCACAGCAGGAGCTTTTGATTAGCTACTAATTAGGTGCCCAACAAAGCCCATCTGGACAACAGGCTCTGAAATCTAAGCAAGAAGGAATGCAATTGTGAATACAAGATTCAATCAGAGCGATGTCCTCCATTTAATGCACAGTTACATCTGTAATTTTCGGTACCTATAGCTAATTACAGAGATGTGTGTACAGTTCTACTACATATAAGCGTACAAGTAATACATTCTTTTTTAATGACTCATCTCTAATTTGAAAGTTGATGGCTGTGAAATACTTGAAAACTCTGCCAAGCTTGCTAAAACATTTTGAGCTCTGAGCTACCCTGCATGCGACCGACTGGCCATCCTAGCTCCTCATCACAACCAGAGGAAAGAGCAAACTCATCCAGTCAAACCAAACCTCACAACAGTGAGGCAGTCAAGACAGGGCAGGTCCAACCACCAGAGAGCTCATCCATCATCAGAAACCAGCTCTCAGGCTAAAGAGTGCAATGAGAGGAGAAGGGTCTGCAGTGAGCAATCTCTCTAGAAACCCACATAAATCTGATCAGATTTATGTCCAGTAACTGGGCCACTGACTCTATGCAGAACCAGAAAGTGTGAAGTGCTAGATTAGTGTATTTGCAGCTTTCAGACAGTGTACAGAGGCTGTCCTTCCATACTTGTTTTATATAGATATTAATGCTATACCTTCCTGTTTTTCCCTAATTACATCTTCTTTTAAAGTCATTTTAGGGAGGTTTCAAAGCTGAGAGACAATTTGAGGAGTGCATTTTTCTACTAGGAAATTCTTTTTCTAGTTTGTTAATTGGGTGGGATTATATCTAGCTTCTTAGGTTACTGCCAAAATACAGCAATGATTTCAAAACACACGTATATGTGACTAATGTTTTATGTATTAATTTCACTGTAAGCTGGTCCCTTATGCTCGTTTTTCTCCTGCTTGATAGAAAAGCAGCATGAAATCAATTGCAACGTATGTGCATGATGACTAGATGCACAATATTAAGCCATGAATTATAAACCATATGACAAGAGTTCTGCATCATGGATTGCAAATCAGACACTCCTTCCTTGCCCATATAACTAGATTTTAGGCTTCCTCACAGTGACCTTTCTCAGCCAGCCTCATGATACCAGAATATCCACAGTAACCACCTGGGGTACTGGAGAAAGAAATTCTTGCAGGATTTCTTTTCAGCCAAGCCCAGCACAGACACCCTAACAGTCAGGAAATATCAGATTTCTGAACATTTATCCCTAAACAGACAGTTACTACAGTGGAACAAGCCTTCCTGCTGTAGGAGAAACGTGCAGATCCAATATGGTTCAGAAACACTGTGTTCTTCTCAAGAAGAGCCTCACCTCTTCTCCAAAGCTCAAAGGCAGAAATGGTGTACAAAGGCTGGAAGCTGCACTGGAATTAACTTCATATAGCAAGCTTAAGCTATGGCTTTTGGAGAAAAGCCTGTATACTTACAAAAAAATCCTAATTTAAGGCAAGAGTTTCAATTTAGAAATTTTGATTTCAACAAGCGTTTTAAAATCCACTTCCTGTTAACAAAATTCCTTCCAAATCAATGTAATAAAATCATTTACCTTTTAACTCACCAAAATGTGCTATATAACTTTGATTTGTACATGACACTGCAGACCTAGTAATTTAATCTGAAGAATGAGATTTGACTAGAAACAAAAATTAGCTCCATTAAACACTCTGGTTTCATTGTCTAAATTGGATTAAGTGGAAGAAGTGAATGGTGTAGATAGCCTCCTGTGCAATGCTCTAGTACCGGGAATTTTAGAATAGCCTCGCTTTCGGTTACTAAATTGTTGCCAGGAAAAATGCTGGAAAGATTCCTTTTCCTTTTTAAACAGGTTGCCTAAAAGAATGTTTGTTAGCTGTGTTGTGCACCCTCATGGTACCAGTGAACCCTTCACCTCCTCCTCGCTACCTTCCTATTCCATAAATTTGCTGCTGAAATACAAACACCCCCACAGCAACTTGTGCAATGGGGGATTTGCCTTGTGGAGAGACTTCCCAGGTCAATGAGCTAAAGAAGCTGTGGGAAAGTCCTGGGGGTGCAAAAAGGTAGGCAGAATCCTGGGATGAAGAGAAGCAGAGGGACTCAGGGAAAAGTGCTTGAACTGATGGCTTCAAACTCAAGAGAATAAAATGTAAGTCAAGTAGTGAAGAAGGGAGAAATGTAGATTTTAACTACTTCTGCATGGTTGTTTGTTGCAAAAGACCATCTCCTGAAGATAATAGGGAGATGGATCTGCTTTCCTAGAAGGCTCTTTAAGTGTTTTTGTTGTTGTTTCTTTGTTTACAACCCAACATTTCTGGAGGTGTTTGGGATGTTTTCAATGGTAATTTCAAAATTTTTGCTTGGATTTATCTCTGCCCACTATACACAGAAGGGCTTATTTGTAGACTTAGATGTACCTGGTGTGTTTTATCTCCTTCATTTTCTGTGTAAATATTAACACTCCATCTTTATTCAGTGGATGGCATCCAGCAGCAGTAATTGGTGTCAAAGCTTCTGTTTCCTTTGATATACCTTACTGCTTTGAAGATCAAGGCAATGCCCGATGAACATAAATTTGAAAACTAGGAGATCTGAGGGTAAAATTTGTTTTTGGTTTAGCAGATTTAGCCATGGAGCTAAGCAATAAACAGCGAGAGACATTTATCATTTCTCCGCATGCTGCAGCAAGATGTCACCTGTGCGCCTAAGATACATATTTTTCCCCCCTATTGATGTACTGCAATCATACATCTTTGGGAATCTTGTCAGACTAAGAAAAACTTCTAGATGTGAGTTGACTGTCCTTAAGTATTCAAAGCACTTTTCAGTGGGAAAGTACAAAAAACTGGGAGATGAAATATCTCCAGCGAGGTTTAGGTAATTCTTCTTCTCTAAAGCATTCCTTGTCCTGGTAGCATCCACCATCCACCAAAAACCACCCAAGGAGCAGTTGTCCACAAAAAACATGATCCAGCTGCTGCTGTCAGGCTTTATCAGTGCATTCAGTGACACAGGGCTCTATCCCAATGTACTGACAGTGTGGGATTTCAGATTACAGAAATCACCATCCATCTGTCTAGTAAGGTTTCCTATCTCGGCCATACTGAATCTCTAGCTTGGCAGCTTTTGTATTTTCCACCGTCAGTAATGAGACAGAAAGCTGAAGGAAAGACATTTTTGCCACCAAGAATGGCTCTAGAGATGCTGTGTGTGGCAGGCAGCCTTTTCATTCCATTTCTGCCCTTTCCTCCTTCCTTTACTCTTCCAGGTTCCCTTCTGTTTAACAAGAAAAAACAACGGGACAAATCTGAACTTGAGCAGGAGCAATCCCTCTGCAGTGAACGAGGTTCCAGCTGCTTAGGCAAGAGCTCACTGGATAAAAGTGCCCATTCTCCCTGCTCAAGAGCACTGACCCAAAACCTCGCTGCCGAGCCAGCAGCTAACTGCTGCTTGGGGTGGAAGCAAAGCGTGGGGAGAGGGCCTCCTCCTGTGGCACCAGTTTTCATAATTCAGTGAAAAACATGCAACATGGCCTCGTGCTGGCAAAAAGTTTTGGGCTGTCAGTCAAAGAGCTGAAGGTGAACAGACTCGAGCACAGAAAGGTCCCCAGAGCACAGGCTTGCAGAAGGAATAGAAATGGGAAAGTTAAGCATCGGGGGCCTGTTAGATTTTGTGAATACTGCTGAAATGTGCATATTGCTAGATATGGAGACAGCTGCACCCCCTCCTAGGTCTTGCTGCTGGCTTATCTGGTGTATATCTGGTGCCACGTCCATGAGAGCTGTTCTTGATTGTCCTCACATGTGGTGCGTCAGAGCTAGTGACAGGAGCCTTAACAGGCCAGGTCTTGCTGGTGAGGTATCCACAACCGAGCACCACAGACACTCCTTAAACTGCTCATAAAGCTGAAAGGATTTAAGAATAGTTTCTCCATGGACAGCTTTCAGACCATTGCATGAAAGAAGTGGGGTAGTTCCCTTTCTCTTCGTTTCTGTATTTACTTTTAGATTTCACCTGTAGGAACAGACCATAAATTGTGAAATTCCCCATTAGGTACTTTTCTAGATGTCTTGCAGTGGGTATTGGATGGGCTCCTAATGACAGCACTGGCTTGTACTGCAAGTCTCAGTATGTATGGGCAGGATTCCAGAAAAAACTTCTCCTCCACTAAATCGACTCTTTCAGATAGATTTTTATTGAGTGAATCTCTGGACTGCTGCTATGGTTCCTTTGTGAAAGCTAAATAACCCAAGGACAGGCAGGGCAAGGTTTTGAATGAATTTAAAGCAGTTGCCTTGAAGTGATTAGCATGATTGTACGTACATGCTGGTTATTACACATGCAAATGAGACAAGCAAGCTGATTATGTGAGTAAGTGTAGCCAGTTTGTGTGCAACTGCTGCTTCCTGAGGCAGGATGGATGTGCCATGCTTGCAAGCCGTTAATCCCCACCTCCTCCAAAATTGACCCCCAAAACTAGGCAGGCAACGTCCACCACACACCTTTCAGGAGATATCCACCTGCACTGGGCCTGATCCCGCTCGCCGGGTGAGAGTGGGCCCAGGGATTCTTCCTTTGTGTTGGCAAGGTCCCTGCTCATCCCTGGGGGGAAGAGGGCTCCCACAAAGAAGCCAGTCTGTTCAGAAATTTCCTCTCTCTCTGTCTCTCTCTCGAGCTTGTGGTAGCAGAATTTTGCAGGCAGCAAAGTTGTGCATGACACCCCCCAGGCAGCACAGAGCAGGGTAAGTTTTAGGCAGCAGGGACTCACCCAACATTTAGGTGATATTTATTGCTTGCTTATCTGCTCTTCGCACTAACTAGGGTCAAGGCATAAGACTGGAGCCTTTCAAGGCCATTAAAATTAATGAGAATTGGCTGTCCAAAGCCCGTAGATGGCTCTAAAATCTCAGTGTAAGCATCTGAACTCTATCTCCTCATGGCAACATGCCCTATACTTTTTCTGTCTTCATACTCGGTAATGAAGCTGATATAGCAAGGAGAAGGGGTGGTGTGTGGGAGAGAGTAGGAGGGTGTTTGAATATAGATTCAATATTCTTGGAAATACGATGAGGAAATTGTTATGTAATCAAGAAGTTCAATAATGGTTTTGTCTAATGTGCTTTTTTAGCTCCATCAAGGCCTGCAGAATAAGCTTGGCATCAGGACCAGGTTTCATTCATATGCTCCATTTACTAAGGGTTTTTTTCTGCAGCCCCCTTGCTTCCCCAAGCAAACAATACACTTTGAGTCAGACTGTCCAGCTCCATCCTGGTGTGCTTATGCCAGCCTCTGTCTCCCCAGGCTCTGAGAAACAGAGAGCACACTGTATTTTGAGCGATATCCCACGTGCTACACAGTGCAGAAACAGATGGAGAGTTCCTTAATCTCCTCCCCACTTCGTTCTGCACAGGAATAACATCTCCTGCTGATGGCAGCTATACATGTTTATGCTATTTATTGTCAAGGACTTGTTTTAGGAAACATGTCTTCACTAGGAGATGTCTACTTATTCATTAACTGAAAGGGTTTGCAGAAGATGGTCACTTCTGAAACGATGAATCTGACCACTGGGCTTGGAGGATGCTTTTTTCTAGAAAACACTGAGGCCATAAAGAAAGGTAACACCTGTTTCTTGGATCAGGACAAGAAGTTGAGGCCAAGCTTGGGGATAGGGTTGCGAGGGAAGTACAGAGAGCCTTTGATCTGCTTTTCCATGTGGAAGGACGTTAAGATGCAATGTAAGACCTTGAATCTCCAAAACGCTTAGTCCCGCTGATTCCTATGGAGTATAAACCCATGCTTAGGAGTTTTTCCTGGTCTGGCACTTTACACGTCACTTCTGCATCCTGCCCCAAGGGGGTCCTTCTGACCTGTTTGGACCAGGAGATCTGTGCTCTGGAGGGGTAGGACCCTGCACGCACCACTTCACTCATGGCCCTGAGGTGCCCCCAGTGACTATGTGCACAGTCTGTGATAATGTAAACTCCTGTGCTCTTGTGTAAACATTACTGCATAGTATAAAATCCATAAAACCAAAATCAAGATAAAACCATTTATATTTTTCTTTGAAAATACATGAGATCTTAATTTTGACGTTGCCTGGAAAAGCCCAGTTTGAATAATGGTTAATTATTTGATTTCAGTTATAGCTGTAATAATTTTATCTGTTGAGAGAGTCAGTCTATTTGATTTAAAAGGGGATACAATACTTCTGATGATTATATGTCAATGCTTCGTTCGCCTACAGGCACCCAGAGAGCTCCAGCTACAACTGCTGCTGACTAAGCTACAGTGGGCAGAAAAGTAGCCTTCAGGCATGGCTGCCTGTAAATTCCTTAATGCTGTTAAGAACATGTTTAGTTGTCAGAGAACTATTGAGCCCCATTAAATGATACATGGTGTCAGTCTTCCTTCTGAGCAAAACCCAGATGAAAATAGTGCACCAGAGAAGAAAATGATAAATGAATGAAAATACTGAAAAGGCAAACTTCAAAGGTGTACACTGCCTTCAGACATCAGTGCAGTGATAGTGCTCAAGAGAGGATGAGAGGGAAGCATCTGTCCTATTTCTGCTGCTGCTAAGCATGGGAAAAATCAAAAAAGAAAACAAACACGTGGCACATGGAAGCTCAAGTTTCCCATTTTTCTCCTGGCCTTGCTTTCTGCCCAGGAAGACTGCAACCCCAGCAAGCAGCACTACTGCAAGATATCCAGCCCTGAGAGCACCAGACAGACCCAGACTGTTTGCATGTCCTCCTTGCATGTCCATGCAGACACATTACTGCCATCCTCAAGCCATGGAAGCATCCTCTGCTCAGGCCTCGCACATCATAAGGTCACTGTGCTCCCACCAAGGGCTTCAGCCCTGCCACTGCCTGCTCTCCCCAGCCTGACCCAGGGTCTTCTCCCATCGCATGTGCTCCTACCATCACCCTTCTTGCCTGACCTACTACATCTTCATCTTGCTCCCATGTTCCCAGCCTTTGTGCCATGCAAACTGCTGCTCTTGGAGCACAGAAGTTGGCATGGCACTGCAGTATCGCACAGCCTGGTCTTTCCCTGGAGGACAACTAAAGAGACATATCCTAATGGTGAAACCCCCATCCACAATGGGGGATCATCCCACCAGCTCTTCAACCCTCTGTACCACATCAAGTCTTTAGCTTTTATCAGGGTCAGGGTCCAGACCACTTACCCATACAAAACCTTCCCTCCAGCTTGGTGCTCCCCTTTCAGGAACATCTCCCATTCCTGCTATCTGCCTTGCATTGAAGTAGACAATGGCTTGGACTCAGAAAAATAAAAAATAATGAAAAAAGAATGCCTTAACCCTCAGCACTGGTGAAAGCCTGGGAACTGCTTTACAAGACACTTTTGTGATTTTATCCTGCACCAGGGAGAGAAAATCCTCGTGATCAACTCCCACTGTCCCAAGCAGTCTGCTCAGCCTCAGACACTGTTTACAGGGAAAGCTGAGCTTAAAGTGTTGGTGTTTGCTGAGGTAGTTGTGGGAGGTTTTTTTTTTAAATGGCTAAATTCAATCAGGAATGTGCCAAGATAGCATGAAATCAACTAAATGTAATTAAGCAAAAACTATTAGCTTGATTGCTAAACCAGTCTTCCTCTCATGAATATGCATGAGAATAATTGATATTAATTCTTTTCAAATCTGAAGCACATTAGTCCTGCATATTATAGTGTGGAATTTTTGGAATACTAAACCAGTTCCACTGACTCTTTCTCACCAAAAGGTATAATTAGTTTTGCTGCAGGGAGATTTACCCAGTCATTGATACCATACTAGGTTGCCACATAGCGAGGAAATTAGAACAGAGCTCAAGTGATGTTTTGTCTGCAAAAATGGTGACATTTTTTTAACATTTTTTCCAGAAATGTGTTAGGAGAAGTGGCAAATCAGGTTACCAGCATCAGCCACGCTAATGACATTATGAAGAGACAGGAAAGCCTGCAGAAGCAGTAAATCCCTATAGATAGAGAGCCAGTGGAAATATCCTCTACCTGTTTCATATGTTTGAGGCTAGCATGGCCCTGTTACCCGATGGTTTCTGCATTTCAGGAGGCTGTTCCTAAGGGCTTACTTTAGCTTATTGTGACCACTGCACCTGGGCTCCTTCTGCAGGTCATGGGAGGATTCTCCAGTGGGTTTCAGAGGTTTTTTTCCATTCATGCTTGGAGAAAGGGCTCAAAATTTATGCGGAGACATTTTTCTGCCTTGCAAGCTGGGGGAGATGTACTCCTTCAGGGAGACGAATCCTCCTGTGCCCTGGGTGCAGCCTTTGCCTGGGCTGCACAGCCCCAGCGTTTGCCCTTACACTTACAGCCTGATGTAAGAAGAGCTTTGGTGGCATGTTTTGTACTGATAAGAAAGCCTTGTGCTCGCAGCTGTTAATTGTTTAATCTTTGCAGGTAGCCTGTAAAGAAACTGAATATTAGCACCCCTCTTTTTGCAAAAGAGACATAGGAAGCCCGCAGGTGCTGGGAAACAGCTCTGCAGGATCCCTGCAAGCTCTCGGCACCTTCCTAGGTCTTAGTCCTTTATTCTGCTAAAAACTCTTGTTTTTCTGAGCAGCTTCTCTGCTCTCCATCACGCCCACACTTATCTTCGTATTTGGCAGCAGACCTTGTATGCAACAGAAGGGCTTTGATGCTGGGACATGTCCACACGTAGGTCCACCCCTCCCAAGCCTGGGTCCCCAGGGGTTTTCTTTAACCAGAGCAGAGCATGGAGCCCTGGGTGAGGGCTTTGGCACAAAGTGAATGGAGTGTCTTAATCACAAACACAGATGGTTCTTCCCTTTGTAAACACTAAGCACTGGATTAGATATCACATATTTAATAAATAGCAACAACTGTATACAAACTGTGTACAGAAGCAGCTAAAAATTAATCCTTGGCAATTAAGTATTCATTTTAGTATGAGGTCTTAGCAAGTGGTAAGTAGAGACAGTAGACACAGAATCTGTTAGAACACAAAAGAAAAGGCATCAGCATTTCAACAGGAGAGTTTGATCTCAGCTCAGTAAGAAAATGTTGATGCATTCTAGTTATAAATATAGAGGATAAAACTGAAGCGTAGAGATTTATACTTAGTTCTTTGTTGGTTTCTTTTCTTTTTTTTTTAGTTTTGGCAGATTTTTTCTTTATTTTTATTTTTTAAAATCTCTATTGAGCTTAGAAAAAGCTCAAACTCTTTGAAGTGTTGTCTGGCGATCTGGGAACACTAATTCCCAGGCTCACGGACTTCTGGACATTGACACAACAGTAAGCCTTTCCAAACCACAAGAAATAAACACCTAGTCTGGGTACCCCTTGGCTTTCTGATAACTTTGAAATCGCCTTTGATAGCCTTTCCTATGTTCATACATCCCAGCATGCTCCCAACAGATGCTGCACAGGCAGGCCAGCAACGAGATACACATCACACAGTGCAGTCCCTTCCTTCTCTCAGCTCCTCCTCAGCACGGACCTGTGAGATGACCCCACTACTGTCACTCTCCCAGGGTGGTCACAAGCTGCAGAGACTCCTTTAGGCTACCATGGGACCCAAGAAGTATATTTACAACAAGAATTTACTTTTTCTTTACCACGCGTTTCGCAATGCTCGGGGGACTGCAGAAAACCAGAGCTGAACAGAGAAAAAAGAAACAAAAAAGAAAAAAGAAAAGGGAAAAAAAGGAAGAAAAAGGGGAAAAAAAGCCACTCTGTCTATTTGGATAGGGACCAGGGCTAGTTTTTATACTGGTATTTGGGTTTATTGGTTGGTTGGTTGGTTTTTTTAGTGGCTGTTTTACTGATTTTTTGCCCTTTACCCCAATAAAAGTCACCTGAAACTGTTTGAAAGATGCAGGCATGCTGCCTGTTAGTGAATATTTATTGAAGAGAAGGGAGGAGGCAAGGTTTCCTGTAAACGGCAGCTGAACAGTGCCAGGTGGTACATTGTATTTTAATCCATGTGCAGAATAGCAAAGACCAGCATTGAAGATCAAGAGAAATGATATACTTCACTGGGTCTCAGTGCATTTTTCAGTTGCTTTTTTCCTGTTTGGGGTTTCTATGTTAATATAGGATGATATCATGCTATATACTGGCTGGCAGAAATTAATCTTGTCACGAATGTACTTCTTTGAAAGGCTGAGCCTTCCTGAGCTCTTAATTTGAGCTGATTTGACTGTCTCATTATCATAGCAGCAGATTTTGGAATAGCAAAGTTGAACCTTACTTGAACTTGTTGGCTACATTAGCACTGTTTTTCTTTCTCTTCCCCACCTCCATCCATGAATAATAATACCCAGTATCACTTTTTTTTTTTTATCCCACCGAGGCCTCCTAGTAACTGTTTGCTAAACAAACACACGCTAACATGGCGCGTTGGGGGAGAAGCATATTAAGGAGCCTGAGTTTTGTTTGCCAAAGATAGAACTTGTCATTCCAGGGAAACGCGTGGCTTGATGTCCTGGGAAACTCGGGATTTTCTGTCAGGCATGCGGCCCCGTTATCTCCCACATCGAGCAGACTGTGAGCGTGACAGCTTTGGGGTTTGCAAAACACATACCGCACGTGGACTGGGGCCAGGTCACTTGTTTTTTGTGTTTCTGTTCTGAAATTTCACTGCAGTTCAGCTGAACAGTCCTCGTCTGGGCCCACTGCTTTCCTCTCGGAGCGTGGCGCTGCTTGACTCATCCTGCCGTGGCTCCCGAGTCACCACAGGGAAGCAGCTCCGGCGTTGTTTGGACGTTTCGGATTAAGGCTCTGCTCGGCCAGCAGAAAATAACCCCTCCCTCTAAACACACAGGGGCTCTGGAATGTCAAACACCTGAGCGCCACGGTCCCTGCAGCAGAGCCACCCCTCCCTTCCACCTGCAAGAACTTTCTTCGGAAAGAGAGAGCGGGTCTGCAGAGGCCGTGCCCCGGAGAGAGACCGTGCAACCCAGTGCAAGGTCAGACGAAAGCCACCCTGTGGGTTCCTTTAGCTGCTGGATAAAGCTCTGTCTCCGATCAGCTTGCATTATCCCTAACGAGCTCTGGCAGACGCTTCAGCTCTCTGCTCTTCCATCAAGACAAACTGGTAAGACCCACTTTCTCGAGGGCAGCGCTTAACCCTTTCCGCATACTCTTGCTTGCCCATGGGGAAGCTCAGAGAGTAACTGGGTCCTGAACAAGGCACACAAATAGCTCACACTACTGTGAAACGCTGAGCTGGGGGATTTACCACACGTCCTCCCTGCTGGAAGAGGCGATTCCAGGACCTCCTGGTGCTCCGCACACCTGCAGGAAAGGGGAACCTATTTCTGTGCTGCCATTTGGCCTCATCATGAGTGCAGCACAAAATGCCAAAAATTTCTCCACACAGCAAGTTTTGCAAAATATCCCAGCTCCTCTGTAAGCATTAGTATATGTTTTTTTAATGCATGGGATATCCAGCATCTCTCATTGACAGCACTTGTGACAATCGTCGCTGCCTGACGCGAGCTGCTGGACCTGCTCCGGTGCTCAGCGCATTTGGAAAGGAGACACAGAGGAAGCCCAGCACAGGGAGAAACCCACTGCTGAGTGGGAAAAACAAATCCACTCTGAACTGGGAATCATTTAAAGAAAGCAAAATACTGAGGGGAAAAAACAACCCTGAGCTTGCCAGAGAAAGAAGTTTATAGGAATTATCAAGGGATCTCGGAATAACCTTTCAATGGTTGAAATCTGGCATAGACAGATGTGAATGAGAGTCCTCAGCAGCTGAGGGCTCTCCGTGCATTATGTGGAATGAGCTGGCAATTCCCAAGACAGTCCTGAACGGCCAGACTCATCAGAGGAGCTAATATTGGCTTATTGTTTTCCTTTCTTTCTTAGAGAGGAAAAAACATCCTAAGGGATACTGGAGCTGTGTGTCCCAATTAACTTGCTGCAGGTACGGTCAGACTGCTCTCTCCTGCATCCCCTTCAGAGGGCACAAAGCGTGTCTGTTCCCATGGCCACTCTCCCCTGGGAAAGAGAGAGGAAAGAAAAAGGTGCTGCTCTATTTATGAGATAGTCCTGCTTCATGGCACTGCCCTTCCTGTAGCCTGGCTGGAAGGCCTGTCTGTTTTTTCCTCTCTCTCTCTCATTTCTCTGTCAATTGATTGCTCACTGCCAGAGGGTATTATTTCCTTCAAAAGCTTCATTTTCTGGTTCCTGAACTGCTCATCTTCTCCTGGCTCATTGCTGCTGCTGGAGGTCGGATCCAAGTCCCAGAGTCATTAGGCTGGTTTGGGTTTGACCTTGAGAGCTTCCTTTGCTCATCACATCACATGAAAAGCCCCTTTGATCATTTCAGACACACACTTTAAAAAAAAATATAAAATCCAATGGCAAGAGATGCCAGTCTTTTCAGTGTTAGGTAGAAATAAGCTGGAATCAAAACATTTCCAGCCAGGTTTAAAGAATCTTGTGTCTGGGGGTGTTCCTGCTCAATGCAGAGCTGGGGGCTGTGGCAGCATCCCTGCACACCCCACAAACTTGCTTTGGTTCTGTAAACCAGCAGCAATTGTGCTCTGGTCCCAACTTTTGCTGTGGATGAATTCATGGGTTGCAAGATACAGTTGCACGATTTGCATGAAACCTACAGCCTGTTCCTGAAGGTTTCCACCCGGAGCAGAAATTCCCAAACTGTAACTTTTAGTGAGTGGCCCCTGAAAGCACAAGGGGAAAAACTGAACTGGTGGATCCTGAGCATCTGCACCATGCTGTTCAACTTCACCCTGCCCAGCCGGGTAACCATGGAGAAGAAGTTGCAGTGGTAAAAATACCTTACAGAAACAATTATTTTCTTAATTTAACACCTTATATATTGCTCCCTGCAACATTCCAGAGAATTCGCTTGTTCTCTGCAGTTTTGCTAGCAAGGTCTCATGAGACTCATATATTTGACGTGGGATTTCTACTATCTTCTGGGCAGAAACATTTCTATCAGGTTATTGAATAATCGGTGGACTTGGTTAGGAAATGGTTGCTCAGAGCATAAGATCAGCAGGGCAAGGAGAGCAGCAGATTTCCCCTTGGCAGGCAGGGAGCAGGGCACGGGCTGTCCTCATTTTTGGGGTGAATAAGCCGGACACGGAGCTGCTACTGCTGTGGCTAAGCTTGACTGAAGATGTGTGGCTTGGGTCTGGCGATGGGTTAACTCATTTCCTCTAAGGCTTCGTACCTTTGCAGAAGGAATAAATAATGCTCTGTTCTGGAAGGTCTCATCCTGTGCCGCTGTGAGTGTGCCAGCCCAGGCTCCCAGCCAGGAGCTGTTAACAGGAGCCCCAGAGAAGCCAGGATTGTGCTGGCCGTATCTGTGGCCCCATGGAAGACGTAGGTGAGATACGCACCCTGTGGACATCAGCCCTCCAGTTTAGGACCAGGGGAACTAAAGCAAGGAGAGAGGCTGTTCGTGTGTGGGACACAGGACACAGCCAGGGCCGGCCGGCGTGAGGTGGTGTTTAGAGGAAGGGCTGACTTCTTCAGAATCGTTCTCATTTACGAACTTCTTCTGTGAAGCTTTTGAAACTCTTCACTTACTGAACATGAAATTTATGGCAAAAAAATAATAATAGTTCAGGGTTAAAGAGTTCAAAAGGAAAAGTCTCGATAAAAATAATTAAAATTTAAAATGAAAATGTAACAGAAACATGAACAAAATGAAAAAGTAGCTTCGTTTCACACCCTTCTATAATGCAAGCAGCTTCTGTGCGTTTTGCAGTGTTCATGTGGTGACTCCCCACTCATCATCTATTTATCTCCATGACAGAGACGTGTCTGGAAGAGAGACAGTTACAGGATCCTCCTGAACCAGCTGAGGTCAGCGGCAGAAATCCCTCTCTTTAGTAGGGCACTGTTTCACCAAGGATCTTTCCTTCCATGCTATTTGCCAAAATACAATACTGGGTGGAGGGACAAAGTCTTTTTCTGACCAAAAAGGGTGGAAACTCTGTGTCCTGCACTTGCCAGCCTGGCCATGTCCCACTGCCCTGCTCTTGCCATCAGCTCCGCAAAGGCTTGAAATCTTCCCATTTAAATTCTGGCTTCGGGCAAGTTGGATGCCAAACCAGACAAAAATGGGGCATTCTGGCTGAAACTCTGCTCTTGGAAAAGTGAAGAGTTACTCAGGCAGTATTAAAGCTCCGTGTAAGAGATGACACTATTGGAAACCAAATAAAAGAATCACGAACACTTTGTCAGCAGGGCAGGAGGGGAAGGGGTGGCTTGTATTTAAAGATGCCTTTGTCAAATCCAGACCCTTCTACACCTCTAGATTTCGCTCCAAAATCCAGTTAAACCACTAAGCTAATAAAAACCCCAGTCACCAAAGGGAGAGATAATGAAGATACAAAGGAAGAAAATTAGCTGGCAAAGCCATGCTCCTGGATTATTTCAGCGCTCCACGGGGGAGCACTGAAATGCTGACAGTTTACCTTTCGAACCTCTCAAATAAAACAACTCTTGAAAATTACTAAAATATTATTAACACAAAGAGCAACATAGCAGCAGGGTCGTTTTGTCAAAGTGACAGCAAAGGCCGTGCAGGTCTCCCCACGCTGCCGGCAGCAGCATCTGATGGCCAGGCCAGGAGGGTTTTTTCTCCGTGCACTCCCGGGCATGGGATGCGAGACCTTCCTCCCTGTGCCATCGCATTCCCGTGGGTGGGAGACCATCAGCCTTGCTCACGCTCTGAGCGTGCTGCTGTTGCAACCTGAGCAACACTCGCTTAAACAGAGGATTCTTCAAAGATTGTGGTGTATGTGGTGTAATGGACCTCCGCCTCTTGGTTCCACCTTTTGCAAAACTTCCTCTCTCCGCACCAGAAAATAATTCCCAGTGAAATGAACTTGAAACTAGCACAGGACCATGCTCAGTCCCTGTGAAAGGCAGCCTGGAAAGAGGGGTTTGGAGTGCCTTTTGCAAGGCTCGCCCATCTCTTCCAAGACTTCCCCCTTCAGGTTTGGACCCTCAGAGGAATCCAGGTTGTATCCCTGGAATCCAGGAATCCTTGTAAACCCCCCCCTCCAAAGTTGCTGTTTGCAGAAAACAACTGCAGGCAATCTCCCTCTATGTGAAGATGGTGGAAAACGTAGAAGAAATAAGAAATTCAGAGGGAACTATACAGTTACTCAAAGAAAAATATCAGGTATTACTTTTGAAGAAGATTCTATTGAAGACAAAAATGACAATTATCAACTCTCTGCATTTGCAGCGCGGTGTCTGCTGCTTTGAAATCAGGCTCTAGCTGATGTTATTTTGGGGAATTTAAGCCAGACTCTTGCTGTCACCATCTCAATGTTCTTGGCTTTGTTGCTGTTTCTCTGTTTTATTATTCTGAAGAAAATAAATCTATTAGTGTTCTTTTTTTGGCAGAGGAATGGCTGTGTGAACACCGAGTGGACAGACTCCAGGTGGCACAGTGGCTCAATGCACGAGTCACTCCTGCTACAGTCAGGTGCAATGTCACAGGGATTTCCCTCCCACAGCACAGGGGTTTTACGGGCTCTCAGGGTGTATCCCCGCATTAAGCACCTGAGCTGAGCTCCAGTCCTGAGGCCAAATTCTGCCAAATGGGTTGTGGAGCCTGGATGTGATGCTGGGGCCAGGGGGAAGGGGTGCACATGAGCGGGCACATCCCAGCTGGCACAGGTCGGCCCCATCCCTGCCTTCATGAGGGTCTGCAGCACAAGACCTGGACTTCACGAATGAAAAATCAAACCTTGCTATACTGCCAAAGTTAAAATCCTCTGTAAGGGTCAGTCTGCGTATGTTCATGGTGTTATTGAGCTTTTCCCTGCCTCCGCACGCACCGGGCACTGCTGCTCTGTGTGCACTGATCTGCTCGGTGTAAATAGACCCCAGCAGAGATGTGACTGTCCCAAGCACAGGCTATGAACCAACCTGGCTTCAACAAGCTGTTCTTAAGATCACCTGGTAATAGCCCGACAGGGAGCCAGGCAGATCTCCTCCCTCTCCATCGCTTTCTTTTAAGAGTTTATTAGTTGCCTGCTGTTATAGTAAAGACTGGTGCTGTTACAGGCTCTTGCTTCCGAGCGCTTCTTAATTGCCCCCTGAAAACCCCACACCCAACAGGTACCCAGATAATTTACCAGCCACGTTTTGATGCCTATATTTAAAAGGGTGACCCTAGTTTGAGAAAGCATTTTTTTGGGGCCAATCTGTAATTTGAAATGGTTGAAACATATTTTTAAGTAACCCTGTAAAATAACGTGCTGCCAAGCAAGAGCTTTGGGTTAAATTATACCCCCATGAAAATCACAGCGTGTAAAGGCGGCTGCTGGAAGTTGACAGAGCCTTAATTATGGCAGCCCCAGTGGGCGATATTGCAGCAGTACAATCAAGCCTCGGAAAAATCTGTGCTTTAAGGTCACCAGTTAATCCTGTATGCCTTGTGCACGTCCTGCTCTGGAGCTGTGCTGCTGGCACGGGTTGCAAGCCCTGAACCACATTTTTGAGGGAAACGGCTTCAGAATAGCAAACCCTGTCTGCTTGCTGGGGAAGGTTTCTGAGTTTTTCTTTTTCCTAGTTCAGGCTGCTCCAAAAAATAAACACAGAAACTCCTCTGCACAGTGTTTCTTGACACAAAGCCACCGCTCTGCTGTGTTGCTTTGCGACAGTGGCACCATAAAATATATGTTCCTTGTGCTGCTCTATTCTGACATCCCCAGCTTGCAACTTAAAAGTCAACATATTCCCCCTCCTTAGCCCTCTCCCACACCATCTCCTATGGAGCCAGGAGTATAAAAACACTAAGCCTCGTTGCTAATGGCCTAAGCAAATGATTTAATCACAATGATGTAAAAGGAGTGAGGAGCCTGTAGGATGGAAAAAATGCTGGATAGTCAGTAAGACTAATGAAGTAATGTGTAAACCCAGGCATTTTCTAACAGACGGGACGTGGCAGAGCTGACATCTATATTGAAAGGGACACAAAAACATAGACAAAACAATAGCCTGAGTTGGCCATAGCTGGATTTACGTAGTGGAAACATTTTTTCCTCTGAAGGCAAAGGCAAGCAGCATAGAAGGCTCTATGCTTGGTAGCACAGTCACAGCATCGCGACTGGAGATGCAAAACACCCGTACTCAAGCACAGCTGGCCTCCGCAGCGGTGGTGTGAGGCTGCCTCATGAACACTCATGCAACAAGTTTCCCAGGGCTCTGCGAGCTAAGCCAATATCGCTGTCCCCACAAGGAAAGGGCAGCCCAGACAATTTGTTAGACATCTCAGCGGGTGAGAGAGCCGGTGCCATCACCGAAGCAGCAGGCTTGGTGTACAGGAGCCAGTCTGCATTGCTCATGCTGGCCGCTACATGCAAGGTAGCTCCAAAAGCTAACTCAGCTGCTCTGCAAACTGAAAGCCCTCCTGTGCCATCCGTGCAGAGCAGAGGGTGCCCCTAATTCACACCTCTGGCAGCCACGGGGTAACGGCTGTGTGCAGACAAGCTCCCAGTTCCCACCATGGTGAAGTTCTAAGAGCAGCATGAAGAAGCGGGCGCTTGGCGATGCCTGTGGGCACGGTGGTCCCATGCCAGTCCTGAGGCTGGGATGAGACAGCTGCTTCCCGAGCCAGGCCAAGCGCCGCTCAGCGAGAGAGCCAAGTGACACAGCTCCTGGGGCTGCCAAACATATGGTGTGCTCCACGTGTGAGCACTGTACATGCTGCTTAAAAACACCAGCTGCTCAAGGTGAGAGCACGAGCGTTGGGGAGGAGAGGACAGCTCAGGGACATGAGCACGTGTGCCCCGTTTCACTATGGGATGGCTGATAGGAAGAGTCCGTATTTTTGCCTGCCTGCTCCTGCTGGAGAAACCTCTTGGAAATTCCTGGTGGTACGTGCAGAAAAACATGAAGCAAAAAACCTGAGTCATCTGTTTCAAACTGTCATAGCAGCTTCCCCTGTCAATCTGCATGACCCACTCAATTCTCATCCATTTTCTCCATTTTGGGGGAGTTGTGAAAAATAAATACAATCATTCTAGCTGATTGGTTCTAGCATATGCTTGAACTGCAGTTATTTGCCCAAATTCTCCTATGGCTGTACTACAACTCGGGCCTTATATAATCCAGGCAACAACACCAGACACAATCAGAGAACTTGGTCTGCATTGCTTCTCTGCCCTGGACAGATTTAACGCAGTTCAGTGCTCTGTAGTAGCTTAGCCACGGCTAAGAAAAATAAGAATTTAGTTATTAATGTCATTTTCCATTGAGATAGTGCATGAAATCAATCTATCATGCTAAATCTACAAGTTCCAAACTGTATACATAAGGTATATTAAGGGATTTGGAAAGATTAAGAATAGCTCCTAAGCGTCTGTGTGTGTGTATAAGCACTGATTGTTTTATCTATGAATTACCTGCTGCTGTGCAGAAAAGGCAAAGATAAGGAAACCAGCCTGAATTGGCCTTGTTGGAAACAGCATTAGGGGATTATTTGCTCGCAGCTGAGATCTGCCTCCGCTTCTCCGGGCGATGTGAAAGTATCACAGAGGGGTGCTGCTCTCCAGAGCCAGGGGGGCCCAAGAAATACCTGCCTCCCCTGGGATTTCTCTGGACGCTCAGCTCTGTGCCCCTCAGGTCAGTGCCCATGGGATGTCCCCGGTCTGTGCCTGGATCCAGGCTGTGCTCCTGCAGTGCCCCCAGCCCCGCAGACCTGCCCCAAAGCCTTGCTCCCTGCCCTGCCACTGATGTCCCCTGGAAATGATGGTGTCCCTGCCTCTTCTGCCAACTGCTGCCTCCTCTAATAACTCATTGAGGCAGTGATCACCTCTGCATTCAAAAATGCAGTGTTGAAACGCTATAGTGATGAGAGCCAGTGGCACGTCTCCTTCATTTTGGGGCTGCTGGGGTGTTTTGGTGCAGGGGAAGAGCCCTCTCTGCGTGCATCAGCTCCCGAGCAGGATGGGCAGCTGGACCATGGCATGGGGCTGCAGACCCATGGGAGGCTCTTGGTGTTCAGAGCCCACCGTCCTTGTGTGCCGTGGCTCAGCTGGCTGCCGGGGTCACTGAGCCGGTGTGGCCAAGCAGGGGGGAGTCCCACTTGGCAGTTCTTTTAAGAGCAATTGGGACAGCCTGAGTGAGAGGTCAGGACTGGGCCCTTCTAAAAAACCCATCTTGTTTTCGGCGCAGCTCGCTCCTCCCTGAGCCACGGGATAACTACCAGGGTTTGTAGCTGTTCCCGATTAGTGACAAAGTGTCAGACTCAGCCTGGCTCCGCTCCCGAAGGACCAGCAGGGCTCTGGCTCTTGTAGGCAGTAGCCCAGGAGTCTTGTCTCCGCTCCTAGTAAGACATGCTGATGAATTAGCCATTCACACACGAACACAACCCTGCTCTCCCCTTGTGACTTGTTGGATCTCGTAATTCCCTCAGGAAGGCAGGCGTCTGCCGGGCAGCTCTCTCAGCGGCGCCGCGTGAGCCCGGGCAGACCAGGTCCACCAGGTCTCACCTGGCTGAAGGCACCTGGGCTTTAGTCCCGGGATTAGTGTCAGGGGAAGCGCTTACAAAGGAAAAGACGGTTCCACGGGATAGCTAATGCACGACTTACACCGTTAGTAGCCAACCTCAGGTGAAACGTGTGCTATTCCGAAGCGGTTACCTGGGCTGGTTCCGGCAAACCTGCGTAAGGAAGGATACCTTTCCCCAAACACCCATCGCGTGCGTAACTCCGCAGTTTATAAAAAGCATCCTCTGAAAAGATCTTCCTACTGGGTAAAGGCCCATTATGAGGACTTCCTGGCTTACATGGCTGTATATAGCAGCGGTAATCCTATTATGCTTATCTTAAACTGTCCTCCACCGAACAGTGAAATGAACTTTACAGAACACTAGAAGCTTAATTAAGCCTCCAAGCCTGCTGCGAGCAGCACAATTCTGCCTCTGCATCCGCACAGTCGTGTTATCGCAGAAACACAAACAGCACACCTGTACCGTACACACACCGAAGGCTGCTTCCCTGCCTTCATTCAGCTTATTCTCAGTAAATTCAAGGCAAATTCTTTGTAGGATGAGTTGTCCTACTAATTCTTTATCACCGAGAGCCCAAATCCACGACCCTGTACATACGGCTATAACTCTGCTCTCGCAAATAGCTGTGCTGAGGCTGAAGACCAGTTCCTCATGCACTTCTGTATTTTCATTGCACAGCTGTGAGGATAAATAGAAATGGTGCTGATCAGCCAGGCTCTGAGCCTGGCCTTTCTGGACGGGCTTTGCAAGTCTCTAAAGAAGCAACATCCCACCTATGACCAGTGAAAAGCAGCTGGGTTGCATCAGCCCCGGTGCCTCTGTGGAGCTTTTTTGCTGAACATCAGCGTGAACCTTCAGAGCAGCCACACGGACAGGAGCTGCTGAAGAGCTGTGTCAGGCTGCACCACGGGTGTCAAGGCAGATTTGAATGGCCTAGCCATTTTGTTTCAGCTGCGTCAGGCTGGATGACAACATTCATCTTTCTCCCCTGACACTTTTTCACGCTATTCACGCTTGACACTCTTTGAATTGCTCCAGAAAAAGCTGAACATCAATGAAGCTCCCGGGCAGAAACCAAAGGGATGGGCAAGAGTATACAAGGACTACATGGGTGATTATCCTGAAATCTTAATGTGTGATTATCCTGAAATCTTAATGTTGCTAACTAGTATCTTAAATATTGCTTTAAAACCCATAACACAACACACAATCCTGCAAACAGCACCTCCCTGACCACCACTGCAGTCTGTCTGTGCAGTGCATGCCCAGTCCTGGACAGGACAGGACCTGACCCGAGGATGTCACAGCACATTCACAGCAGAGCAAGAGGTGCTGGTATCACTCCGTGCGTGGCCAGCATGGCTTAACTGATAACCATCACTAAACACGGATTCCTGTGACTTTCCTCATGCCTTTTTCTAATGGAGGGCACCTCTGAGGTTTAGCTTTAGAAATTGATGCCTTCAAATGCTTGCTTTTTTGTGCAACAGACTGAGACAGGCTAAATATTTTGTGTTCTTGTCTCGCCTGGCTGGTAACCCAGATACTATTAGTGAAGCACAACTGGGTCATGCGAATTAATATTAGCATCTGCGTTAGCTGCTTTATTTACATCACTGTAGCTGTCAAAAGTTGTAGGTAGCTTAAAAGGAATATGGTTTATTCATTTTGACACTAGCAGCAAAAAAACTAGATGAAGGAAGTCTGGCTCCTCAGGGCCAAGACGCAAGGCATGGCCTGGGGCAAGCACAGGGCCAAGGGGGACAAATGCCCAGTGAATGGTCTGGTCAGTACCAGGTTAGGGGACCAGTCCCAATTCACATGGGCCAGCATCACAGCCTAACAATGTCCACTGGTTTTCTATATTGCCAAAAACCAGAAGAAGTGTTGTTGAAATAACAGAGGATGGAAGGACCCTGATTTTCCAAAGGTCCCTGCTCTGGGCCAGCCCCATCAGCACGATTCTGGCTGCTGCTGGATGCACCCACATGAAATGCATGTGTCCTTATGGCTAAGCAACAGGGATGGAGGTCAATACTGGTTGTCAAAAAGGAAACTCTCATGCTTTCTAAGATAACTTCATGTATTCTGGGTGGACATCTGTGTTGCTTCAAGATGTGGACCTGGCGGATCTTCAGTTTTCAAGCTGAAACTTTTCTTGATCACTGGTCCACGGCTCTGGCTAAGCAACCCAGGCCCTGTTATTCCCACCTCCTGCTGGGGTGTGTGCCCATACTGGTGAAGGGGGAAACTGCCCTGCAGCCTCCGAGGCACCCACCACTACCAGTGTCCTACCTGATGAGCTCGGTCCTCCCTGAGCATCTCACTGTGCTTCAGTAGGGCTATGCCAAGGACAGGGCTGGATTTGAGGCATCAGGTAGAAGAGGTTAATTTTTAAAAACTCTGATAACCGTTTCAAAATAATTAAGGAATTAATTAACTTTCCAGTTCAGTAATTATGGAAGCTTCAGCCATATGGAGTAGTGCGTCTTTCCATAGGTTCCTGCAGTTCCCACAGTGGTCAGTGCGTACCTGAGAATACCCTGCAGGTCCTGTGTGGAGTGGAGGGAGGTGGGCTGTGGGGTCAGTGTTTGGAGGAGGACTGGTGTGAGTGCAGCCAGACTGGCATCTGGGGAGAGTAACATTATTATTATTTTTAGCCAAAGTCCGGAAGATGCCATAAAGTGCAGGGTCAATTACACCTCTTTCCACTGATGTCTGCAGCCAGAAGTTCTCCAACACAGATGCTCAATCATGTCTCTGTGAATGGATTTAAGATCCAGGGCTTTTTCTCCACCTTAGAGCTTACTGCTGTGAGAAACTGGGACCATCAGCTAGTGCATCTCCTGGTGGTTTCATTCCTGGTAGGTAACCACTACCTTCTTGAGCAGATGCCGCATCCCTGCTGCGTTCTGTCTTCTTATATTCCCATCTTGGTTGTTACATGGATAAATTCTTAAGACATTATATCACAACAAAGGCAACATATATTTTTTAAAGTGAGCTAGTAAAAGCAGATGTCCAGGAATGAGGTGGTCCCAGGGCCAGAGGCAGTGTTCTCTGTTGGATGTGGATACTACTGGCTGCTGGGTTTCTCTTTGCCTTCAGGAAACACAGGTAGCCATCTGGAAGACTCATCAACACCTCAAAACTGCAGCTACAAATGGGCTTATTAAACAAGAGTCCGAATATGTCCCAGAGAAAGCAAAGCTCTCCCTAAGACCGAGCGCATGCATGCTACCCTGGACCCATAGCAAATCTGACCTCCCAGTAACCAACAGTATACTGGTGAGAAGAGAAATTATGGCTGAAGCACAGACTTTAGAATAAGAAGAACAGGCCCTACGGCGCTCCGCTTTGCTGGATGTTGTCTGGACCATGAACTGACCTTTTTCCTCCAGCAGCAAGCTTCAGTATAAATATTCCCAGACTACAAAACACAGCGAAAAACGGTGGCTTTCTTTGAGTACATTTAACATGGTGAGTTGCTGCCAGCACCTTGGGTTATACTGGTCTACTCGTGTTGAGGATGAACAGAGAAGAGGCAGAAGCGGTCAGATCTTCCCTGCTACTTGCCCCAAAGTGTGACTGTGTTTTTAGGAGCAGTGTTTGCCCGACAGTACAAGTGCAGCACAGTGCACTTTGCATTTCCCTCAGGAAACCAACCAGGCCCAACCAGATGGTGCCTGTTCCACCATCTCATCCCTGCTCCACCATCTCAGCCCTGCTCAGACATTCCCCAAACCTAGATCCAGAAGGGCCTGATGTGCACATCCAGTGGCAGGAATTTGTCCCTAGAGGCTCTGAGTACCAAGGGGCATGATGAGGGGAATAGCTATTTGCATACAATCAAGTGTGATTAACCTTGAGAATACATTATGCCCTTAAACCTGTGTGATTTTTCACCCAGTTACACCATAGTGTATTTTCAGATCAAACTTTAGCTCCAGTCTAATTTTTATGACTCCAATTCCTACTATCCTTTTCCATCATAAAAACTCAGTTCCTTTTGCCTCATCAATCTGTGTGATTGCTCTGAACTTGACCAGGTCAGAAATATTACAGCAATGTTTATGACAATACAATCATTTATCAAACCAGAAATATTCTGGGAACAAAAGCTGGGTTCCTACGGTCTGTTTAAAAAATACGTATAAATATTTTTGCATGTTCAAAATGCTCCCTTTCAACATTCAATGAATAACTCTCTTTGAAGCTCAAAATGCCTTCTTTCCCTAGCTTGGTTAATTGATCTTAAATAAATTAATGATGTTTTTGGAATATACTGAAATAAAATATCTTGAACACTCAGACCTAAAATGGGGGAAAAATGGTTGCACAATACTGGAAGGGAAAATTTTCAAAGTATTAAAATTTATTTCAGATAAGAAAAGTATTTCCTGCATCTCCCCACTCTACCACCTGTGCCTTAAGGAGATCTGGCCCATTCCGTGCTTGGCCCTCCTCTGCTTTTGGGTGGTCTGATATTGTCCCCAAAAGGATAAGGCACAATCATGAACCTATCTAGAGATGCAGCTCCTGGGATGACATGCAGTGTTTATCAGCTTTTCTTACTGTATTTGCTGATAAAAAGTTACATTTTTACAAGCAGCCTTCAGGAAGAGCAGGAATTTCAATTAAGTGTTCAAATTTCACCCAAGTTAGAATCTTCCTCATCAAACGCATCAGCCTTAAACCCAGATGTGTGACACTGCACTGTGACAGACCTGCTGGGATGGGGCTAGAGCTCCACACTCATCCCTGCTGTAGCATTCCCATGAAAGTCTGCTGTCCTGGCCAGCCTGTGTCTCCTTTTTACTTCAGTTATAGTGAAAGACAAGGCTTTTTTCCCCTTAATCAGCTTCTGGCTCCATAGGTGTTCCCCCATCAGTCACTTCCAGCAGTAATTGCAGCGTTAGCCTCTTGCCTTGCACTAAATCTAGACAATTCCCTACCAGGCCTGTATCAGCTTTGCTCTTTGATCTCCGAGGGAAGCCTGAAATAATTATGAAATTGTGCTTTTTTTTTTTTCTGGCAGGTTTAACAACCCTCTAACCTGCCCTTTGGACACCGTCCTGCCAGCTGTCAGTCATACTTTGTAGAGGCAAATCCCTAAATATTACCTCACCTTTTCTAAAAATCTCACAGAGGACTTTTTAGGGGATGATTTGTCGGTGTTGACTGCAGAGCCCTCGCCAGCAAAGCCCTTTGAGCTGACTCTTTTACAGATGACTACAAAGACAGACTCTGAGTTACTGCCTTCATCTCTTATGGTAGCACCGACCCCAGCCATTGCCCCAGGAAATGAGAGAGCAGCGATTCTGGAGTTAGTATGACTTGTGTTATTTATACAAATACATCAGTGTAAGACACCTTGTATAAGACTTTCTCATCCTCATCTTTTCAGAAATCCCAGTTTAGGCTCCCTGGTCCTCTTCACAGAAAACTGAATTTCCTTGAACAAGAAAGGCTTCCAGAGACTGAGAGGTGATGCTTCACTGCATCCCCTCTCACAGGCACTTGTAAATCCCAGATAATGATTGCACAGGCACTTCTCCCAACATTATAAACTCCCAGGAATACAAACTAAACAAATTTTGAAGACTTGGGAATAACAGCAAATGCTGCTCCTGATTTGAGGAATCAGTTGGAACTGTTTTGTTGCTTTCTACATTGTTGTTGTGGGGGCCAAGAGGTTTGTTCAGGGGCTGCTCTCCTGGTCCTGAAGTCCCTGGGAAGGGAAGTGCAGGGAGAACAGAAAATATATGAAGAGCTGGTGGAAAAAAGAGTTGCTTTGACTGGTTATTTTTGACCGAGAGCTCTGAGCATCTGCTGGCTTGAGTTTTGCTAACTGTACTTTTTAATTTTGGCAAGGATGCCTGGAGCCCAGGAAAGGAATGCACTGTATATATAATTATAAATCAAAATATAATATAATAAGTAAAACGAGCACTGAAAAATACCACTCACTAACTACATATGCCATCTACCTAATAGTTCCAGGTTGTGAGTCACCACTTGAATTAAAGAGGTGCAGTGATGCGGCAGAGGGCCAGCTCCGCAAAGGTAGTCGGGCTCTAGCACCTGCCTTGGTGTCTACCTCTTGTTGAAGTCAACAGCTCCCAAATCTGGCCCGACCTGCCCAGGGACCCTGAGCTGAACGATGTCCTACACGGCTGCCCTCACAGAAAACTCAGCGCCAGGCTGTACATCTCCTGCATTATATAGGCAAAGAGTTAAATGCCTGAGAAATGGGATCACAGACCTGATTAGAGATCAGCCTAAAGGAGCAAAATAAATCCTGGGCTGGGGCAGAGCTAAACATCACCGTAAAAGGCAGACGGGAACTGTCAGGAGATGGACACCTACGTAACCAGGGCAGTCCTTTCCCATAGGAAAAAGAGAAAGAGAAAGTGTTGCTGTACCCCGAGGGCTGGAGCATGTATTTGGGACTAGAAGAGCCAGTCCAAGCTCTAATCCCTGCTCTGCTGGGCTGGAGCAAGCCTTGCAGCCAGGGAAATGGTCTAACAGTGCTACTGAGCTTTGATCCTGGGGTGTGGGAGGCTGTGAGGAGCAGGGTGGCTCTTCAGAAAAAGCCTGTGTTTTTTAAGTGACCACTTAAGGCACTAGAGAATGGAAATGTGAGAGTGAGAGGGATAAGGACGCAGATACAAGAGGTTTCTGCTTCCAACCTTAATGCCCTGGACACAAGCTCAAATTTCCATGAAGATAACGAGCAGGAGAATGGGTGTAATGGTCTTTCACATGGACAGAAGCAAATATTACCCTGTTTGCAGTAAAGCGCTCCCCTAACACATCCACACTCACACACACTTGCACACTGAGCTGCAATGGCCAAGCAAAGCCACCAGCCAAGGGCTAGACCTTCTCTGAGATCTCCATGTCCCTGGCGCTCCTGCAATAGGTGCTTATGAACTTACAAAAACCAGCAGTGCAAAATAATTTAGTGCTGCTTCACTGTGAGATGTCAGGATCCCATAATAATAACTCATGATGATTTCATAGCAACTTTAAGCCAGACAGTTTCTGTCCCGCTGTCAAGGCCATGTGTCCTTGGCTTTGAACGGATTTCTCCCCACTGGAATTCAGCCACTTCTGCACTGGGACACACTGGGGTTTTAATCCTGTAAATGACGACATCAATCCTGGCCTCAGGGGCTTCCCTGGAAGCAAGGGACTTGCTGCAGGATCCTTCAGTTCTGTTTCCAGACAATTAAATATTCCCAGCAAGCTGTTAATCTTTGAGAAATGAGCTGGTCTTTGGTCATCATTACTTAAATGGAGTGGATGGCAGAAGGTAGGCACCTGAAATCTTAATAAAAACCCTGGCCAAAAGGTGTGAATATTTCATTCCTCTACTAGAGCAGCAGCTATGGTGTATGACAACACTGTCTGGCTGCTCTGACTGCTCAGAAACAGAAAAAAAAAAAGCCATTTTGTGACACATTTTTCTTTACAGGATTCCAGAGAAGCTGTAGGTCTTTTTGAATCATTAGCAACAACCTGAGAAGACTTAAAGTATTTCCTTCACAGCGGTTTTTGTTCCTAAAGTGCTTTACATTTCTTATGTTTGGGAATGGCAATAACAACGATTAAAGCCCATAAATCTAGGAGCAAGTCTCCTAACCACCTTGTATGTGGTTTAAACGAAGCAGATTTGTTTACGGTATATTAAGGGCACTGGGAGGTTTGAGCATTTTTACCAGCTGTTCCTTGTGATTTTTTGGCAGCTCTCAGGATGTCATTGTCATTTCCAACATATCTCGAGATGGCTCTCAGAAGCCCTAGGAATGGCAGCCAGGCACTCTGGCACCCTCCCGGGAGGTTTAACGTGCCTTGCACGCTCCATCGTGTTTGCTAAAGGAAAATCCCCCACTGTGCTGTGCCTTGGAGCGTGAGAGGTCAAGAAGCTCCTCTCATTGAATGCAAGCTGCAAAGACAGGGAGAAAGAACACTTTAAAAATATTATTTTAGTAATTTTAAATCTTACTAGAAGCTTTTGAATTGCTGAGAGAAAGGTATTAACTGTGATGCTAGAAACACAGACCCTTGCCCTTGGGCTGAACCTGGACAGGGACTTTCCAGAAGATCTCACAGCATACCTGGTTCATGCTGATTGCTCCTTACAGTTACTTTTTTCTGATATTTTTATCTACATTTGTTTTCTTCTACAGGAAGAACTGCTAAGTTTTGTGGTTGCTCCTTTATCTGATGGGGGATTGTTCTCACAAGACCTTCAAGATATCCAGGTTGTAAGCTGGATGTTCCCTTTCTTGCGCATTAAATTAACTTCTGATTTGCTTTTGCAAAAAGTGCTAGAGAGTTTTTTGTGGTTTGTTAATGTACTTTCTTTCTTGATTGATAATGCTTCAAGGGAATATGATACGTTTACCTGCAAACTCTGGCAATGTACCGCATATTTTGTTCTGTGACAGGCCTCATCCAATTCATGCACCAAGGAGTTAATTTTAACTCAGATACCGATGATGATCATGTTGATACAGTACCTGTTCTGGACACTTTCAAAATTATTACAGGCAAAAGGGTCCTTTGCAATGCTCTTGGGATAATCAGAGTTATCCCTGCATTGACAGGGAGACTGGAAGCGCACGAGGTTGAGAGACTTTAGTGTGTCCATAGAGTGAACTTGTCTCAGCCACAATTTAGGTTGATGAAACAATCAGTTCCACTACTTTACAGAACAAGCTTTTAAAACCCTGTCGTTATTAAAGGTTTAAAAAAGCTGTAGTCTCTTAGGTGGGTCTTACCAAAGCAAAACAGAGCACAAATTACTATAAATTGGTGCCTCAACACAACTGTGAAATTTGCATTTGGACTGCTAAAGAGTCAAATGTAAATCTTACTTTGCCAGACACGATGCTACATTGAGACTGACTGGTTGGGTGTGTACCGTGATACTGCTGAGTCAGAAATGAAGAAGTAGAATAGGTACCAAATGAGAAAGAGATTGGGACAGGAGAGGGGATGGATGACGTAGTGCCCAAGGGAGAGTAAGTGACAGCGAGGAGGAAAAATAACACTTGCTGTTAAAGCACAGGAAGGAGAATTAAGCAATCTGGGTCCTTTTCCTAATTACGGCATTTTAGATTTGTTCTGTGACCTTGGGTAAGTAATTTATTCTCTTTGTGCACAGTTTCCTCATCTGTAAAAGGAGGATAATAGCTACTGCTCAGAAAGGGTGGTTTTTCTTGGCTTAGGTAAAGGTATGAGTCAGGGCAGACCTTGGCACACAGCAAGTCTGTGACGTGCTAAGAGACATGTAGGTAAAAGGTGCAAATAATTACTAATTCTTTTATCTGAGGTAGGTATAACCATAGCTGTATCAGTGGCGCAAAGCAGGAGGAGCTACCCATGGAGGGGGGGAGTTTGGACTGGCTTTGGTCACCTCTGCTGTGGATTTGCATTTTTGTTTACCAGAGGAGCAAGATAAAGCAGAGTGAAGTGAGTCCTGACTGCCTGAAAATCCATACTGCTCTTTTGGAAGCCAAACAGGAAGAATAAGACAATAGCATACCTCCTTTAGGTTTTTTTAAACCTAGCTATAATGCACAGTAAATGTATTCACCTCGGAAACTTGCTAGCTGGCTGAGGGGAATGTAAAAACCCATCAAATACAGCAGGTTGGGTCTATATCCACATTTTCAGTCCCTTTTCTACTGAAGCTGCCATTCCCAATGTGCAACACTCCTCCGCAGTCCAAGCAACGCAACTCCCTACAGAGCCTTCCTGACTGGTTTTGAGAGCCTTGGAAAACCACTACCTAAAATGGATTTAGGGGACCCATAAACAACCATTTTTCTGCACTCCAGCCCAGACCAGCTGCTCCTCTCAGTAACATGAGCATCAAACAGTGGGATGTGGAATATTCATATAAAATTCACTGACTTGATCAGCATAAGAGTTGATGAAGCTGATAGTATGGTTTGACCAAATTACACAATTTCTATGAATACTCATAGTTTGCACCAATACACCTGAGGAGAATTTATCTCCCAATAATTAGAAACCCTTTTACAACAAGCTATAAGTGTTGACATTCTGTGTAACTTTATATTCACTTCTTGTTTACCATAATGTCAATAGCGTACAGAGTCTCTTCTAGGGTAAGTCCCAGCAGAACACTAACAAGTTGACTATGCTATTTACCCTAATATTTCTGAGTGGTGTGAAAATGCACAGCCCAACTCACTCACAGTATAGTAGTGCTGGCCGAAATCCCCGCAAAGTCACTTATTTTAACTTCAGTGCACAACCAAAAGAAAATCCAAGAGCTCCAGTGCTGCTGTGGCACAGAGACATCAGCCTCTGGCATTCCCTGTCTCACCAAACGGAGAAGTGGGAACCACACACAAGGGATCAGAGCTGGTGGGTTCTGGCAGCAGCAAGAGACCCCTCTCTGGTGACATGGCATGGTGCTGCTCTGTGCTCTGTTTGCTGAGGGTGATAAAATAACTCCTCCGTTTCCCTCCAGGGCATAGTTTTATGCACTGCTAAGGTGAATAATAAAGCAGCCAGGACAGCAGATGGGTTCTCCTTGCCACATAACAGTGAACAGCATCCATATATTTTTAGTGAACGGCTTAGATTTCGATATCTTTTATAAAATAGAAACTATGTGCACTTATAAGGCAGCTCACAGTTTAGGAGTTTCCTATAATAGATGTCATTCCCAATGGTTAATAACTCATCCAACTGTGACTTGAGTAGCCCACATCATCAATATTAAATGTGACATTTACTATCAAGAGCAAAGTTTTGGGGCTGCTGCCAGCCCCACTCACTGAGCCGTAAATATTTTGATCATCGAACAGGAAGAAGAAGGAGCTGATCAGCCTGTGCTCACGCCCGATACCAGCAGGGAGTAAATGGGTGTTTTCACAGAGCCCCAAGTGGCTCAGCAATTGCAGCCTTGGCAGGAGCATCTTTGGGCTGGTGGAGCCAAGGTGGTGAGTAACGTGCCTGTGACCCTCTGCCCAGGCTGGTAGCCTGCACTGTGGAGACTGTGCTGCTGCTGAATGTGCTGATGGGCACACGGGGGAGAAATGGAGACATTCCTCCCCGGTTTTAACTGTGCTGCAACTGGGAACACGCTGGAGCAACAGTTCAATCATTCTGCAAATGTTTGCACTAAACTGAGCACTCGGCACAGCCTGGGAACAGAGGAGCCTGGGTGCCCTGGGGGAGACTGCCTGGCCCACCACAGCATCCAGCTTCCAACAGGTCCTTTGAATGGGATTGGCAACACGTCATCTTCCCTCCTGGAGACCAGCCAAGTCTGGCAAGTGATTAATGCAATGATTTGACCCTCTGGTCCAGTTTTACATACACAGTTTGCACATGGCTGTGTCCAACCTGGAGCTGCAGTTGTCTGGGATGTCTAAAACTCAATTAAATCACATGCTTTCATTTACATCCATAAACATTTTCGTACCTAATTCTATTTACTATGCAATATTGTTGCTATAGTTACTTTACAATTGGAGCTGTTTGTTGCAGTGTGATCCCTGCTAAATGATACACAAAAGGTACAAAACCAAGAAGCTGTTGTTGTTTACAATACGTGTTATCACTCTGTGATTATACTTGTCCCACAGCAACGACACCGCAGAGCTTATGAGAAGAAAGGCCCCTGTGAGGGACCTCCACACTAAAGTTTCCTCCTTGTGTTTCACCCTTCCAAAGTAAAAAGATGGCCAGGGAAGCTGAGCCTGGGGCTGCTGGCTTGAGACCACCCTACAGCTCCTTCTGCTGAACTGCAGTGAACTGCTGGTTCTGCTCCTGCTGTGTCCAGCACAAGGCTTAGAAGACCCATCAGCTCAGGAATTAGGGAATCGGAGCTGCAGGATCTACCAGTGTCAAACAGCGTCGGTGGCCAGTCCCAACACCATGGCTGTAGCCTCCCCTGTGCTGCGACAGATGCAACAACTCTGCAGTCACAATGTCCCAAATAAAATATTTAGCCATCCCTGAACCCTTCTTCTCATTGCTGCAGACAACTATTCCCCAGGGCTGCAAGTTGTGCAATGGCCAGTCTCCTCCTGAGAAGGAATATCTTGGCAACTACATTTTTTGCTAAAAAATATACCACTCAGCTATGGCAGTAAGGAAACACCAAAGAAATACTGGTAAATAGTTATTCTCATTTTTTTTCCTAAGTCCATTATTTTAAGGGGAAGAATTTTTGGAAAAGTACCGAGCATGTTTTCATGAATGTGACCCTGAAACTAGACATGATAAATAAGTCTGAAAGGTCTCATTACTATGAACTGGCACTGTATAATAAAGACTGCAAATACCAAATAGCTTCATTACTCCCATTATCATCTTTTATCATTGTTTAATTGTGTGTATCAATTTTTAATAAAGAAACTTCATGTGCCTATGAATTAGGTCATGCTGAGAGGGGCTTTCATTGATTGCAGAAATATAGCCAGGCTGCCTGGGTCATCCAGATACAGAAGAAGGTGGAGCAGGATTGAGCATCTTAGTTATTCTGGTCTGCATGATGAACAGAAACACTTGTTAAACTTTACTCAGTGTCACTTAATGTTATTAGCCCTCCTGGACCAGAGTGATTTTACTGCTCCTCCAAATAATGACAAATGGTGCAGCTGGACAGAGCCGCGCTATTCACTCCAGTGATAATTGCTGCACAATGATATTAAAGAAGCATTCACCAAAAACTTCCCCAGTTAATGATGTTTAATTCATTATTAAATGCAGCTCATTACTGTTGGAAAGAAGGCCATTTAGCAGCCATCAGCTTTGCTAATATTGTCGAATGTCTTGCAGTGGCCAGACAGCAGGGGAGAAAGCATGTTTTTAAAATGTATTTTCACTTCAGAATAAAAATGGAAAATTTTCCACCAGTGTTTTTAAAAGAAATAATGTCTAACACTGCCTGAATCTCGTTTCCCTGTAAAATTGGAGCAGTCAGTTGGTTGCTCCTGAAGCTAACATCTCCTTTACAGGAGACTTTAAAGGCGTAATTTCATTGGAAGAAAATCTCCTTATTCAGCACTTGTTCCCCTCCTGCTTCCCATAGTTTAGGGTGCAACACAGGTACAGGCGTTTCAACCTCAGCCTGTCTGTAAGCGCTTTCCTCGCTGCCACGGAGCCACCAGACTTCTCCCAGCAGGTTCTGATGCTCCTGCTCCTGCTCTCCTGAAGCAGCAGACCCCCAGGACCGTGTGGTCCCTGCATCAGGGGAGGTTTAAGCTGTTACAGGAGGCAGCCTCCCCACCGCACCCTGAACACACTCTTGCAGGATGTTCATTTAATCGAGGTGCTGAGGATGAGGCCAGATGGTGCTCCACTTTCAAAGCTCATTAGGGAAAGGTGTTTGGTGACTCATGTCTAATACCACATTAATGTTCCTCCAAGCCCTCAGGTATAATTCCCAACGCCTCTCCCAGCCTGGAGTTCCTATGTAGACCCTGCTTTTGGTCTACCCTGCATTGCCCAGAGCCAGAGCTGTGCTGGTGGGTCAGCCAGGTAGGTCCAAATAAGACCGGAAACTGGAGCATAAAACCCACCAATATGAGGAGAGCAAAGCTGTAAACTCTCTAAGTAAACTGTTCTGGAGTCTCTGTTATCTCAATGCCCAGGTAGTTCCCTTGATCATCCTGATACCACAAAACATCACTGCTCATTACACAGTCACTGCTCATTACACGAACAAATGACCCAGGGGTTGCGATGGCAGCAGACACAAGCCGCCTTCCTCGGCTGGCCCTCAGGGGCTCTCTGGGACTGGGTAAATCCCATTATTTTACTGAAAAAACAGATGTGCTGACAGTACTACCTCCCTCCCTCCACAGCTCATCTGGAGACGTGCACAGGCGAAGCACAGCACAACGTCAGTTACTGCTGTAGGAAGTCAACAGCAGCTTCCCCATCCATGCACTCCGAGCCGTACACCATATGTTTACAACAGAGCCCTTCCTGCCTAGATATTGCACAAACATTGCTTAACTAAACAGCAGATAATTCTCCTGAAAGAACTGAACGGCACTATTATCATCAAGGTTTACACACGCAGAGCTGAGATGTAATGACTGGCCCCTATTTACTCTGGGTGCGTGTCAATTGGGGTGCCCATCCCCGGGGATGGTCCCTGGCTCCCAGCACCCTCTCCTGGCTGCATACACCTCTACACCCTCTGCATTTCATTTACCCATTCTGAAACTGGAAACATTACCCAAGGGCCTCCAGCATGACAAGATGAGACACCTGAGTAAATGGATACAAATGATTTTACTCCTGGCATAAAAGAGGGTCATGGTCCCTAAACATCATAAAAAAAAAGTTGGTTTAAATGAATTTCTCCTTTTTTATTTTTTCCTTCTGATCCTCCCAGAAACTAGGCTCTGGAAAGGACTAATATGAGAAAACATCTAGCTCCAGCACAGAAAAGCTAACAAACCTTTATCCAGATAACAACATTATCAGGTCAGCAGCAAATTTATACTGAAACCATGAGACCAGGAGTATGCCAGTCCTGTTCCCTGCAATGGCCCTCAGATGCTACATCACATAAAATAGTATTTTGCTCAGGGGGAGGAGCCAGAAGGAGAATTAATTAGTTCAAGGCACACTGCTTGGGACCTGCAGTGTCCAGAAGCCTCCTTTGTGCTGTGACTTGGCAGCTGGTACCTCCCCGTGTCCCCAGCTTGGGGCAGGGCACGAGCTGTCCCCAGAGCATCTCCCGCAAACACTGCTCTTGCAAAGGATGAAGTAAAAGCCACCACGAACCATCCCAAGATCCTGCTCCACCTCCTACCGCTCTCTGGGGATGGCTCTTGTCTTTCTCACCTAACTCCTGGCTGCTACAGTTGGCTTGGCAGAGACCAGCTTGGGATGTAGAAATGCAGCAAAACCCACCAAAAGAGCTCTCAGCCAGTACAGAGCGAGCAGCGAGCGGAACGAGGTAGATCTAGTGGTTTGCAATACAATGACCCACAGCAGCCATACAAGAGCACCAGAGGCAGTGGGAAAGAACTGGGCTGCTAGGGAAAAGCCTGGTTTTACCTGGTGTGATGGGGCACAGCAGCACGCTCAGCTCAGTTTGTTACTCAGCCCTCCTCAGGCAGCCAGGGTACGGAAAGCCGAGGGAACTGAGGAACCAATTTCCTCTGAGGAGATATCTCAGTGCTAATTCACATCTTTTGAGCTAAAAAATTGTACAGGGTAATGTCAGGTTATAAAACAGGCCCTTGATTTGCCCTGGTTTAATTAAGATAATGAGAAGTGTAGGATGATGAGCTATGGTTCCAGACAGCAGGAAAAAAGGGGGAAAAAAAGGCTGAAGAGCAATTACATTTGGAACAGAGAAGAGCCTACAGAGTTAGTGGCTGGGGAACAGGCTGTGACAAAGGGGATGTCTACAGGAGATTTATCGGCACCAAAAATAGAGCAGGGCAGGACTGGGCGACTGGAGAAGTTCAGTGAAGCAGAGCCTTCTGCATCCGGACAGCAGGTGCCAATCCAGCCTGTCGGTCCTCTCCGGTGGTGTCTGATGGGTGGAGAAAAAACGAGCTGGCAAATCCCAGCACGGTTCCTAACAGGCACGATCGCAAGCTCGACCGAGGCGGCAGCCGGGTCTCTGCAGAAAGGCTGCTCCCCGGTTTGCTAGCACCACGACACCACTCACTGCTCACAAACCTTTCCTGGTTTCACGTATAGTTTCCAGCGGTGAGGTTGCCAGCGGAAGGAAACCCCGGCGCATGTGCTGCGTGTTGAGCAGCCCCATCAATCTCTGACAAATAAGCTCAAGCGTGTGTTTAACTCTCACAGATTTCAGGGGGACTTGTGTGGACCCAAGCGTGAAGCATCTGTTGAAGTGCTTTGCTGAATTAAGCTTAGCCACTCCCAGCACCCAGGCACAGATGAGAACATTTCCTCGTTAATGCAAAATGCTGGGAAATCCTGGATAAAAGCCGGTCTTACTGTGAGGCATTATTAGCTCTGCTAGCTATCAAACCCAGAAGAGGTTCAGTACTTTCTCGTTTAAATATAGTCTCTCCTTCCCTGAGTCTACCACTGTGTCTCATTTCTGTCCCAGCTTGGAGCCCACTGTGATATAATTTGGATGAAGGTGTCTGCTAGAGAGAGCACTGAGTTCATTACTGATGCTTTCTTAATAACAATAACGATAATAATGGTAGCAGCAATAACACTACCACCCCGGCACCAGAACCGACATCCCTGAATTTACTGTCTTTTAGCAAATACTGTTTGCTGCTCCTACACTATCCTTTCAACTCATTGCTTTGGAGAAAGAGACCCCTAAGCCACAGACCTGTCCTGGCCCTGCAGCATCATTTTCACAGCAGCTGGAAACTGTATTCTAGGAAACCCAGATCCCATGCTGCATTGGGAAAGAGGGGAATCTCCAAATGGTTCTTTATGTGTATGCTACATAATTCACCAGCACCATAATTAATTCAGATCACTTAGTTTTACAAGAAGTCCTTCAGCAGTGTAATTAAGCTTATCAGTGATCAAATTGGGTCCGACTTCAGCATTAGAAGAACAGCCAGAGACAGAATCGGGAGCAACAGGAGCGAGGAGGAGAGTTTAGGCTCGAGACAGTTGGTCAATATTTGCGTGGCATGAGACTCATTATATACCTCCTTAATAAATATGCATTTAATTTCTGTTCCACTGTGTCTAACCCACTTGTCTGATGTTGTATCACATTGCGTTTCTATGCAGTTTTTATAGGTTGAGTCCCAAGGGCCATAATTTATTGACATTACTTCATAAATCTTTAAAAGGGCAAGAGAGACTGACTTAATCAGAATGAATAATTTCCCCTTTGTTTGGATTTGTTTAAAATCAGTTGCTTGCTACTTGATACAATTTAAGTGACTAATTATGACTTGATTTTCTCCCCTCCCTATCCTTTTGATTCATAATCAGTGCTTTCAGCTAATGAATTTACCATTCTCAGAGTACCATTACAGACTTGGTCTTCTCCATGAATAGTCTTATTTATGCAAGTTCCCCAGCAACTTCAGAGAGCATCAGAGTGATTAATTCACAAATAATTTATCTGACAAATATTGTCTCCCCTCTCCCCCCTCCCCACTCTTGCAAACTGCCTGTGGACGAATTAGAAATTTCTCAATTATTCATTCTTCTAAATTACTTGCAATTTTTTCTCAGTAAATAATTTTTGCCCTAAACACTGAGTGGCTGCAATGTACGTGAGCACACTTTGTGCTCTCTTGGTCAGCATCTGAAGCCCACGTGGCCTCGTTTCAGCCCACAAACAGGGTGATTTCGATACCTAACTGGCACAGGAGCAATGGAGAATTTTACTTTCTGACATACAAAGTGACAGCTAATTCTGTATTATCTTCAATTATTTATCTACGTGCCCACTTTGAAGTATTTTAGGCAAGAGTTACATAAGAGGAAAGTATTGTTATTGCTTCACGTGCCCTCCTTTTCCCCGGGACAGTGCTCCTCGCTCCCGCCTGCTCAGCGACTGCAGGCGTGGGCAGCTATTTTAACTTCTCCTGCTCGGCGGGGCTCGGGGAAGGGATCTGCGCTGTGGGAACAGCCTCCAACACCGGTGGGGAAGGAGGACTCACTTGATTTCAGAGCGCTGCTCTCCCTCCATCCCCTGCCTTTGCCCCCTCTCACCAGGATGACCAGGACAGGGGAGACTCCTGATGCTCCCCTGCTCCGACACCTCCACATGCCAGACAGTGAGCCGCTCTGAGCACTGGTTTTAAATGGTGATGACCTGAGCTTGTGAAGGTGTGTGACTCCCAGGCCCTGGGAGCAGTGGTGCTCAGCTGTGCACCAAGGACCTGGTGCTGCAGATGGCCTGCCAACAGCATCCAAAGCTGCACCAGCAAAGGCATCCAGCCCCCCGTGAGGGTCCCAGTGGTCCCCAAGAGACATGCCCAGCAAACATGTGGGATGCTGGACTCACAGAGACTCGTGGGCAGGCGACGGTACAACTGCCCAGCATCACTCTCAGTGTTACAACATCTGGGGTGTTTGAACCCCGGCTTTGTTGGAGGCAGGTGGCTGCAAGCATCTGCGAGGCCAAGTGAGGTGGCGTCCGTGAGCTGTGAAGAGAAGCTTTTTATTTGTTGGGAGACTGGATCGCTATCTGACAATGAATTCTGGGCAGCCACTTACTCCCTTCTTTCTGTGGAGGGTGTTTCCACTCTTTGGACTCAATATTACATGTAAATAGAATTGATTTAGATCCTGAGAAGCAGCTCCTCAGCGAAGGAAAACAAAGCTCTGCAGAGGGAGGTTTGCCAGGACACATGCTACCTCTCTCCTCAATCAAGGGGCCCTTTTCATAGAAAACCCGTCATACGCGGAGCGCTCTGATGGCTAGCAGAGCTTCATCTAATTTAAATGAAATGACTCCTTCTCTTTCCCTCTCTGACCTCTGGTCCTTGCTGGTTGCCATGGAAAATGGACAGATGAAACCCAAGAAGAATTTAAAGGAGGACATAACTAAATTGAAATTGTAGCCTTAGAACCTTTTTAATCAGCTTGGGTCTGACAATAGGGATGTTGATGTTTCTTTGGTGGCCTGGCTATTAAATAATTGAACCTCAGTATTGATAAAGCATACATTACAAATCGAATTAAGTAAAGGGTCAGGTGAATGAAGGCAGCTTGGCAAATGGCACTTTGATTTGTGACAGGGTCTGCTCTGTGTGTATATCAGCGTGTCTCAGCCTGTGTTGAAAGCGATGTCGGCATCTTCTGGTTATATATCTCTACACTCCCTTCTGTTCTCACTTGTTCCTGCCAGATGAAGGGCTGGACTGAGAGCAGTCACAGGGACTTGAACCAGGTCAGCCAGGTGCCAGAGAAGAGGAAGGGGGTCTGGAGGGCTTATTAACATGTGTATGGGGCTGGGAGTTTCCCACTCCATTTTATGGCCCCTCTGACCCTATCTCCACTTAGCAATATTGCAAAAAAAGGAAAAGTAGGTATCTATTATGCATAAATAACCTTGTTGCCATGACAGCAGCAGTATCTGCAAGCACTAAGAGTATCGGGAGCTTTTAGGTAAATGAGAACTGACACCCTGCTCACAAAATGAATCTCCCGGGTTAACCAGGTGAAGAAGAGCTCAAGTCATCTGCCAAAGGGCAAAGGGCTGGATAGATGTGTTTTCTTTTTTAAACAGATTTCTGAGGACAATAGATATTTCATCATCATGCCTTTGGAAAGAAACCAACCTCTGAGGCATAGACTCCATTGCAGAGCATGCAGGATGCACACCCTGGTGACAGAGCAGATGCAGCACCGTGCCATCCATCACAGCCCCTGGACTGTCTGCAGCTCACTGCATTGCCTGTCGTACGTCTGTCCTGTCCCCGAGTCTACTGTAAAATTGGTCAGTAATCGAGGAGCTAATATTCCTAAAAGATTTGGCACCTTTCCCAAGTGCCATTTTTGCCTTTCATGAATGAACAGTGAACAGTGACTCACCCACGGCAGGGAGAGCCAAGCTGTAAGCACGGACATGGAGGGGGGGAAAAGGTCTGGCCCATGCCAACAGGGATGGGTTACACAACGGACCCAGTGGTCTAATTCATCATCATCTCTTAGAGCAATCAAGGAAAGATGGGAAAAGATGAGGCCTCTAAATTTCTCCCTTGTGTTTGCAGTTAGCTGCACTTCGCTTTTCAGCATCTCGTGGAAGAAGAGAAAGGGAGTGCTGTGAAAAGACAGGAGGTTACTGACTTTCTGTGGTGGGAGAACTGGCCTTTTGCAGCACTTTCATCTCTAAAAGATAAAAGAATTGCAAGGTGAATGCTGTGGGTAGGTTTTGTGTGCACATGTGTGTGCTTTATCAAACTTTACACCTCCAAAAAGCAGGCCAGAGCAGGAGAGCTCAGAAACCCTGCTCTGCCTGGTGCACAGATTTGCTGAATCCTGAGGTTTGGATGCTTTCTTTGCCCTGGTGATCCAGTATGTTTAAAGTCAAATGAGCAACAATTTTGGATTAGGCCTTTCCAGCGAGTGGAGGTCCTCTGCCTGCTCAGGTGACAATTCGGCACCCAAACACCCCTGGGGACAGGTTTCCCTTTACTCCCTTACACAGCCCCTGTCTCCAGACACACACCTAATAAGCTTAGTGTCCCTGGTGATTACTTCAGCAGAGCTGATCCACAATTCCACGCTGGCAGCAACAGGCCCGGTATCAACCAAAACCTGGGAGAAATCTCTCTCATACATAATATGCAAGCAAGCAAGGACGAAAGCACTCCAGAGGATGCCCCTTATCTTTTAAGCATTGTTTCAGGGACTTTTTCTCCAAAGCATTTTTTGAATAGGATCTGCAAGTATTTATTCAGTCCAACTAAGATTAATGGCTTTGGTTTTATCCCAAAAATGTATTGCTCAATCTCGGACTTGTGCTTCTGGAAAACGATTTCTGTGTTAGCAGGATCTCTGTGACATGCCTTCCCCGCGCCCTTGCTCTCTGTTCCCCTGACTGTTTCCATGACTGTCATGTCCAGCACTGGTGAACCAGGCCAGTGCCTGCTTTCAAATTTATTTTTAAAAACTGTTTTGCGCCACACGATCACTGGTGCCAATGCAAATCTCTGCTGGTGCCAGGGGGAGGAGAGAGGCTGATGGGTCATTCCTGCCCCAAATCCCCCCAGCCCCTTCCTGCGCTCACTTGACTGGCACTGCTGTGTCTCAAAAAAGCCTCTGCCAGAGGAGAGCCTGCACGTAAGCTGAGCCCTGAAAGTGACCCCTCTTGTGCGAACTAATGACTCCAATTTTTCCATGCAGAGTACTGTAAGAGAAAATTTCCCTCGCTGACTGCTTCTGCCCTCCAAGGAACAACTCCAAAAATGTTCCGCAGACCCTCTTCTAGATCCCTCTTTGGGAATTACTAGTGTAACTAGGATATATTTTCCCCAGGGAAAAAACAGGCTTTTTTCCTAAAACATTTTTCTCCTTACAGAAAAATGCTTTGCTACTGGAGCTCCAAACACAAAGTGTAAATCTTTCTTTTAAACCATTAACTCTTCCTTGACTCTTCCTATTTTTTTTCAATTTTCTCTTAAAAACACAGGCACTGAAACAAAGTTACCCCTTGGCTGAAAAACATCTGGACTCAGAATTGCTGTCACTGCCTGCCTTGAGAGCCATAAGGGGGATGTGCCTCCCACCTTCCCCCTCTCCGGGGTGCCCACCGGTGGGCTCGGTGCTGGAGATGTGCAAAAGGGAGGCTCTGAAAGAAACCTCTTTGTCAGACAGCATGATCTTTTAATGCTACAGTGAACAAGTGTTTCTACAAGACTTGTTTAGAGAATAGAGTGAACAATATCACCCCAGCTGTACAAGGCACTCAGAATTATACATCCCATGAGGATGTCCTACTCATTCCTTCTCCTTTCCGGAGGGTAGATACTCACTCATCAACCTCTAAGGAAACCTTCTACGTTCACCTATTTAAGACAGAAATAACTACACTGACTTAAACGTGAAATCTCCAGCATGCCTTTTCCAACATTAGTATCTCCTTGTATAGTAACCTTATTATAGCCAGAGATAAGTGACCCCACCACAGTACTGGCCTTGTTTAGGTTTCTCAGTAAGTATAAGAAGATTACAATATACATCTTATTTCTGTTGTGATAAGCAGCTTAGACAATATGACTAAGGGTCACTCCATATAACAGCTCTATGTAATTATATATAATTTTCTGGTGTGCAATGAAGTGAGCTGAAGGTTTCCAGTATGCAACTTCAGGTCCTTGCCATTAACCAAGCAACTCCATGCTAAAATTAGAGCTTGCCAAGAAACAATTTTTTTTTTGTTTCCCATGGGAAATAAGGACATCTACTGCATCTACTGTGCAACAATATTTCTGAAAATATAATATGTTTCACATAAATAAAAACATTTTGAGAATACTGAAAAACCTTGTTCCAATCATGACCTTAAGAAACCCTGTGCACATGATAGAAAATAAGAGGCATCTTGGAAGGAAAAGTAATTCCAAAACTAAATCAAAGTTGTACCATCTCAGCTTCATCAAAGGCTCTGTCTCCCTTACTGTTTTCTTCCACAATGCACATCTCTGCTGATATCCCCACTCCAGAACAGGCAGGTAAACCATCTCACTGTCTTGGTAACTTGGTGCTTGCACAGGGAACAGACTCCAGCATGGGCTGGCCTCTCATGCAAGCCCGTTTCCCAGCAGAGCTGCCCAAACTCAGTTTGGGCTAGCACACAGTCAGCATGCTGTGACTGCAGAGCCAAAATGCCATGGAAATGATAAATTCTAACAAAAGACAAGCTTCTGGAGGCAAAATGCTTTAGTGGAAACTACCTGGGCAGCTCTGAACATTCAGCTGCAACTGGGAACTGCTGATTTCCTGGTAGGTAGCAGCCAGCATGACTAAACCCACCTTGCCCCAGTAATCCCACCTCAGGGGATCCCGGGAGCTGCTGTGCTGGCTGGAATATCCGGCAGCCCCAGAACGGAGATGGAGTGGTGCAAAGTCACGTCTCCATGGACTCAGTCTCTGCATAGACCCGCTTCTTTGTGAGCTACATCAGCCCAAACTAATTCCCAAACAGGGAATCACAAGACCTCAGAAAAAACAGTGTAAACCCTGCTTTTAAGATGAACTTCGCAGGGCTGGGCAGAGGCTGGCATTAGCTGTCCACCGGAGCAGAAGCAGGTCTGGGAAGGAAGCACTCTCCTCCTCTCTGGTTTCCAGAGTTGTATAATTCCTTCACCCAGAACAGATGGAGCCACTGACTACTGCATTTCACCTCTGCTCCTCAAGTGTGTTGTTATACCACAGGTTTAAGAGTACTTGAGAGCTAACCTTGTACCACCCAGTACCATTTCCAGTCTGCAGCAAGATGCATTAGCAAACAGGTCAAAATACCATTTACTGAATTCACCAAGGGAGAAAACAGTATAACATTAAGGAATTCAATAGATAATGCAGCTCAGGGCTCAAGCAAAGTTAACTGACCTGTGGTCTGATTCTGTGAACAATTGCAAAAGTCAAGTTATGGGTTGCAAAAGAAGAACCTGGGTTATTATTACTTTATCAGCAATTGTCCTAATTGAGGGATTCCCTCAGGTCCCTTAACTGAAGTAGAAGAACCACAGAATTGGTCTTGGTTATAATGAATGTAAGTACTGTGCTCCTTACCACACACCCATTCTGACCCCTGAAAGCTGCTGCTCACCCACATTCAGGCAAGTGCAGGCACAAAGAATAATACAGGTACTCTGTGAACAGCCTAGTGAAAAGCCAGGTGATACCTATTTAACACGTAGCCATTTAAAAATGCACCCTAAATCACCTATAAACAGATACCTATGAGCAAAGCTGCATCTCCAGAAGCAGAGAAGGAGAATTTTCCTCTTCACTTCTCACTTGCTGGTACACAAAGGCTGCACCAGGAGCATGGAGCCCTTAAGACCCAGTGGGTACGGTTATGAGGAGTGCAGCTTGTGGAGCATCTGGTAGGAGCCCCATAGAGATACCTCCAAAACAGCCCTTCCTTGTGCTGCCTTAGGCTGGGCTGGTGAGCCCAGAGCCATGCTCTACCAATATGCAGTATTTCCACCATTCTGCTCCAGACCAAAAATCTCTCCTGCCTGGAATTCCCTCCTTTACAGAATGGAACAGGACAGAGTGTTTCAGGGCCCTGTGCTTGTGGTCCACTTGCCATCCACCGAGCAGACAGTGAATGAGCTACCAGATGTGCAGTGCTGTGTCCACAGGAGGAGAAAATCCAGAGGGAAAAAATGCAGAAACGCATTAACAGAGATAACCTGATGTCAGAGGCGACCACTTCAGTACTATTACTGTAAGAAATGTCCCCTCCTGCCCATGCTAACCTGCCGTCTTTGAAAAAGGTGATAGCCTGCCCCTGGGAAGAATTCACACAATCCTGTGGAGCTGCTGGCTCTGGAAATCCCTCTGTCCCCTGGGCTAGCTGACCTTGCAAGGTAGACAAAGTGCCAGCCAGGGAAAATGCTTTTAGGTGAGCTGCTGAGATACTGAGATTTTTTCTGCTATTCATTAGGCGAGGGATGGCTCTCCCTCAACCCCCAGAAGCACAGCCTGATACAGTGCTGTCCTTCCAAAGATTTTTCATTTTCCTGACAAACGGGAGACAAAATATGCCTTAAGACATGAGCTGCAGATGACCAAAGCTTTACTACTGTCCTGAGAGAGGACTGCAGGTCAAGTCTAGGTCTTATTGGGCCATTAAGGTATTGTTTTCTGACTGACTTCACTTGCTGAGCTTCCTATGGAGAAAAGCCCTCCTTAGCTGGGTCCACCAGCAGATTCTGCCTCTAGGACATGGATTAGGTGATCATCCAAAGTGATGATAACCTACAGGAATTTTTGCTTCCAAGAAAATGGCATGGCATTTTTCTATGATGAAGGGGAGATTTTCTTGTGACCTGTTTCACACAAACCTCTAACCAGTTCCCATTAGCCTGAAATTTTTGCAAGGAGTAGATGTTGCCAAACAACAAGGAGTGGATCAGACAGTTTGAGCACCCTGCTCGGCAGGATCTGGAGGTGCCACTGGAGAAGGGGCAAGGGAAGGTGCCCTGGCCCCTGCCATGGGGCACTGGGTGCAAGCTGAAGGTACAGCCTTTGCAAAGCACGTAACACCTTCACTGTCTTTCCCAATGCATAGCTCTGCAGCTCAGTCAATCCCCAGTGTAATTACATACATCATGTATCGTTCCAAGCAGATTCCTTTTGAAACAGAGAGTTTAATTGTGACCTACTTTTTTGATACCAACTTATGGAAGTTTTTGAAAGGCCTTTGAAATCCAGGATGCTAAATGGCTCTGTGAAGGAGAAGAAACTCCATTTTCCCTTTACCCCCACCACATCACCCCAGTGAAAGCCCCATCATGTCTGGCTCCATGAGGTCTCCCCCCAGCCTTGCTGCACCCCAGGATGCTGAGGGTGCTGATGGAGGTCTGGCAGGGGCGAGCAGTCTGTGCCATAGCTGGAGGACAGAGAGGATTAGGCAGGGAGGAAGGAGAGGTAGCATGGGGTCAGCACCGTGCCTGGGTTTGGGGAGGGAGAGCCCAGCGCAGGCAGTGGATTTGGATTTGCAGGCAGCCCGTTCTCTCCTGGAAGGGGAAGGTGTCATTGAGAGGGAGCAAGAAAGGGGAAAGGAGATCATGTTTTCTCAATGCTCTTATCTGAAACAAACCCTTAATAAGGATTGGGATGAGCCTGGATAGAAGGGAGGGTTACCTGTGATATGATGAAAAGCCGGTGGCAGGCAGTGGGCTGCTGGGGAAGGGGGCAAGCTGTGTGGAGCAGGGGGGCTCAGCTGGCCCCAGGCAGCGCTGACATGGGCCATCGCCCTCCAGTCCAGAGGAGCACACACACGTGCATGCTGCCATGCCAGGCTGCTGCTGCCAGTGGGTGTCTGCATGGACAGACAGCACTAATCACCGTCTCTTAACCTTGTAGAAAAGGTTGGGTAATTTACTGATAATTACTGATATTTACTGATAAATTACTGATAATGACAAATATTGCCCTGGGCAAGCGGGGTCAGTGGTTCAGAGGAACCCAAACCCCAAAGACAAGGATGTGATGTAGTAGCACTTGTCTGACACCTCCTTTCTCTCCTTGCCAGGACCCTCAGTTCTCACCACTGCTGGTCCTCTTCTATTTGAGTTCTTGTGTACCCAATGTTCTGGGGGAAAAGGTGAACATTCAGTCTTTTCTAGATGAGAAGGTGTCCTCCCTCCATTCACTAAACAAAACAAAGCCAGAGAAGACTATGTCGTACTCTTTAGGACAAGTCATGTAATACAGGAGTCCTGGAAGATACCCTCACTTGCAAAGGGTTTCCCTTACAAGCTCTCTGTGGATGGGAGCAGGGACACAGGAAATCTGCAGGCTGCCCCGCAGGGTACCAGCCACACTGGACCAAACACATCCCTGAACCCTGGATGCATCCTCCCAGGGGTGTCAGGAGACGACACTGGGATGAGGTTCATGCCCAGCACAACGAAGTCATTTTTATCTCTACCACCACTGCAATACAAATAATTATGATTAATCTCCGTGAGGGCAGAGCCAACCCCTTCAAAGTTTGCCAGGAAAAGCCATGCTGTGTCTGCCCCAAGGAAGAAAGGTTCAGCAGCAGTGCTAGTGGGGCACAAATGGGAACTGTTATCCTTGTTCCTCACCCATTAGCAGCTGCCCTCAAAGGAGCACAGAAATGGGGATTAAAGGATTGAAAACTCACTGGGTATTAGAGCTACAAAAATACTCGTGGTGCATGTTGGTTCGTTGCAGGCTAGGTGAGAGCGGGCAGCACAGGGCAATGGCAGAACCTGGGAGCTGTGGTGGCATGGTGTGGGTCTCCATCACACGGGTTTGGGGTCTGACAGTGATTCCAGTCTCCCCCGTTGTTCCCATCCATCTGGGGGAAGCTGCTGTACTGACTGGAGCACTAATATACCGGGAACCATCAGTTGTGGCAGAAATTCCTCTCTGAGGGCTTGGAGAACTCAGAAGTGCCATTATTTCCTGCACTTAAAATGACTGGTAATCAAAAGCCTTGTTTGGAAAGCCCCATTTGTGCCTCACACAACCCTAGGCTCTGATGTATGCTAAAATCTCACTTTAATTATGCATGAAATGTACGTCTTTGGCTTTTAGGGACAGAGGAAACAGTTTTGTCTTGGGAATAACTGAGAATTATTTTGGCCTGGAGTCAAGAACACACAGCCCAGTTTTTGTTCATTTGAGTTGGTTTTGGGTTACTTTCTAAGTGCAGGCAGCTGTTTGACAAGGACCTATTTCCTACAGAAAAGAAAGTTATTGTGTTCTCACTAAATTCTCTCAATGTACCATTTCAAAACCAGTGCAAGCAATGTAATGCCTGTTTCCCCAGCTCGAGGGCTGCTGACTTGCAGATCTTGGGTGACTCCAGAGGACACGTAGCCCAATTCTGGGTTATGTTCCACTCCTATACACCTGAAAACCCAACTGTGAATCCCCCAATACTCCTAGGCACCTAAGTAGTTATTAAACGGTGGGCTAAGGACCCTGGAAAAGGGTTGCAAATCATGTGTCTTGGAAAAATGTTGCTTCTCATTTTCTACTCACGTGTGTGCCCTTTGCACCAGCCTGCAAGCCCTGACTGCCAGTCTGCCACGGCACTTGTGTGTATTTGCAGACCCTTTGATCTCAGCTGGGCAGGGTGTCTGGGGACCTGGCAGTTTTCTGTGATCACAGCTAAAATTCAGATGAAACTGTGCTCCCTCTGAGCCCTCTGCATGCATCCAGTCCCTGGACATCAGGTGCATCTCTGAGCTGTTGCCTCAGAGATACCCACCACCCAGCTAGGAAGTGCTGGAGCTCTTCCAACACCATGTTCACCAGGTAAACGCGAAAAATCATAACAGTTATAGCCCAGGGTCCTGGCAGGCAGGTGCCTGGATACCCTGTCCATCCCAGTCAGTATCTAGGCAATTCCTGTGCATTTTGGTGGGATGCAACACAAAGCGGGCTGATTTTTCCTCAAAACCTGGCCCTGAGTGAGCGGGTGGCCATGCTGCACAGGACCATCTCCTGTCCTCAGCACAGGCTAAACAAAATCCAAGTGCCACCGTGCTCTGCTGCATGCTCTGCAGGCATCTTGCTCATGATCTTGCTATTGACTTCAGGAGCATCCCAAGAGCTGCCTGTTTCCAGATTATGCTTCCAAGGAAGAGCAAACAATGCAGAGCTGCCATGATATATTTAACGATGAATCATTCTCTTAAAAATTATCAGCTGTGAAAGGCTTTCACCACTCTGGGGATAATGCAATGATGTATTTCATGTGAATCAGTGCGGAGCGTAGCCATGGCAACCCCATCCTAGCAGTTTGCCAACAGTTGGGGTAACCATCCTGGAAGAGTTGCAGAAAATAAACCTGCATATTATAGGTTTTTAAAGGAAAAATCAGGCCCGTTTTGAATTACAAGTGGCTTGTCTGTATGCTCAGCTTAGGCTTGTTTGGTTGGCATACTGCTAGACCTTCGGCGCGTGTCGTTACCAATAGAGGTAACGCATCATCTCTGTGCAGCATCCGTCCCTGCTGGGCGGATGCAGACACCTGAGGGGTCCCTCCCCTGAAGCACCCCTCTTGTCACACACATGGCTGAGTGATCACAGCCTAGTCCTGGGGACCTGTGGCAGCCAGAGGCTGTGGAGGCACACGGGTAGAGGCACAGGCGCGTAAGCCGGGTGTGATGCTCAGAAGCGAGCGCTGGATTTAGCACTCTGCCTCCCACTCTCCAAAGAGGCGTAGGCACCGCAGGGCAGATCATCATAAGGCTACAGGCAGCCGAGCAGGCAAGCAAATCCTAAGCCCACCCTGAGGGCACTGATGGAGGCAATGCGGATGCCACCACAGGGGTAGCGTTTTTCTGCCTGTCGGTAATTTTAAAGCAGCTGAAATGCTTGTGATGTGCTCAGAGCCCTGTTTCCAGCAGGTGCTCCAGAGCCTGCGCTATTTGGGAAGAGAGCAGGAAGCACCTGCATCACCACAGGGGCTTGATCCCCAGGACACATTTTTCAGCAGGTTTGGAGAACTCTCTGCCATATTCACCAGGCTTGCGTGAGCTCCGGGAGGGTGGTTTGTGGAAAACTGCTGTCCCTGCCTTCCAGAAACTTCAGGGCAAGACACAGAAATTCCCTGGGTGAATATCAAGTACTCAGCAGCCTCTTGCATTACTCAGGAGTTGAATTTTGAAGACCATAAAATGTTAAAGAATGTCTCAAAGGAAAAACATATTCCAGTTTGCTCTTTGGCTCTAGCACAGGTGTTAGACTCTCCCCGGTTCAGTAATATGAATCCTACAGAAAGGGAAAAAATGCAGTTCTTCTGTATGACAGCAGGATTTTCATGAAGTTGCTTAAAAATAGCATCCTGCAAAAAAATGCCACGGCTTGTTTAACACTCATTGGGTCAGTCTGGGGTCTGTGCCTGCCTCAAGGAAAGAAAAAGTAGAGAAGGGCAAGTTCCTTTAGAGAACGACAGGCTGTTTTGATGCAGATCGCTGAGCGTTAGTGGGCCGTGTTGGAGGTGTCTCTCTGAGAATTCAGATCAGAAATGCTCAGGAATGGGGAGAGCAGCAGAGCTGGACCATCCCTCCAGAGTGCTCAGCCCAGCTTCTGAGCCTCAGCCCCTTCCCGGTGCTCCGGACCCCTGAGGACGCGTGAGCTCTGCTGAGCTTTACTCCATGAAAATACCTAATGAGTTTTATGCCTGGTGTTCGGAGCTTGAAACCCTGGCCTGAAGCAGCATAAAATACGATTTTCCCCTCAGTATTATGTAGTGAGTGACTCCAGCCCATCTTTATTTTCTCTAAAGCATTATGAAAGACTAAACACTCCAAGAAAATGGCATCCATTCACAGCACGCCAAGGGCCACCGGCAGTGCTAATAAAAATTCTAATTGCAAGAGGATAACTATCAATCTCTCTGACTCATGCTATGGAAGATGCTGAAATGGCACTCTTGTTTTCATCTCTCCAGCACTCTGTTGCAACAATAGTGTCTTTATGATAACATCTATAAAGCACATGCAGTTCTTGATATGTTTTCTAATTTCACTGAACATATCCCTTATATTTCCCATAAAAAAACAACGAGAAAACAAAGGGGGAAAGGATGAAAGGATGAAAAATTGCAGAGATAACAAATGAGAGGGAAAAAATTGGGTAAGGGAGGGGTTGGAAGAGAAACAGTTTTGCTTCTGCCAATCCAAGATTTTTCAGTCTTCTAAAATATTAGAACCAAATACTTATCCCTTTCTCTATGTTTCACCTCTCCAAAACCTCACCATCCCACATGGCTCTAGGTCAGCCTGGCTGCCTTGCTCAGCCCCTTTACTGGCAGCCACCTCCTCTCCCACCCAGCAGACACAGGCCAGTTGACTATAAGCATTGCTCTGGAGAACAAGTCCTTCTGCCACATGGAGAGTTTCCAGGACGCTGGGATGTATCCCAAAAAACCACCAAACCCAGCTCAGTGAAGTAAATTTAAGGATGTATCCATTATCATATTAATCCTCCTACTAACTTCCAGCCAAAAGAATCGTGTCTTGGCACAGCCCCAGAGCTCATGAGCCCATCCACGTTGTCAGCAGCCCTACCTCAGTCTCGGCCAGGACCAGACAGTACAACCTCAGGGAACAAATGTGAGCAAAATCTAATTTTCTACTGGATCAACCTTAATTGTAAATCAAGAGTTGAGTTTTTTACTGGTTTGAAGGGTGCGTTGGCACTGACTGGGATGCAAGCTATGCACAGGTTATGCACCTCGTGCTGAACCTGGCGCGTGTGATCGAGCCTGCAGGGTCAGGAAGGCTGACTGGGTACATGTACTCAAAGTTATGAAACTCTATGGGCAGTTTTGCCTGCCCACGGTAGCATGTATATTCCGTTTTTGAAAGAATGGAAACTCAACCACTCAGGTCACAAGGGAGCTACAGGTGCTCTGTCCATGCTCTCAGCCTGGACAACAGCAGAACCAGGATTCTGGCTTTTTTGTGTGTACCCTTTCTCTGTATGACATAGTCTAGATGTAGGTAAATTGATGCGGCAATGCTAAAGCGAGAGCCCAGATGCCAAATCTCAAGATTCTGCTTTCAGACGAGACCATTCTGTTCCAGATCACCCATTCAAGAGGTCTCCTCTACCAAAGACAAGTGACGATACAGCAGAGTGACCAAGACCCACAGTCCATGCACATGTCCAAGTAGGAGATTTCTGCTTTCACATTGAATGAAGAGGACACAACCTAGAAAACTGTCCATCCATCTTAGCCTCTACCTTAACACAGACCTCACGTTGGACCCATCCGTACCTTGCTGTCCAAGGACAGCAATATGAGACCAAACTGACATGTGTGGACCCTCGTGTAGCAAGTATTGCCCAAGGAACCTGCCTCTAGACAGGCTGCAGAGAGGCTCCCTCCCACAGGCTGCCTGCCTCACGCTGGGCAGGGCTGTGTCCTCCTCTTCCTCCCAGCTGCTGCAGCCTGCCAGTTCCCATCTGTTCCCCCTCCCAGTAACACTTGAGTACCAGCATCTTCCTGCTGTTTCCCATGTTCTATTGAGAAAAACTTGGGCACTTCCTTTGGCAGATGACTCAAGAAGTTTGGCTTACAAAGAAGTGTCTCGCCCTTCTCTATTTCATTTCTACCTGGTTTCTGTCCATGTTCTCTCTACGCAAGCCCATTCCAGCCTGAGCTGGACTATGCCTGCCAGCTGGGCTTGGTTATGCTAATGGCCACCAGATACACTGAAATCACTCTAATTAACAGGCTCTGCAAAGCACTGCCTGTAGTTAGCACCCTGCAAATGTGCAGTGCCCCTCCATGTCCAAAAGGACACATTTTCCTTACCCGCATCTGCCAAGAACCTGCCACAGACTTGTTTGAAGCAAAAATAAATCTTAGTGGAAAAAGCAGGCCTGGACACATAAACTCATAGAGAGCAATAAACTTCAATGTTCTCTCCACAAAACAACAGTCCTTTTCTGCATCACACTGCTGGCAATACACGTGTGCGTAACAGGAATAAGATCAATGAATCTCTGCCACGTATGGTAGCATGAACGGAGACTTCTCTTAGAGGGAAAGACAAATGTGTATTTTCTGAGGCTCAGTCTACTGTGAGGTTGGCAAGTACAGCTGATATCAGCGATAAAATAAGACCTGACTGATTTTAAGGAGATTTGGCAAAGCACATTGTGGTGCAGGATTGGGACCTGCAATGCTATTTTCAGTGCTGTGTTCTTTTCATATTCATGCCATTGGTGAACCTGCAGAGTGTAAGCAGGCAAGCTACAGAGGGGAGGTTAAAAATACTTTTTCTGAATACATAGCCCTAAACAGCAGAGACTGAATTTCATCTTATTCAGATAAGTGAATTGAATATGCCATTCTGATAACACTGTTTTCCAGAGGCGAGTTTTCCTCTGGAAGTTGCCACCCTATTAATACTCTATTTCCAGGTCTTACCTTTCATCTCTTTCATTCTGCATCACCAATGGGCATCTGTGGCAGAGACAAATTGACCATTGTCCCAGTTCTATTGATGACACTGTGTCTTCCAGAGGTTAAATGACTTTATCAATGTCCTATTAATAAAGAATCCATTCCTCTTGATTGCCTACCTCCTTCTAGGTACCCTGAAATCTGTATTTCCACCTCGACTGGGAGCAGAGTCCTCAGGTTCTCCATTTTCAGCTGCCTGGTCAAGCCCTGAAGACCCCCCGGACTTCCATTAGGGCAGGTGTAACATAATTTAACAGAAAAGCTCAACAATATCCTTTTACTGTATTTGCCTTAGTGCTCTGCATTGATGACTGCAAAAGGCAGTCATGGCTAAATCCCAATTGTTCACTTTGTTTTTTATTCCTCTGATTTTACTTTTTCCCTGGACTGTGTATGCAGCAGCATACGCTTGTATGGTTTTTAAGATGCTTTTTGCAATCATTCTTTGCAGCCAGTTTCACCTATGGACAAGTTGGGAATGGCTGACCGGAGCCCAAGGATACTCTGGAGGAATACAACCTGGGGGTCTCTCCCTGGTCTTCACTGTCACCAAAAGTCAAAACCCTTACAGCTTTTCTAAACCCTTCTGCTGCCCAAGGTCTGGCAGCTAGAGAATTATCCATTTCCTTGAAAGCCAACTTATGAAATGAATCATTTTGATAGGTGGCAGGATAACATTGTCCTGTTTTGTAGGAATTTATGTTCTGAAGCGATATGAGTTGAGTTACAAACAAAGTAAGCAGAAAACCAGAAAGATATGCACACACAAATTTACATGGTTGGTATGACAACAGGAACGTTTTGTTTAGATAAGACTGAAAGGCCTTGAGGGGAGAATGAAAGAATACGTACACTCTAAAAAAATGCAAATCTGGAATGGCTTTCCCAAGATAGACCAGAATTTATTAATAATTTCCTTTAGGGAGAAGATAAGGTTGGCACACAGGAGAATTAACCTGAGAATCATCAGTTTGCAATGAGCTGAAACCAAGTGGTAAACACACAATGATTACATTACAGCTGCAACTGGGAGGGATATTTAATTATTAATTGTTAATCGTACAAACAAGTAAAGTTACTTTGCCTTCGTTAACAATGCTCTGTGTGTTTGAGAGATGAAGATCTATAGCCTCTCAGCACCATTTACATTTGAAAATTCCCCCCAGCTGCAGCTTTGAGTTTGTATGTGCCAGGAACATCCAGTAATCTCCATTTTTGTAGGTGAAGCCCTGGAGATCTCCTGTCTCTCACAGAGAGGCACAAACTGAGGGAAACTCACTGCACTCAGGGTCCTACCCTGGTACTGTAAGACAAAAATTGGCCACTGGTTTTGTTACTTACAGTGATTTTCGTTTGAAAGCTCCTACAGGGACAAAGCAGCAGGATTTCCAGGAGGAGCTGCCATTTTCCAGCATGGTACTTGCATGACGGAAAAAACCCTATTCCCCCCTCAACAAAGGTGAGACTGAGTAAAGTCAGCCTGGCATGGCAGTGCTATGCCATCCCCAGCTGCAATAAAACAGACATGGAACCGAATATGCTCTTTTCTTCCCAAATTGCTGTCTGGCTTGTTTCTTTCTCTAATAGCCAAGACGGTTATAAGGTCACTGTACATTCAGCCTTTTAATGCGTTATATGAACTGCTTTGAAGCAGTGCTGGGTTTGTTATCCCACTTTTCACTGCAGATATGAAGCCAGATGGAGCAGTCATTTCAGGAGTGCCCCTTGGTCCCATGAGCAGGGCTGACCCCGAGAAACCCAGCTGGGAACCTGTGCAATGGCAGCAGAGCTGTACAGGGGAGGTAGCAGCTGGGGAAAGTTAATAGCAGATAACTGTGGAGCATGTGAAGTGGAAATAATAGCACGTATCAGTTCAACCTGAACCAAAAGCCAGCCAATGGCGGCTTTGAAAATACATTTCCAAGATCATTCAGTTTTTCTATGCACAGCAAAGGGAAAATAACCCCAGGTATATGGTGGTAATCCCTGCCAGTACTGCTCCAAAAGGCACTTCTGATGGGGGAAAGAGGGACGAAGAGCAATGGAGAAAGCCTGCACATTTCCCATTCTGATATTCCCTGATTTTAAATACAGCAGAGAGCTTTCAAGTTCTCCAAACTCAACAGGTACGATGCCCTATTTATCTCTAGCGAAGATAATCAGAAAAACCTGTTTTGTGGAAACTTGTGATAGCCAGGAGAGCCGTCATTTTTATGTTTTCTTTGGAGTAAGAGATGAGAACATGTGATGATGTGCTTTGATAATGTTGAATTTTTTCAGTCTGATGAGTTATGATATTGCATGCTAAAACTGCAAAGTCATAATCCACTATGAAAAACTAACCAGCACATACACTCTTACACATTCACACTTTAAAGCCTGTATTTTCATCTAAGTCAGAAGCCAAAATGACACAAACCGAAATGATCAAATCAAAGGGAAACATTTTTACCTTAGTAGAATGAAACACCTTTGATGTTTTTGAAACTAAACAAGAAAGTCAAAATGATTTGACATTTCCCATGAAACACTTAGTCGGTACTGACATGCTTCTGTGAAACATTTCTAATCTGAGGAGGATTCAGGGAGGCCTCATGCCACCACAGCCAGAGCCTCCCTGTCTCTGTCCCTCTCGCTCTGCTCCCTTCCCAGATGCCAGCTCTGCACTGGCTCATTGGAAAACCATTAAGCTGGTGCAAAATGGCTCAAGTTTCCCATGGGGACTGATTCTGGAGGTTGTGCAGACCTGTCTGTTATTCCTTCAGAGGTGCTTTAGTTCCCAAAGCCTTCCCTCCCACCCACAACCCCTGCAGAGGAGGAAGGTGGGTGGCCAGTGCTGTGCGGGGAATCCCACGGACCTGAAATACCACTGAGGGAAGTGAGCACGTGGGTTTGGGAGGCTGGAGACAGCACAGCTCTGGCGTTGGGCTTACAATCTCCCTTGAGGAGCAGGATGTCTCTGTGAACGTCTACACTCTTTATGTCGGCGTGAACAGCCACTCAAGAGGAGGGCGAGCCTCAGCCCTTTCCCATTTCACGTGAATCAGTTCCTGTGATGCTCTGCTTCATCTTCCCCTCTACAAAAGTCTCTTAGATACTTGTAGGGACAAAGTGGGTAGAAATCAATTCCATTGCTACAGGTATTAAGAACCTGCAGGCATTAATAAAAAGTTTATAGAGAAAATTATGCAGCAACTTACACGATTCAACTGAGAATTATACTTCATCTATATCACCTTATACTCCTGTTTAAGAAAGAACATTATCCTTTATAAAAATCCTACAGGAGTTTTTATGAGATACTTAGGAAAGGAAACAAGAACTGCATATTCCATCTGATTCACTCAGTACCCGAGAAGTATCTTAATAAAATTAGAAAACAAGATAATGTAGTCCAAGCTGGAAAATACTAAAAGCCTTTCAGTACATGACTTTCCCAGTACAGGTGGAATAAAAAGAGGAATTAATTGCAAAAGTCAATTAGTATGTGATTTTATTCCAAAACACTTGATATTTCTAGGTCTACCCTTTAATATTCTAGGGAGGAGAAATCTTAAACCCTGATTTTTTTGTTTTGACTTCAGGGAACACGGGTTTACCACCTGTTTACGGAGCATTGTCTGAGGCAGCCAATTATTTAAGTATCAAAACAGAGACATCACCTGTGACTCAATTAAGCTGTTTCTCTACCTTTGCAACCTGCGACAATCTCCCTCTTGCTCTGGGGCTTTTTTGCTACCTGGCTGCTAAAGAAACAGCCTAGCCAAAAGTAATTTTCTCTGTCTCTTCCAGCCAATTCACCTGCAGGAGAGGAGAGGAAAATTCATTTAAGCATGATCCTTTCACACAGCCTAAGGCGTTTGTCTGGAGCCACCCCAGGTTCCGACTGTGGCTGTGCTTGGGTGTTGGAGGACAACAGTAGTGACGGAGCAGACCTCAACGCCAGCCTGTGACAACCTCTGCATCCTGGTGGGAAACAGCAAGGTCCAAGCTCTGTTTTTCCTTGCTGCTGGCTCCTTGCTGCATGGCAAGGCCAAGTGATGGAGGCCGCCACTCTTCTCCTCGAAGATGACAGGAGCTCCCTGTCTCCCTCCTCCCCTGGACAGGATATGCCATTAAAAATGTATCTTGTTCCATAGATAGAAGCAGACAGACCCAGAAACATCACCCAGCTGAGTGCACAGCCTTTGCGAACTTGGCCAGCAGCTTCCAGGTTTATCAGAGCTCTCATTCTCACTGACCTTACAGCAATTAAATAGGCTAAAACCACAGGGCCTTAACTATTAGACCAGAGAGCTTGTTTACGTAGCAAGGGTCAGAAATGAAGGACAGCAGCTCTAGCAGCGTGGGAATTGAAGCAGTGATGGTGTGAGAAGGGAAGATCTGGGTGCTTTCTCAATGAAGGTGGTGGGGTCTGATGCAGATAAGTCCAGGATGCTGGGTGCCTCACTTCAGGTGGCTGGAGGAGCCTCCCCCTGTCTGAAGCAGAATTGCACATTTGTGCTAAGACAGGGTTTAACACCTGAAGAGGAATAAACTTTGAAAAGTTCTGAGTCCTGATGTGAACAGGCAAATACTCCAGTGTCAGGTCCTGACCTATGCTCATGTGTCATGGGCTTCACAGGGCAGATGTGGAGAAGAAGCAGGGAGGAGAGTCCCCAGGTTCCCTCTTGTTTCACCAGTTTCCCAGAGGACTAATGAAACTTTGGGCAACTCAGAAATAGCCATGATGTGTTAAATCAACACCTGTCCCATTGTTCACTTAAAAAATGAGTTTTCAGAGTACTGCCTTGGCATAGTACTGACACATCAATATTACAATGCTGTTTGTTTGATGATACACAGAAGACAATATGATCTTTGGAGCTAACAGTAGCTTGTAATAGACGCTAACCTGAAGCTATGAAAACATATGACAAAACAATGCCTTAAAATAAAATAAAAGACCTTTATAAAAACAAGCAAAGTTTTGAAAGGTAGGACTGTGTTTTTCCACAGAAGCACGGCGCACGGAAAGTCTCAGCTGCTGGAGGGATACGGGACAAATCACCCACATTGAGTTTCTTAAATTTAAGTGAAACTTTTGCACCTTATTGGCCTCTCCTGCATACCACCAGCCTCTGAAAAGACAACCTATCTGCTACCCCATGTTAAACTGGATGCACCAGGAGCAAGGTTCAAGGAATATAAGGAGACAGATAGACTTTTCCTTGCAGAAAAGCATCATTCATCTGAGTTCACTAAAAATGTTGAGTGAGAGACAAAAATACATCAACCGTCACCACATAACACTATTTGCTAGACTGTGGGAAGGAGACCTGACCCAAGAATACCAAATATTTATGACACAATTCTATTTAGCATTCAGACTCAAATAAACAGCCTTCATCTTAGTGCGCTGATTTTTACTGTGCTTGTTCAGATTTTTTCCTCACTGCCAACTTTTTGCCAGGGAGTCCCAAATCTCACTATTTAGCAATGGCTATTTATTCCTCTTTACTGCCATCAAAACTTAATCCTACAGATTAGCAGTGTCCTCCCTGCTTTTGTAGCAAGAGATGCATCTCAGCCTGTGAGATCCTCGGGTTTGACTTGGTTTGCAAGCACCTCAATGGGTTGCAACTCAGTTTCATCTAGATTTACTGCTTTGAAGAAAACAGAGCATTTTGTGCCTGGCAGATTCATTTGAGGTTTTTACTTGAAACATTTTGCAGGATAAACTCAGAGCAAAGGGCTGAGTTATACAACTGGAAACACACTCACAGAAAGAGCCTACAAGCATAAAATACACCTGGAGCTAATATCTTCCTTAGGGCATTATTTTGGGATCTGAGACAGCCTTTGGAAGGAACCTGAAGAGGGTCCTATCCTTCCCCATGCCCTCACTTACTCCAGTTACACCCGAAGGTCAGAGCTGTCCTCCTATGCACACTGTGCTCCCTCAGCTGAAAAGCTCAAGGAAACTCATCACATTTGTGACTTGACTTCGCAGCAGGCGTCTGTGAGACTGCCAGGGTTTGGCATGCCCGGGGCCTTCGCGGTACATTGACTTCTCCCATCAGACTCGCTCTCCTGCCAAGGAAGTTGACTGAATGGTGATTTTTCTGATCTCTCCTTTCTCAGAGAGCATGACTCACATTCTGAATATCTTCAAGGGTCTGGAGGAACTCACCATACAGAAATTTTCAAGCCTTTATTTTTCCATACCTGTACAACACGTCGGTAGCCATCCTGTCTGACAGCCTGATGCATTCCCTGGAGGCTGCGTGTGCAGGACTAACAGCACTGACTGATGCAGTGCGTTGGGGCCCTCAATTCTCTCCCCAAAATTCAAATTAGGAGAACAAACCGCTGTAGTGCTCCTACTTAGATGACAACAAATGACTTAGCACTTCTCATTTCTAATCCCAAAACACTGCAGAAAGGAAAGAGACTAGCAAAATCCCAGTCTGACAGAAAGAAAATTTTATCCTCCTGTAGCACAGTAATCAGGACAGAGGGAAAAAAAACCCACCAACTTTCACAGCTTGAATCCTAGGGCCTTTGGCACTATCCCATATTTCTTGCAATGGATCAAGTAAATTGGCAATAAATCTGTCCCTTCTAACTAAATCAAAAGTGTGCTGATGTTTGGAAAAAGTTCAAGTGGGAGGGAGTGGGATAGCGACAATGACTATTATTTTTTAAATCTCTTTGTCCTGTAGAATTGGCTGATCTGAGCTGAATCACCATAGTTAATACATGTTGTTCTCAAAGCTTTCCAGAACTGTGTTTGAAATACAGGAACACTGAAAACTTTGTGGGGAAAATCATATTCCCAATTTGAAGGCATCATTTTGCACAAATTTACAAAAAAATGCAGGCATCTATCAGACAACTTTCTAAAATGAACTGTTAGATGTTGGAACTGACTAAGGGCTTGGCTCCAAAACATTCAAGGTAGCTGAAAGCAAATTAATTTCATAGTTTGGGGTAAGGTCTGAGATGACTCTCTTATTATTTCTATGAGAACAGTTGGGACCAACCATACTGCAATCAACAGAAAAAGGGTAGAGTGAAAATGGGTGTAAGAGTGAGGTCAGAGTCAGCCCTTAAGTCATCACTGGATAACAAGCCATACTGGCTTCATTATTTCATTTAATGACACATGAACTATGGGGGTGTGGGAGTAGAAAATGAATATCTTAAAAAGCCAAGATTCAAATGAAAACATTTTACATAGAAAAAGATTCTTTTCCTTTCTTTGAGAAAGCTAAAAAAAGGAGAGGGAAATATTCAGAATAATTATCCCAAATAACGCCACTAACCCTAAGCAGAAAAAGATATTTATTCTGCTTAGGATGAGAATATTTTATCCGATGCTATATAGTGATTTTCCTTGTTTACTTGTTGCACATTGCCTGCTCCTCTCCTAACAAGCAGCAGTCATTGCCAGTCCTTCAACAGAGCCTAGACTAAGTGTTCATATTATATTCATCACTGTTTCAGAGCCAAAATGCTGTAAATAATCTACCACTCGAACTTATTATTATCTTGACTGCCAAAGCCAGATGTTCTTGCTGCTTAGCATCCCTTTTCAAATGAAACACATTGTTTCTTCCAGCTTTGGGTCTCCTCTCATGTACTGGTGGAAGCAGGAATAGCTCTTCTGAAGCCAGTGGAGCTGTAGACATGTAAGCTTGGGGCATGTGAGAACGAATTTATTGCTGTCATGTTGTCTCTGTTTCCATAACTCTCCTAGCCCCTCAACCAAATATGAGCTTTGGTTGTGCTGGGAGCTGTACAACATGTAATCCTTGTAGCATCCTGACTCAAAACAAGCCTGTTTCGTTTTCTCTCTGTTTTATTCTGCTTATGTGGGAGCTCCTGTGAAGCCGGGGGCATGAATACATCGCATGATGCTACTCAGACCTTGAGGAATGACTTGATCTTGGAAAAGATGATGAAGAGCCAGGCTGTCTGAAATAGGATGCTTTTTATTATCTTCTTAGCTGCTGGCATGATCAACTCACCCTCAAGACAGAAGGTGAGACAATGAGATTCACCTCTTTCAAAGAAGATTTGGGTCTCATCCAAAGACCTTCAGTGCAATGTATGTTGTATAAAACAGCTAAATATTTTGTGCACCTTGCAAAAGAAATGTGGAAGTAAGAAGATGTGGAGAGTGCAGAACACATGACTTCTACAATGCAAACTCCTTTCCGCAAAGCTTTTTTCCTCTGCTAGCTTTGCCTGCTCTTCACACATGACAAATGTTCACAAAACAACAGGGTTCTGGATAACAGGATTAGAAACTGGAAGCCATGAGCTGAGCTAAGCTTCAGCCCTGCTGCATGAAAACAGCCTCTGAGCTCAGAACAAGACATGCTGGAGTAGGAGGAAGAGACAACTTTTGGAGAAAGATGCAGGGGAAGTCCTGGAGTGCCTCCACCCTGAGGAGACATGAGTCGGGGCTTTGTTTCTTGCAGGCTTTGGAGACATGTTGAATGGCCCTATATCTATCTGCTGGCATTTTCATTTTTATTGAGGGACCTCACTGAACATGCTGCTGGGTGACAGGACACAATCAGGCTGGCTGTCACTGACAGAAACACTGTACTGCCTGTCCCTCTGCGAAGGGACCATGGTATCTGTTCATGCCACACAGGCAACATGACCGGTGAGGGCAATCAGCTGTGACTGTTGTGAAGAGTGGATCTGCTGAAGTGGGATGAAAAGCCCTGCTGGGACAGGGATGGAAAGTGAGTGTGGTACCTGAGCAAGCCCTACCAGGGTGTGCCAGATTCTGGTGAAGCAGTCACCTGCCCACAGCATATGGGGGGGTCAGCATGCAACTGACCCCTTGCTACATCCAGAGCACATTAGGTTTGGGAGGCTCACAGAGCTCCAGCAGCTTTTACACTGAGTGATGATATATTAAATTTATCAAAAGAAGGAGAGGATCATGCAGGCATTCTTTGAGTCTGCCTGCCTCTTTCTCTACTGCACTGATGCTCTCTTGAGCAGCCTCTCACACCTACTGCTTACTGCACTTTCCACATGTGTTCATCATGCAGATTGCCATTTATATACTTGAAATGCAAGAATTTTTTCTTTTGGAACTATTCATCTCACTTCAAAATGCCTGCAGGTAGCCCTCTGGGAACATACACAGCACTGTTTACATGCTACATCAGCTGGACATTCCAAAAATCCCGGGGCAGAAAGATCAGACTAGAAGAGGAATTTTTTTCTGTAGCACCAGCTCATCTCTTCAAGCAAGGAATGAAACGAGGGGATTAATGCTTGACTATCTCAGCTCACCTGTGTTCTGACTAGAAGAGGTACTATAAGATCATAAACCAGATGTGACACCCTATATTGTTCCTAGAAATGAATGGAAGGTAATGTGTGGATGGTAGACAGTCAGATTTTTTCACTCTGCATACAAAACCACTTTTGGAATACACAGATCTAGCACCAGAACCAAGAGTGTCTGTAGCAATGGCTGTTAATTTTGCTCATTGGTTCTCATCTCCATTAAAGGGTACTTCTGCTCATTTGGTGGCTTTTCAACCATACCAGAACTCTTCAGCTGGGAATACAATTTCAGGCATTAAGTATGGTCTTAGCAGAGGTTTCAAGAGAGACTTCCTGAATATCTTCCTGTTTTCCTAAATTTTTCTTGGGATCTGCCAAATCATTTCAGCCCTGAAACACCTAGGCTAATGCATCTCAGACACATCTGGAGTGCTGAGACAGATCCTGGAGCCTCTTGCTTCAGATAAGCTGTGAAAGCAATCACAGCACAGCATCAACAGCTGAATAACTTCACTCCCCAGTGACCTTTTGCCATTTCTGCCTATTCACTGCATCCTTCACATGATGACCCTTTCATCCTTTGTGACTGTGCTGGCTCTGCTGTGGTTTTGGAAATACACCCTTGAACGTGTTGTCATGGATCCCTCTTCAGGTCCAGACTTGCCCTTCACATAAGCAACAGCAGCAGGGAGGGAAACATCCCCGACACGGTGCACCCACCCACGGATGCACAGGTTGGAAGTCTGCTCTGCAGTATCTTCCTTGCTTCTATTATCCACATTAACTACACTGAAGACAAGCTTAAGCCATGCTGCGGTCCCCATGGAAACAGGTCCAAAGAGCTTTGGTTGATTATTAATCAAGGTATATAAACATCTTTTCTCCACCAAAGGTCCTGAGGAAATGACTCCCATTAGGAGCCCCAGGAGCAGATGGACGTGCAGCAGGACGTATACCTGGGAGGGTGTAGCCTGGGATGGGCATGGGTTGGCATGGGATTTTACTTGCTTTTCCCACATGGGATGGAAAGGAGGAAACCTCTCTGAGCCTTCAGCAAGTCCTTACCCTTTTTATCCCACAATATGCCACAAAGACATCATTTAGAGATATAAGTCACACTTTGTCTCCTTGGTCTCAGCACTTGGAGGCCAGCAGTGGCATTTCCAGGGCTGGCATTTTGGATGACAATGTGTTTGCAAGCAGGGGTGAATCATTTCCCTAAGGACACCCTCAGACTTGCTGCGACGTATTCAAGAGGAGAAAATGTTCTGCCTTTGGCCTTGACAGTCTTTTAGCATCTCTGAAGTCCACCCGCTAGACATGCAGACACACAAGGTGGTTGTACCCACGTCCTTAGCTGTAGCAATTACTGATATTCCCAGTACAAAACAAACACAAATCCCAGTGCCAAACTACCTACAGATCAAGAGCTATCAGAGCATGTGTGAGAGACTACAAGTGGCACAGTGAGGAAGGTGCTTTAGAAGACTCAGACCCCTTTTTCTTTGGAGCAGATGACAGCCACCAAGAAACTGCACTGGTGGAAAGTGGGTGTCCCATTCTGCACCTGCAGTCAGTTCCTAGACTTAATTTGCACTGGAGAGTGATGGAAAATTTATGTCCAAATTAGAACATAAAATAAGAAGAAAAAAATTTAAAAGTTCATAGAAGTAAGATAACCTAAATTATTTATGTCTATAATTTCAAATATTTTTTGTAATTTAAAAAACTTTTCACTTTTAATATTAGTTTTTAACATAAATTAGCTGAAGTTTCATTATAAAAGCTGTTTTGACTCAAACATCAGAAAATCCCATTTCAAAGCTTCTCTTAAACTCTCTATCTAAACTTGTTTCAGAGAAGAGAGCCCTTCAAGCTGACACTTTCCTGTACACAGCTTCAGCTTCAACAGTCATCTAACAAAAATATTTCACCAGAGATTTCCCAAACAGCATTTCTACAGCATCAGATTGTTCCCAGATCTTAAAATAGGAGACTTGGGGTTATCAATCTCAAAGTCTTTCTTGGTCATAAACTCTTTTTTTCTTAAAGGAAAAACAGCCTGGCATTTCCAAGAGGACCTGCAGCCCCATGGATGACATGAGCACTTCCCTCTGGTGGTGACCTAGACCTGAGCTCACGTTCAGTACTGGCATTCCCCTCCATTTCCAGGAGTTTTGGTGTAGGGCTCTGTTTCATGGGAACAGAGAAAAGCAGCCTGGGAAACATTGCCCACTGGGATCTACCAGCCACCATAGAGCGAAATCCTGAAGCCAAGAGGTCACAGCCACCTCCAGGACAGCCAGACACGTCACCACGCAGTCAGACTGCTCCCTCCATAGAGTCATTACACCAGCTCAGTACCCATAGGACTCTTCAGTACAGTTCTTGGGAAGCCACTTCTACGTCCCCTTGGGAAGCCTCCACCTTCACCAACGGGCAGGACCAGCAAGTGTGCAGCAGCCTCTGTGCTGCTGGGAAACCTGCTGCTTCCCAGTTGGCCCCGTTTGCCACTTTGTGTCTGCTTTCCAAGAGGTTCTCCAGCTGGGGAACTGAAAATGGCAAGGACCAAAACCAGTAGAGCTGGAATTGGGTCCTTTGCCATTTCTGCCCATTTGAAAATGACAGCTCAGCAGAGCAGAAATTCTTCTCCGGGCGTTGCAGCACCCGTGTCTGAACCACCGAATTCCCCAAGGAGAGCATTCTTCATTTCTTCCATGCTTGTGAGCCAGGGAACTGTATGGTCTCTCTAGCCTGCTCTTCTAAAAATGAAGGCAGTAGATTTTCCTTCTCCACTGCCCCATATTTTTTCTCTCCCAACACAAAGAGTGCCCTGAGGAGTGATACGATAAATTCCTTTTTCCCTCTGCCACTTTCACAACTAGCTACAATGGAGTTTGCTCATGAGATGCCACAAAACATATATACAAGCTGCCACAGAAATATGCAATTAGAGTAGATCTATACCGTACATGGTTACGAGCCCTGGGAGTTATAGGACAGGGAAGCTTTTGTGCTCAGACCCAGGCTATGGGCAGAGGAACACAGCCCAGCCGGGCAGCTACCGAAACACCAGTTTGCTGTTCCCAGTGCTGTGGCTGTGTGCTCTCTGCCATTGTAGCAGAAGGGGACATTGAATTGCTTGGAAACTCGGTGGGATCTCATTGTTAGCTTGTAATTCAGTTCCTGTGTGGCTCTTGGGACAACCAAAACATTACAAGACAGCAAAGTCACTGATCACATTCCTCTCCTGGGAGTTTAACAAGCTTTAAATGTCTAAAGCAAACAATACAAATAGAGCAACAATTACGGACTAGAAGCTTCCTTTCCTGTCTTGAATTAAACAAAGCCGTTTTTTCTTTCCATCTGTTCTGGAAGATTCAGGATCTCCAGGCTGCACTGGAGAGAGCTGCATCCCTCCACCCACAGCCACATCATGGCTGCTAAGTGATGTAATCACGGTGTCACAGGGCCCCTGCCAGCCAGACGCTGTGAGGTTGCACAACGAACAACAGGATTGGGACCCAGTCCCTAACACTTCTCTCCCAAGTCCTCCCAGTTACAAGAATTTCTTGTCTGAGCCATTATATATTCTTTAAGCAAAGACATTGAAAATAAGAGCACAACAGGAGACTCAAAGGAAAAATATCAGTTAATTCTAAGGAGTTACATGTTCTCTAACTTGAATCCAGAAATGCCTGTCCAGAAGACACACATGGTTCCTGGATCTATCCTCCACCCAAACTCAAACAGAAATGTACTGACCTCTGAAAAGTGAGTTTGTTTTGTAAAGTTTCTAGATAAAGTCTGAGATAGAGGCATTTTTTACAAAGAAAAGAAAAGGCTCATCATTTTCTTCTGGGCCAGAAATGGAAACCTGAGTGGTTTTGTGTGCATGCTAAGATCAGGGTCAGAACATGTCTATCTGAGTTTTCTATTTCTAGTCAAAAGCTTTACAAAATAACTCTGTGCCAGCAACTCCCATAACCTTCTTTGCATGGAAAGGGCAATGACCTCTTGGCCTGCTAAAAAATGAAAATATCCAGGGTCCTTCTAACCTCATTCCTTCCTTGCAGGACAAAAAAGGCTGGGGAGAGGAGATGGAAATCACAGTGACTGAGGGGTGTTCAGGATGCCCTGTTACAGCAGCACTGTCCCCTTTCTAAATGACTCCTGACTTCAGCTTTTCACAGCAGCTTCAGTACAAAGTGAAATATAGGGGTTAATCCTCAGAGGCAGCAACTGAAATAATTGGAGGTCAGACAGCTAGATCCTGCCTCCTATGTTTTAGTCTTTTGGAGGATTATGAAGTTTTCCACAGAATGAAAATTTTATGCATGAGGTCCTGTCTCTGCCCAAAATTAAGGTGCCCTGGTCTGTCCCTCACCATCCTCTGCTCTACCCTGCAGGGAACCACAGTCAAATACGCGCACCAAGAAACAACAAAGTATTTAGATACTTAATTTTGTACTTGACGAATAGGTAGGGGCTGGTAGGCATTTGCATAGGAGCTAGAAGCCTTAGAGCTTTTAGAATCCAGACTTAAATTTTGTTTTATCCTTAATGAACCAGAAAGCCAGTGGCATCATCATGAGAACAAATCACATTGGGGCTGGCTATTTTCCACATCACTGCCTTATCCCTGGGGCATTAACAACTTGGAAAATTCATGGGAAAACACACACATAAGACCACTTTGGGCAAAAATCTCTGGCCTTAAAGAAAATACAGCAGTGAATGATGATCTCAACATGAAATTAATGACCTGAGAATATTTTTGACTTTCCTTGCCAGGATGATGAATTTGTAGAACTAATAAAGATAGTGGGTAAATGGTTAATGTTCCCCTGCAGATGGTCACAGCTTATTACTATTATTACTACATTATTATCATAATGATTCAGACTGAGACTGGCAGAGGGAATCAGATTAGCAGCCCAAAATCTCTTGGAGGTGAACGTCACTTTACATTCCTCCAGAATTATCTCTTCTTTAGAGTCCACTAACAGTAACCGCTGCCCAAGAGCCTCTACAAAAATTTACCCCTATTATTTGCCTGTGTTGCCCTGAGGAAACAAAAAGAGGAATTTCTGCGCGCGACTTCCCTTCTGAGCAGGTCCACAGGCCTTTGCCAGGGCACATGGGAAAGCCTGGTGGTGCTTTTCAATCCTCTACAACTGGGAAGAGCCTATTCACGTCTATCACGATTTTACATGGGAAGAACTGAAATGTTTTATAGCAACAAAGTTTCCTGAACTCGACTTCTAGCTCAGCATCCTTCCTGAGCACAGCTCAGCTGTCCTTCCCAAAATACAATGTGTACCAAGCACACTTTGCTCTGTCTGAACAGCTTTATTGCTCTATTTTTCCTTTTTAAAACATGTATATTCTAAGGTCATTTTTCTTTAAATACGTTAGTCTGGTCTGGGAGGAACGAAAGGCAGACACAGAGGAGCAGGCCAGTTCTCTGCTCACCCTTTCGCTGTGCATAATCTATGGATGTGGTCCCATCTCCATCTGAGTGAGTGGGAATCTTTCAGGTTAGACAATAACAGTGCCAGCATCTGAGTTTTACACATGAAGGAACTGATGTACAGGGCAATTGAATTTTTGTGCAGAATTACGTAAGAAGTTTGTTGAATCAAACCTTGATCTTGAGTCTCTTAGGTCAATGCCTTGGCTGACAACCTCTCCTTCCCTGGCTTTTCTTGTTCCTCACACAGTATCTCCACCAGCTTTCCTTACCCAACTTTGAGCAAGGCAAAAGACTAATTCAACCAATTGAGATACTTCAGGAAGCCTCTGTATATTCACATGGGTAATCCAACAGCCAGGGCAGACAGGAGTTATTTCCATTGCTGCCAACGGCCAGAAGAGAACCAAAAGCTGCAAACAGCCAAAAGCCACAGGATCCCAGGGGGAGGTACAAGCACCTTCTAGACTGTACAACTACCAGGGTTGGACGGGACAGACCACCATACACAAACCACAGACACGAAGAACATCAAAGTAAATGCTCTTTGACACTGCAGCCTTAATTTTTCCTGCTCCATTACCCTCCCATTAAATCCAAACTGTGCCTGATACATCCCTCCACTAGAGATGGGTAGCCTGCGTCTCCAAACATCTGGCCAGCCTGACTCACATGAGCGAGCAGATGGGCTGTTGGTTTGTGCTGCACGACCTAGTCATTGACAGCGGATGTATTGGCTATATTGTCCCCAGGACTTCATTTGTTATATTAAGAATAAGTACGCAATAACATTCTACGCAAAATAAAACAAAGCTGATTTTCAGTGCTTGGTGGGACTGTCTACAACAACTGACCACAAAATGTTACATTAAAATCAGATTATATTACGAAAGTGTATGTTATAGAATAAGAGTAAGAGATAAAAAGCCTGTAATTTTAGCAATCTTGTCCATAACATTAAAGCACACACCAGCGCTCCTCAGACTCTGGATGAGCATGATGCATATTTTACAGCCACATTTTTATTGACTATAATTTATACCCTAAAGCATTATTGCCTCTGTATGAAAAGAGCAATTTTGTTTTCCAATGAGCAAACAGCTGTCCAGAAGGCACCCGCGTCCTCCAGAGAGAAGCACACGCAACAAAATGTTTAAGGCAGAATAAAGAATTTACTGCTGGACCAATACAGACTATAACCTCTTTTGCCAGTGACCTTTACTGAACAACATAAATGAGATATTCCAGTCTGACAACGTGATATAAAAATCTGACAATCTGCTGCTTGAATGTGTAGTGTCTGAGGGGACAGAAAATTCACTTTCCATGTAAAATGGGATGCATTCTCTGCAGAACACCAGTTTTGCACTGCTGCTGGCTGCCCTGTGGGACAGCAGTGCTGTGGGCAGTTGCACTCATTGTCCTTACCCAGCTGAGAAAGACCCTGGCACCCCAGGAGTGCCTCCTCTTGCTCCTCCCTTTTCCCACCCAGGACATCCTTCAGGTTCATGGGACAAGGTGGAAACCGATCTCTCACCACACATAATGGCCATATGGGGTGCAGGAGAACAGCCATGAGGGGATGCTCTCCACATTTCTAAATGAAAGCACTGAACAGCAGCACTGAAAGATAACAGAATTTTGCACAACCAAAACCAACCATTTTTCGCCCCAAGGTCCCCAGTAAAAATGGATTTGTTGCACATCAGTTGTCCAGCCCTAATAAGCATTTGGCAATGAAGAGGTGAAAATCTTTCATTTCAAACACTCCTGTTTCACAAAAAGGTACCTAATTTATGTGCATTTAATTACTGCAGTTGAAGAACAAAATAGCCTTTGCCTGTGCATTCCCACTAATTACATATGAACATTAACATAGTCTAAGCATTGTAGAACATCTTAATATTTAGAGGTAAAAATAGTATCAGCTCTGTAGATGGTAAAAATGAATGGCTATAAAGCTCTCGCAGTTTACTTCCAGTAAGATTTGGTCTGTAATTTTTAACCAATCAACATCTTTTCAGTGGACAAAAGTGAGCCGATATGTACCACATTGCCTTGTGAGGCTGAAAATAGATTTTGCAAATATGTTTCTGGGTGTGGAGGTGGTTCGTACAAGTGAAGCAAAAGATGAGGAGAGAAAAGATGGACACATTTTGGTTCCCAGGGCTGGATTTGAGCCTCTCTCATCTACCTATGATCATTAAACAGTCCAGAAAGGAAACTCTGATCCTATTCACAGAGTGCATGACTTGTACTTGGAACAGAGAATGGAGCCTGAGAGTGACAATGCTTCAAAGCCGTGCAAAGAGATACAGCAGAAACACCACTTAATGTATCCTACCATGTCACGTCATCAGATAAAAGTGCAGGCACTTGTATTCAGATTCTTATTTCTAATGGAACCTATGGGATTTTCCAAGTTGCATTGGCTATCTAGAAGCTGAGAGGGGAAAATAGATAGGAAAAAAAAATTGACAGCAATCTATTTTGTTTGCACTTGTATTCTCTACTTGTGAAAAAGGAGAAGAGCACTCAAAACCCACGCTTAGACTTCTCACAGTCTGGGTAACTGCAATCCTTCAGTCTGGCTCAGGGCACTGGGTCCTGGAGAGCCAGAGGCTGCAATGTCTGTGTGCAGGTGGACGGGGAGGAGGTTTTACATCCTGCAGGGTCTGATCCCTGAACCAGCACCACAGCTGAGCTTGTCACTGCAGGACCAACGTCCTTGGCTGGAGGAGCCAGGGAGGGCGAGAATGGAGAGCCTGAATGCAGGCCACAGCCAAGACAAAGTTCAGTGTCCAGCTGCACCCCTGAATGCTCAGAAAAATCTCTTATTCAAGACATACATATCTCAAACCTCTACTCTTAAAACTTAAGATTCAAGGTGGCCCTAATGTTCACCTAACCCAAATAAAAATTGGGAGTTTTATTGTTTTTAGTTGGAAGAGAGATTTAGGATGTAAATCTCTACTACCACTTAATATTTTTGTCATACTCAGTCTTTTCAGTTCTTCCAAAGAAGAGACACTTAATTGACCTGCTCATTCATTGCAGGAAGAACAATATTTGAGTTCTCTGAAAAATGTTCAAGAGCATCTTATATGAAGAGCTGTAACAGCTGGAGTGAAACCATTACTTGTCCAAAACTAGGATTTGCTACAACTGTATGATTTTTATGTCTGGCAAAATATAGTAAAATCAACGCATAATAAATTACTTACAACTGACCTATTTTTATTTAGAGCAAGCAGAGAAAAAGTCTCTGCAGATGAGCTAGAGGAGGAGGAGGGGCTCGGAGGATGTCTGTTAGAGCTACAGGAAGCTGAGCCTGTTGCAGAAGAGACGCAGGGAAAAGGATGGTCAGCCTGTGTCTCAGGGATGGAGACAGCCTTCACTCTCAGAAGAAAAATGATGGGTACCCAAGGATATAATGTCACAAACGTGGTCATGAAAACTACTTAAGTAAAATTTGCATGGAAGAATTTGCTTGTCCTCCTACCCATGGCTTTGATTTGGTAAAATTTCAGTGGGTGGCTTCCAGCTCTCTGGTCTATGGTCCCATAAGGGAAAGGACAACTTCATGGGTCTGCAAGTCCTGAAAATCATCGGCAAAAAAGGTCCAAAAGGGCCTGGCCCCTGGCTAGCAGGAAACACAATGAAAACCATTGGCTGAACAAGGCAGGAGGGTGTTGGAGAACACCCAGCGTGATGCCTGTGACCCGTGCCAGTCTCCAGAAACCCCAGGGGTGGCTCACACACAGTGTGCAGGGAGAGTGCCCGGGCAGTGACCCAGCCTGGGGGCTACTCATCTCCTGACTTCAGCGTTGCTTTCCTGGGGGTGGTGGGCAGGTATTCCTCCAGCCAGTGCCTCAGTTTCCCCCAGCTGGGGATAAGCAGTGCCTGCACCCTCCAAACACATGATGGAGATCAGCAGATGAGAGGATGGTGTGTGTGCTAGGTGTTACAGACAGCCACACACGTGCCAAGGACTAAGGGAACCAGAGCCGGAGGGAGACACTGTTAACATTAAACATTCAGATCATGAAACTGGCACGAATGCAGTTTTTTCAGGCTTTTTATCTCCTTTCTACTTTTTAACCTTTAGATTTTGTATCTTTAGGCCTTTTTCTGCATTCACGAGGGCCTGATCCTGTCTTTTCTTCTTTTAAATGAAATTGAGACCATTATGTAGCATGAGAGGCTTTAAAGAAAGCATGACCAAGAGACCAGACAACTTGTTCTGAAGTCCTTAGTCCATTTGTACGCAGCCACTACAGTGTAACGTGTTTGCTTTGCTACAGTTCGATGGATTATTCCTTAGCTTTAAAGTACCCACCTACATGCTGCTGAAATTATGCAGACAGAAGCGAGCTGAAATAGGTTCTGGAGTTATCTGCCAGGGACATCCATGCATATTTCTAAGTTTTATGGTCTTAAACGACCACATACTGTTCTGTCCCTAAAGGACATCTACACAGTGAATCACAGTATATGTTCTCAAAGAAAGCAGGAATTTGCTGCCTTTCTCCCATTACTCAAACTAATATAGAACCTAAATAACTTTTGTCAGATATCTTAAAATTGCTGCGTTATGCAGCAGCAACCACTGCTGCCTTTTAGCTTGGCTTTCCTCAAAATCAAAGTTGCAGTCTTAATCCTATTAAAGTCAAGGCAAAATTCCCATTTCAAAGCCTGGCATTATATCTTTTGTCTTCAGTCTGCCAATGTGATAGAAGAAAATACAATAGGAGAGGAATAGAGATGTTTTCTGCCAAGAAATATATCCTGGTGGGAAATACCTTTTTTCAAATACTGAAATTGTCCAAGAAGTTAAAATTTTATCCAAACATTGTCCATTGAAAAAAAAATCCTGTCTGTGTTATGGCTGCAGCCGGTTACCTCCCGTGCCCCCAGTTCTATTTGCATTTTTTTCATAATGAAAGTTTTCTAGAAAACCCTTTTCCTACTAAACCCCTCCTACTAAACCTACAAAACCAATAGTTTTGAATTTCTCTCTGATTGATGATGCAAATGCTTCAAAGGGGAAGGAGGGAGAGTAGGGAAATACATTTCCATTTCCACATAGTCATCTGCTCCCATGCACGAGGGCTGCTGTGCGGAGTCACGCCATGTTATACCAAGCAATAAACTCACACAACAAGCAGCAGCAACACAACACAAGCTGTTGTATCTGACATAAGATGACACAGGTTGTCACAAGAGGGCTGTCTCAAACAGACGGGGAAAGGAAATAACAAGAGACACGTTACAGATGTCTGGGCTGAGGTTTGGAGGCATAGCCATTTGTGCATTGCTGGGGCAAAACCTCTTCATCAGATCTTGTATAGAGTGTGTATCCTTCTATTAATGGCAATAACACACCAGAATTAGATGTGTTCTTCTCTGGAGCTTCTTTCTTCTCCTGTGTATTTATAGCCACTTTCAATCCAGAAAACGTGGCTGACAAAGCAGGATTGATTTGATTAACATGTAAATAAAGCCTCATTGCTGCTCCTGGCTTGTCTGTCACGGTTATGTTTTGATGGGATTCCTGTCTGCCTTCCCTATTTACATCTGCTTCTTATTTGCTGAGTTTCTAAGCCTGTGTGTCGGGAAGGACTCCGGTCTCAGGGAGCTGCTGGTTGGAGCCTCCTCAGGCAGCAGCACCACAAGGTTGATCTCTGAGCAGAGATCCAGGACCAATTTCTCATTGGGCCATGAACAGCACCAAGAGCATGGTGGTGCTCAGCATTTCTCCCTGTTGGTCTTCACTGGTCTGGTGGGGAATGAGCAGGGATTGGTCAAGCCAAAAGAACTGCACGGGAAAGTAGGCTCTCTAGGACACGGTCAAGTTTAGGAATCTCCTAGAAGGATGCTAAACACCTTGGTTTGTTTTACCCAGGTATCTGTGGACACCTAGGCACCATGGAGGCAGAAGACATGTACAGACATATGTAACGAAGCTGGTCTTGGACAGCAAAGAGTGACTGAGGAAATGTCTTACTGACATGGAGGTATGCCTCAGCTTTCAGACGACAAAAAATTGAATTATTTCTTGCCCGCTAGCCATGAGGCTGATTTAATAGTATCTGTGTGCTGCAGCTGATGTGGAAACAGTCTGAAAACCCACTGTGCCTCAGCTCAGCCAGTCCTGTCTCCCTGGTATCCCAGCTAAAGGCTGGTGAACGGCTTTGGCCAGTCATGCCCAGCTCACACTGGGGACGTGCGGCGACTCTTGGCCATGCTTTCCCTTGCACTGCTAGGCAGCATCCCTCTGTTCTTCTGCTGGGCTACTTGGCCTTGGTTCTGAGCAGAAATCCCCAGCAAAGAGCAAAAGGTCCCATCCTGAGCATGTGGCACTTGCTCCTGATCTGGCTGCAGGCAGAGGATCCCACCAAAGCCATTCTGCATCTCCCTCCACAGCAGGAGCAGCAAATACTGGTATATTCCTATCTCATTTTTCAGGTAAAACAGTTCTGAGCAGCTTATGGGAGAAAGAAAGAAAGAATTCAAGCACGTTCCACTGAATGCTGGCCACATAACTGCATGTATCTCTGGGAACAGAGCAAAAGGAGCCACAGATGGAGAGGTTCCAGACTGAATGGTCCAAGTAATGGTTAAATGTGCTCCCCAGAATTAAACAAACAAATCCCCTTTCCAAATAAATTCTACCACTCCCCTGTCACTTACAGAGATAGGGCTGTTTTCAGTCACTCTAGTGAGGAAGCATAAATCTGCAGAATTTTTCTCTAAGGGTAACAGCTACAGGACTGAATGCTGGCAGTGAAAGATGGTTCACAGTAACATGTTAACAGGAGACATAATCCCAATAAGTGAAAGTGGCAGAAATTCACAACACAAAGTAACAGACTGCAAGCTAAAATTGATCATCAGATAAATTGCTACTATCAAAACAGGACATAAAAATAAACATAGAAATCGCCTTGCAAAACTAACAGAAGAGTTGCTGGGTGAAGGCCCCGGTCTGTATACATAGGCACGTATATGTACTCTCACACGTGCATGAAAGCCTGTGTGCAGACATGTTCACATGTGCAAGAGCACGGATGTGCATACGTGTATTTATGGATTAGAGATCTTTTGCTTTCCTCAGACTAACCATATCCCCAGGGATGCTCAGCAGCAAAGAGCCTCTAAGGGAGACCCAGGCCCAGCTCAGGACTGGATGGAAGGTGTCACGCCATGTCCCTTGGAGGAGGGGGAGCGCTGCCTCTGCTAGGAGATGCCCTGCTTTTCCCAGACAGGATGGAGGAAATGCAATGAAGATTGCTTTTCTTTCCTCTGCTCAGAGCAGACCAGGCTTTTGTCATGCCAGGAGGCTGCTCATAGGATGTTCCCTTTACTTCTAGAGATGAAAACCTTTCTGTTCCACACCTAAAAAGCCCAGGGAACGGGACAGCTGGGTTGAGGCCAGACCCACTGCTCAGATTGTGTGTGTGGAAGGCTCAGCCCTGGCAACGCTGCCGTGTCCTGCTGATCTCCCGGGCTGCCTTCAGACGGGGACGGGTTTATTGACATTCAGATTTTGATCTCGTAACAGCCCTGAAGCCCTGCAAACACATTCAGTGGTTCGTGCCAGCCAAGGAGAATAATTACAGTTGTGCACTGTTATCTAAGACAGGTCTCTGTCTCTCAAGCTCAGATGCCATGCTGATGGGCGCCCTGGAATTAGATGTGCAGTCAGGCATTAGAGCAATGAGGTAGATTAGGAAAAACACAACTTCCGATTCAAATTGAAAGGAGGAAACTACATTTTTCAAGTGTACCACAGAACAGAAATCCAGAAAGGTTTTGCTAGAGCAATGCCAAATCAGTTTGTTTCACTGTGTTGAAGCAGCCAAGGGAATAAGCATGCTACACCTTCACACCGCTCGCCTCTGAAAACACAGCAGAAAGGGTTCATCCTCATGTGAAGAAGAAAGAGAAGTGCAAAAATTAAGTTTAACTGATGCCTCACTAAAACAAATCCAACAAAGCTGTGCTTTCAGATGGAAGAATATTCTGCATTTAAAAATTACTCCTTTACCATCTCCGAGGAAGCAGAGGGGAGGACCCCTGGCCCTTCCATCTGTTACCAGATTCCTCAGGTAGCCTTGGCAAAACAGTCACTGGGTGCCCAGTCATTCTGACCCCCAAGTTGGGATAACAGCATTTCTGCAGATAAACCAGGTCCATCACGGAATGGCAGGCAGTAGCCATGCTGATGGCCAGGGCCCAGGGACGGAGGAGCCACCTTGCCCTGCCTTCCCCTGCTGCTGAAGGTCTCCTGTGGCTGCGCCTGCTTTTTAACCCCCTCAGATAACTATTTCTTTATTATTTTTCAGCCCAGCAAAGATGACACCTCAGCGGCACTCACTTTTGCCCACACTCTGGGGTCGTGGAAATTAATGGGATTTTTATCTCTGACTGACCAGAATCAGAGCAAAGCCAGCAAGCATCGCCGGTGGGATTGCTCCCTGCCCAGGTGCAGGATCAGGGCCGTACCGTGCACACCTGCTGTGTGTTTAATGCTCCTGCTACGGCAGGTTTCAGCACAGAGGCTCTGCAGTATGAGCCCTTAGAAACTCTGGATGTCGACAAATTTTATTATGAGATAAATGCCAATATATCCGATGAATCCCTCTGCTCGTGGCAGTGGGGTTAGACTGCAGGCTGACAGCCTGCATGCTTGGATTATATTATCCAAAGGAAGCACCAGCCAAAGACTGCCTAATGTCATTTTCCCTCATTAGGAGGTTATTAGTAATTCCACTCATAGGGCTGTACTGTGTGCTGCATCCTGACGCTCAGCAGTATTTCAGGGGTTGGCATTTTCTACTCTCATTTATAGGAAAAGGGAAAAGATGAAGTTCACAATCACGAGTGCAACCTGTGGTCTGGGCAGGGAAGTGTTCACCCATACCTTTTTCACGTGCTCCTTGAATCAAGGTTTCTCAGGCGTTCGGTGGCATGACTTTATCAACAGATAAAGTCATCCTCCCGAGTCTGAGGATTGATGTATAGAGGTGAGGGACCGAACCACACGTGTAGCTACATCTGGCAATAACTGCCCCGACACAGCACGCTGCCACGCAGCTCGGTGTGATTAGATGTGAACCCACCGAGCCACAAGCTCCGATAACGCCCGGCACCGCGCCTGCCGAAACAGCCCCGGCAAAGCAACAGGAGCACGGCTGCAGCTGGGGACTGATGGAGCCACGTGGGCAGGCACCAGAATTGCCAGCCACAGGAAGTCCTGGTTATTATAGGTTTAGATATTAAAATCCTTCTGCCTTGGAAGAAAAAAAAAAAAGCCCCAAATCTTGAAATTTCCTATGGAATGAAGTTCAAGAAAAAGTTGACTCACCGAAACACTGTGCTTTAACAAGATTGATACGCATGATATGAATATTAACTGTAATAAGGAAATTATAGTTAAATATAATGTCTGTATTTAACATGAAATTAAACAAAACAAGACCATCAGTTCATTTGGGCTGTTCCAGTGGGGAATTCAAACAAAATTAACATGGCCCACAAAGCATCTTAATTTGAACATGACTGAAATGTTGTGGTTCTGCTGGCCGATTTCTGAACAAAATCAAAGTTTTTAGCCATGTTACGTAGCTTCAACAGTTAACTCATTTTTCCTGGGGCACAGTCCTACCCTAAGAAAACCCTAGACAAGATCTGAATATCTCCAAAGCCCAGGGCTGTTCCCATCCAGTGGGAGCACAGTCCCTGCTCCCATTTTGCTGCCCCACAGCCTCCTGCTTACTTGAAAACACATAGAAAACCACTATTTTAAAGCAAACATTATCCAATTTCTCTCCAGAGTGTTTTCTGCTCTTTTCTCAAGGGACCGGCACCACTAACTACTTTGGTGTTTTGAAACCCTCCTTTTAAAAGCCAACTCATCCTCCCCTCAACAGACATCTGACAGAGCTGTTGCAATCAAACATCGCAGGACACAAACCAGGACAGCGATTCTTTGGGCAGGCACGCCTCTGTCTCTCTTATAACATATTAGCTATTTTTATCCATTACAGAGAGCTAAAAAAAGATGATTTTTTTTTTTAAGAAGTACTTCAGGGGAAAAGAGACTCTGCACTGAATCCTTCAGTGATTTCTGAGCGGCTCATCCCCCACAAACACTCAGCCTCCCCCCAGCCCCTTCCCCTTGCCTGTCCCCTCCCGCTGTTGGCAGAGACTCGATGTGGGGAACGGCTGGTGGGTGCCTGTTTGCCTGTCCCCCCGGCGGGGCTGCTCCTCCAGCCACCGCACTATCAGTGTGCCCCAGTGCTGCTTGCCATTTTTGGCAGTCAAGCCCAGAAATATGCAGGAGACATAAATAATTCCTTTTTCGAATTTGGTCAAGAGGACAGAGCGCTGGCTCCTGCCAGCGGCGCGGCGCTGGGCGGGCTGGGACGCAGGCAGCAGGGGCTGACAACCATCCCCGGGCTGCGGGGCGCATCGAGCACCCCCTCGTCCTTGCCCCCAAATGCAGGGGGGCTTCTCCTAAGCTGCCAACTATCCACCCTTTCAAGGGCAACAGAAAGGAGAGGAGACCAGAGATCTGGTGGCAACCCTGAGACCAAACATGTTTTTAATGCCAATTATTGCAAGGAGCACAGCAGAGGATGATGCAACGGGCACCAAACTGCAGATGGTTCCTGCCCTGAAGTGCTCCTAGCCCAGGTTTTGGGGTGATGGTGCCCTCCTCCCGCATGCTCCTGCCCTTTGGGGGAGAGGGGAGACAGGACCTCACTGTAGCTCATGCAGGGGAAGTTTTACCAGAGGATGCTGGACCTTGAAACACCCGGTGCCTGTCTTGGGGCAGCAGTTAATGGGGACACCCAGTGCTGCAGGGGCTCCCTGTGTGCTGGCAGCACCATGTCAAGCTCCCTGCCTGAGCAGCCAAGAGCACAGCCTCGGGCAGCAAGTTCCTCGCTTCTCCTCAACCTTTTCCTGAGCTCCAGTATTCAGTGTAAAATGCACAATCTGACCTGTTAATTCCTTACAGAAAGCCACGTGAAGGCATGGGCTGGTTCCAGAGCAGAGCGGCATCCCCTGGGGCAGGAGGTGCTGCCCAGCTTGCCTGTCTCCTGCACTCTGCCCAGGCTGCCACATCTCACTGCAGCTGCTCAAAGGGGCTGAACGCTGGAAAAGTGCCCTTAGAGAATGGATTCCACTTGCCCCAGTCCACCATGTCTTATGTACCTGGATGCTGCCATCCACTTGGTCCTTGGCTTCTGCAGTGCAGCTGCCTGCCAACAGGCTGAAGATCACAGGCTGGGACACATTTATTGGGGAAATAACCATTCTTCATACATGTCATGAGAGGGCTGAGTCTCAGAGTGACATTCAAAAATGCTGTCAGGCTCTGAGCTTCTACAAGATGTGTTCTCCCTTTCCAAGGCTGCTGACCCCCTCCCCAGATCAGTTCCAAAACCTCAGAAATCAGTCCTCCTTGGCCTCTTACATGTTCCAATGCCATCAGAAATGCCAACACATGATGAAGACCCCATGTCCCAGGGCTCTCAGCATCCTGACCCAGATGGTAACGAGGAGCTGGCACTGCACGTTGTAACTCGTAATGGTATTAGGGTGACAGTTTATTGCGACACGTCTGCCTGCCTGCCTTCAGCATGTTTCAGCTGGACTGACTTTGCTCTGACCAGGACCTACCTTGTCCAACAGCAGGAACCCCGAACCAATTCTTGCTCTGAAAAATTCCCATCATGTGTCTGTGTGTCTCGTATCAAAATCCACAGTGACATTTCTGCTCTTGCCAGATAGACCGACTCGGTATGAGAGCAGCTGCTTGCATAGATGGATGGCAACTGTGTCTGACATAGCGCTGATTCTTAACCCAAGACCTGTCACATCCAGGCTGAACAGAGGAATCAAAGAATAGGAAAAAAAAACCAAGCAGGAGATGTACTTTCAGGTCAGGCTGCCTGATCTCATCATCAGTGGACACAGTCCCACCTGGTGCAACAGAGCACCTGCGTGAGGAAGGAGATGATGTGAAGAGCTACTACCAGATAAGAAAATGAACCAGTGCTGGTCCTTGCTCAGTTAGGGAACATGCTTAAATTTGGTCAGCTCCTCCTTCTCTACTCACTCACTTCTCTAGACTCTTGCAGACAGTCATCTCACCAAATCTGACAGCCCCATGCATTTTCTTCCCATCCCATTTCAAATCCACCAGGAGCAGCTCCATGCCCAGACTGTGACCAGCCAACCATCCCAAATGAACACCTGTGGTGGTAGAGGAAAAGGACAGAAAAACTCAAAGCTCATCGGAATTTCTTCCCCACTTAAACAGATCCCTGTGGCAAGTCAAGGTAGCTTCATTCCCCACATCTCTTTCTCTATGCCTGCAAAACAAAACCATGCACAGAGCAATCCATCAAAAGTGAGGAAAACTGCAGGCTGGGCAAAACTGCTGATGTATGAGGACAGGTCAGGAAAGTGTTTAAGATGTACAAGGCATTCTGCCTCCCTGGCCAGGAGGACGGGGGACCTGGCACCCTTGGCAGAGGGCAGCTTTGGCAGGAGGTCCTCTCCCCACTGCTGGGGCTCCTCAGCCCAGCAGAGCTGTGCCCACCATTAAAGAGAGCGTACAGAAACCTGCAGTGGCATCAGACCTGGTCTTGCATCAGAAAGGTCTCAATCTATCTAAAACAGGGTCTTTATAATTCTCATACTGAGAAATAACCTGCCCCCTTGAAACACCCCAGGATTTCATTAGCTCACAAAAAGGCTGTCCAGCAGAGTCCTTAGCCCTAAGGTAGCTGCTTTATGCCAGTATTTACTTCAGCTCTCCAACTGCAGGAAGAAAAAAAAAAAAAAGCTGAAATATTCTCCTGGTGCCCTGAAAACAAAACACTCCAGAGTTTTGGCACCACAGGCTGAGCCTTAGTAGGTGGAGATTTGCATTGACTCCAGCTGAGCTTTGCTCTTTGACATCAGAGCAAGAAGTCGCCTGCGTCTGCAAATACCAGGCTTATGCAATGCTACTAAATGCATTCCCTTCCTGCTACTCACACCAGCTCGTAAATACAGCTCACAAGTACAGCTCACTCCAGCCACCGGCCCCGCACACCACGGGGCTTGCGGTGCCTCGGCTCGCTGTGAGGGAACGTGGATGTGCTGGAAATGCGGGATTCATTCGGTTTAGTCCATCCGCACCGTGGGTGTTGACAGGTGGGAGCTGCCTGAAAGGTTGCTCCAATAATAGAAAGGTGGCCCGTTCTCTGTAAAAGGCCTCCAGAGGGTTTTTTACCTCCCACCTGGCAGAGCATGGCAAGGTGCAGCTCTCCTCTGCCTGCCGAGGCTCTGAGCTTCCCCTGAACCAGCCCTCAAGGGCTCATCAAGCTGCAAAGAGGGAAAAATCTCAAGTTTACTCACTGCGGGTGGAAAAATATTTGCTGGAGGGCCCAGTTTAACTAATAATGAGGGGATAAAAAGGCCCCAGCAGCCCCAGTAAGTCTGTTTCATGCTCAGTGCTTCCTTTTTCCACCCTAATCTCTGCTTGTGCTGGATGCCAGTGGCACTGACAAACTGCTCTGCCTTCCATGGAAAGCGCACGTGACGTGTGTGCCCCCAGGCAATAAATAGTGGATAATTCAGAGGCGCCAAAGGGGAGGGATGCTCACAGCCCCCTTCCACCTCCACACAGACAGGGGTTCCCCCAGCCATGGGGTCCAGCCCAGCCTCTCTCCAAAGGGAAGTGTGATGCCTGCGTCCCCAGCCCTTCCCAGCAGCTCTGAAAGCTGAAGCTGGCAGATAGCCACAAGCAAAACAGGGTCCACTAACTGCCCTGCAGGCCTCGCAGGCTCCAAATGAGCGGGGTGTCTGGATTTTCCTTCTTGTGCTTTTAAAGTGTCCCCAGTCGCAGCTTGCAGCTCCAGCAGTGGGAATCAGCTGCCATGGAAACCTTGCAAATGCCCTTTTCTAACAGCGGCTGCCTAACACACAGCTGAAGAGCATTCCCTCCCCGAGACACACAACTCTGAAATTACCCCCGCTATCCCTTGCGGGATCCTCTGTGTGCCTGCAATGTTAAGATAAACGGTTTGGAAACCTGTTGTGGAGCGAATTCACTGCAAATGAGGCTGGACACAAAAGGATCACAAGCCAGAAATTCAAAGAAACCCAGATATACACCACTATATTTCATTCTTGTCCTGGGCTAACGATTTTCTTTCAATGACATTTGCTGCCACAAAGGTATTTCCTGGCGCTATGAGACTTACAAGGAAAAAAGAAATATTTCCATCTCTTGCAGGTAGACCATGATTCAAATCATCTCCCACCCACACCTCTCTTTCATTAGGGCATCGCAAAGCACCCTCAATAAGCCACAAGTCTTTCAGCTGAATGAGGCCGACAGCGAACAGAGGCATGAGATTCTGCTCAGAAAGTGCTGAGCTGCACCAAGGCAGTGGGAGGCAGGAGCCCTCAAAGCCTAAAGCTTCTTTGGTGCTGGTAACAGCGTGGGCTTGAAAGAGTTTGGTGAGCATCCCGAAACACGAGTGCAACAGAAACCCCACATGCTACCCAGACTTGCTGAAAATTTTGCTGATAATGATGCAGCTTGAAATCTACTGCCCCTTCAATGTTATTTAAGAAAAATCAGCAGATATTTAACCCACCTGAGGTCCTAAGCAAAGCCACCATCAACACACATCTCTTGGTATGCAGAAGCCTTTCAGGATCGAGCCAAGGATGAGGGGCTCAGACTGACAGGAGGCTGCCGATGGAAGAGGAGCCACCCTGGCTCCTCATCTCATGCTCCAGGCACCAAAAAATGCTCCCTGGAGGTGTGGGAATGGGAGTCAGAAATTCAAATACTCAAACCTTTCCTCAAGTCCTGGAGGAGCCTCTTCATGGTGTCCCTCTGCTGTCAGAGCCATGCTCTCCTACCCGCCACCCTGACATGTAAGCTGAATTTCCCAGCTTATCTGTTGTTTTAATAAGTTTTGCAGGAGCATGCAGATAAGATCTGTGCAAGTTAACTGAAACAGCCATCAAGGGAAATTTTGACAGACTGATAAGTGATAAATGCATTTCTTGCAACAAGAGATATCGGACAGCTAAGAGACTAATCAGCTGGGAACAAGGCCTCCATAGGAGCAGCACTCTCCCAGAAGACAGTGTGCCTTGTCCAAGACACGACCAGCAGTAAAGACAGGGACAGAGGTGGGGAAGGAGCTACAAAAATACTGTACAAGTCATTCACCGCATGGCTTAGCTTGAGGTTTCTTCTGCTTGGTATTCGGGTCATTCAACTTGCCTGCTTCCTTGATGAAAGGAGGGAGGATTTCACAAGCCAGTTAGAAATTATTTTGACCAAACGACGCGTGAGTGTTGCCAAAGTACATTTCAGGCAAAGCTAAGAGGGCTGGAAGGGAGAGGAAAGGGCCAGATTTCATTTGTTTGAGGATAGATGATTAATCTGGGTTTTAGCATTTAACTATTGGGCCACAGAGACCCTCAGTCTTCTCCATTTACCTTCATCCCAACACACCAAGACTGTTCAAACACCAGTTCAACCCTGACTTTCAAAAGAAAGGGTCCTGCAGCAGTAATGCAGCAACTCTGGGCACCCCCTTGCCAGCCATGGCTTTGTTCACTTGTTGTGCTTGGCTAATCTGTCTTTAATTACTTCAAATTATCTAGCATTCAAGGGAGATGCCATTTATAGGCTTTAATTGCCAAGCTCTTACCAGTTTTTGTTGCTGCAAAGCTCTTGTGCTGTCAATCAGAGATGGTCCCTTGTTGCAAGATAACATGAAATTTCACTATACAGAAAGAGAGACCTTGTATAAGATTGGCTTCTAATTATCAGAAGAAAACCCCAAGAAGTTGCTAATATATTTCCCAAAATGCAGCACGGTAGGTCTGACATACAGAATAACCAAGGCTTAGTGCCCAGGTTTGCCCCAGTGCACCCTGGCAATTCACCAAATTATCATGGCACGGCCTGAGTTTGCACATCCTGGAAATCTGCTCAGCTACAAGGAAACATTTCCCATCCTGTACCCGAGAAAAACAATTAGCAGCATCTTCCCCCCCACCTCCTGCAGCCGGCACTGAACCCAAAAGCTCTTAACAGTCTCTCAAAGTGGAGCACGTCCATGCATCTCCTCAGCTTCCTACTCCTTTCCCATGCAGCTTCTTTCTAAGCAGACCAAAAGCAAAGCAGGGCGCAGGCAGCAGTACCCTCCTTCTCCATCTCTATCTCCATGGCTGCTGAGGTGCTCAGGGCTGGCTCAGGGCTCAGTTTCTCTTGCTCTCAGGAGAGGGAGGTCCCTGCTCCGCTGCAGATCCCACATACTCCTGGGTCCCTTTGGCCTCTCAGCTTGCAGCCCAAATGCCATAAACACCCTCCAGGCTGATCGAGTGCCAAGTCATTTGGGAGGCCTCTGTGGGCACCTGGAAACGTCAGGAATTCAGGTGGGCTTGCTTTTCTCCCCCTTTCTAGCCTTCAAACCTTCCTGTTAGATCGGATGTCACTCCAGCTCTGCAGCACCAGCAGAGCCAGGTCACCGTCACTCGGGGCTGGAAATGGCCTTGGTGTTCACCTTCCAGCCAGCTGTGTGCTCAGTCATCTTGAACTGAGCAAATAGGTCCCTTCAGGAACTTTTTTCTCTAAAGGACTGCTTGAGTGGAGATAGTTTGACCTCTCCTCAAGGCTGCTGTGGGTTAACAATAAAGAAAATTGCAACAAATTCCCAGCCTGGAGTTACACCTCTTCAGGGCTCAGTTTTAGCCAGGGACTGATTTCTGCTTGCCTACTTTCTTTCTCTTTTGTAGGTGCTTTTTCAGCTCCTTCACTTCAGGCTCTAGCTCCTGTTGGTTAGCAAGCTCTATGATGGCCAAAGGTCTCTCAACTCTCCAGTCCCTGGAGAGAGATGGCACAACTGCATCTGTGCTCAGCTGCCTGCCGGGATGCCTTGTGCTCCCCTCCCCAGCACAAACTTCATCTCTGCCTGCAAAACATCTTTCAGTCTCTCTGGGAAACTCCCAGAGTCTTCTCTAACTCCTTTTTTTTTTGAAGCCTGTGGCTCTTCATTAGAATTTGCTCTAATCTTATTTTAATTCCTTTTGCAAAGTCTCTAGCTGCCTTAGATCCACTTTAATTCCTCTTGCAAGATCTCCACCTCTTGTTTTAAGCCTTCATTTAAAGTCTTTTGGCCTAAGGTCCTGGGCTCTGTGCACGGCTTGGTTATTTGCTCCATCAGATTCAGCAGCAATACCAGCTCACAGCTTGTTCCTTTGAAACTTGCTCCTACTTCTGGTACCCAGGCTTATCCCTGTTTGATCTGGATCAAAGTTTGGGGCCCCACTCAATGACCCATTTAATAGGAAAAATTGACAAAGGACTTAGGCATTTCTCTGATGAAATCCTACTTATTTATGCAGAATGAACAGCTCTGATTCCCTGAAAAGAAACAGGAGTGAAGTTTCCTTTCTTATAGCTCCAGGCACACGTCAGCCAAGATTTAATCCCCCTAACTGCTCCTTTTAAGCTTTTCTGGGATAACCCCCGCCCGTCTCCCCCCGATGCCNGCACACGTCAGCCAAGATTTAATCCCCCTAACTGCTCCTTTTAAGCTTTTCTGGGATAACCCCCTCCCTCCCCCCGATGCCCCTCCTGATTTCTTCCTCTCCCTGACTCTGTTTCTCCAGTCTTTATTCTCCTCTTGTCCAGACTGATGAAAATTCATCAAACAGCTGTCTGAAGGTCCTTTCCTCAAGCTGTACCAAATACAGCGAGCAGATGCGTACAGGAGGAAAGGAGCACATTTTAGAGACAGAAAACCAAGGGGTCAGCTCCTACTGACCCTGCAGCTCCCACTAGCGCAGTCTGGGGTGAGTCACTTCTTCCCTTTGAATTACATTTGCCCATTTAGAAAATGAGGGCATGACAAAACCTTCAAGAAAACGTTGCTTCAGTTTGGATGGAAATCACAGACTTTGTAAAGAAGTGACCCACTTTGTGAGCCCTAGCCAGCCGCACTGGAGCAGGGATCGTCCAGGAGGGCAGCGTGCCCTGCCTTGCACACACACACAGACCATTCCCAGCTCCTCCGAGGGTCTTGGTATCTCTCTCTAAAACCAATATTTCCAATAACAGCCAGGGTTATTGGAACAGCCTTTGCCCCATCGCCCTGGGAGCAGCTGCAGGGGGAATTCAGCATCTTGCAACTGCCTGGACTTAAGAGGGGAAAGAGGGAGGGGAGGAAGGGAGCTTGTTTTTCTGCTTGTCAACTTTTGGAAGTAAACCCAGCAATAATAAGAATTGCATTGGCAGACAGAAAGACAAGATTTCACTGTTGGTAAGACCTTAAAAGACAATTGTTTATTTAAACTAACTCAAGGTCACAGAGATGTCCAGCTTGAGAGAACTAATTTTTTTTTTTCCTTCAAAATACTGCATCTGAAGTGGCTCAAAAGATGAAGCAGGACAGTATGTGCATGTGGCTCCTGCTGATAGTGGGAGGGCAAAGGAGGGCTGGGGAAGGTACTGGAGTCTGAGGAAAAGCAGAAGCTTTCTGTGAAGAGTACAGATTTGGGCAGCACAGAAAGTTCAGCCCTCCCTCCCAGCAAGAGCAAACCTCAGAGGCAGCCAGGGGATTTCACGGTCTCTTCTTCTAGTTTTGGAAGAAAAAAAAAATATAAAAAAAAGTCAATCTCTACCTTTTGAGTAGTGAGGATTTAAATGCTGGGTATTCCAAAATACCACAGCATATTTGCTAGGTTCCTTCCAGTGCTATTGCTGTCAGGGCTGTGGCATAGCCAGAGTAAGCCAAGAATGCAGTACGGTCCTCAGAAGAATTTCTGAGCAGCCAGGGACACATCATTCTTCCCATATTTCACCCAAACCTGGGGAACACCACCATATCCTTGTGTGGAGTGGTGTTCTCCAGCCCCTGCACTTGAATGTGGGGTCTCTGAGGAGCCTGGCTATCAGTAGACTTAGCTGGTTGGGTCACGGGCATATTACCAGCATCTGAGTGCTGGATAAAAGTCAAAATACAACCACCCCAACCTCATCCTGTTTCAATGAAACCAGGACTGAAACAAAAAGGTGGTGCTCATTTGCACCTGAGACATGACTACCCAGGTGGATTCCTTGTGCAAGCTGCTCCACTCATCTTTCACAATTTGATGCTCTTTTAGAAGAGGCAGACCATTCCTCCCGTCCCTGCTGAGGGTACACAGGCAGCCTCGTCCCTGCCTGCACTGGTTGGATCACTGGCACTGAGCACTGCTCTGCCAGGTCATTTATGCTGATAGCTCCAAACTGGGTCCCAAATCTTGTTTGACACAAGAGGTTTTTGAAGGTCTGTAGAAGTCCCATATCTACAAAGCTGGCATCTCCACGGCAGGAGAGAGAAAAGTTGGAGAAGTCATGTGGCAGAAAGAAGGTTTGAGCCTATTTGTTTGAAGAGACTCTGCCTGAAGCATTAGAATGAGAAGGTGCCTGGAGAGAGCTTTGAAATTCAGATAATTGTAAGCACAATCAAAGTGGTCTCATGTAATCTTAAAGACAAAACTGTCAAAATTTTGTGGATTTATGGCTATTGGAAACCACCTCCCCTCCCAACTATTTTCTACATTAGTTCTCTAAAGTAAAAAAAACAACAACACTCTCTCTGCAGAGATTTTGCTGAACAAGAAAAGCGCAGTACTTAGAATGTAATTTTGCTTTTGTTTTCTCAGGTATTGGGTGATGATTATTTTCTCACATGATCCAGTACAACAGACATTGATTGAAATCAGAACCATGGGAAACTGAAAAGTCAGGTTTGTAAGAGTTAATTTACATTTTTCCTAAGGTCTTTCCTTCATGCATTATATGCTTGTGATCATGTGCTCAACAGACCCATGACTAAATCACTTCTCAGAGTTTTCTTTGCAGATAAAACACCTTTCCAATTCAGCCTTTCCATGAGGCAGAAAGAAGAACTCTTAAAACTGGCATAAACCAAGCAGCTTGATGCAGCGAACAGATGGCATTTCCAACTCCCCTCGGACACCTCCATCCAAAGGCAGCATGTGCTGCCCGCAGTGCCTCCCGGTCCCACAGCAGCCTGCTGAACCTGGGGATGAGCCTCTGGGAATAGTACCTGGGCTTTGAGTCTTTTTTGCTCTTCTTTTTTGAGTGCATAGGTTCCATTGCCCAACCTGTGTTAATTTTCATTGGGAAGGACATGACCATTCATTCCTCCCAGCACAGGGCTGTTACTCCAAGCACACCAGCCAAAGGCAGAAAAGAACCATCCTGCGATAGGTTCCCAGCCATTGGATGATGATTGGGAGTGATAACTAAAAATTATGGAGCAATGCACTCTCAGACATGTTGCATATGCTGTCAGGAGAAAGCTGAATGACTCCAAACTGGAAATAGTGATGTATTCTCTTATCAAAAAACCTTTGCAATTTTGGACCCAACGTTTACTTATGTCTGGTCAAATATCCATATACATATAAATCTGCACTATGCAGTAGCTCTACACATGTACTGGAGGAACAGTCTATAACAGTCTACAACTGCCAGGTAGATTTGGTGAGAGAAGAGAGCTGACCACAGGTTGGTCAGCAGCATATATGCACACACCATAAATGTATAAATGCCCTACTTTTTTCCTACACTAAGAAGCACCTCAAAACAAGCCTTTTTATAAAATGTTTAGAAGGTGATCAAGACAACCCAACTGCAAATGAATTGAAATATAAGGATTATAGAATTGCATAAAAGGGAATGTGCAAAAATTTTCTTCTGAATTCAGGATGCTTTGTAGTCTGGAGCCCCATCGTAGCAGGGTCTAGTGGAAAGGGACCTTTGTTGTCACATACGTGACCAAGAGGAGTTATATCATCAAGGGCATTGGAGAGTGAGACCACCCACTCTCAGCCAGAGCATCTTACTCATCCTAACACACGCTCTGCACACACTGCAATGCTACCCACGGCCCCAAGAGCACAGCTCATCCCAGTGTGAGCTTTTCTGGAGGAGGCTGGGGACCTGGACCGTGGCTGGTGCCAGCCGTACAGTGCATGCCTGTGCCAGGATTGCATCCTGCCACCTCCAGGCAGCTTCAGACCAGGGCTGCCTCCCTGGCTTCCAGCACAGCTCAATGATATGAAAAATGAGCCTCAGCTACAACCGTCCATTTTGGTGCATGAATGGGAATTTGGAAATCTTGCAGAGGACACAAGTGTGGTTTGCATCCCCGCTTTGTCCTATCCAGTGCTGTCTGGAGACATTAAAAACTTGTACATGCCACATCCTAGCCTGGAAACCACAACTGCTTCATTTTCCAGCTCTGACAGCCTTGACCTCTCCCAGCCTTTCACGCACTCCTGAGACTCATACTTTTCTTGAGATCACAGTGGGCTTGTGTTTTTCATCCTCATGTGATTAATAAATTATGCTCTACAGATATTTAAGCAGCTCGTGTTTATTTTTCCGTCAATAGAAAGAGAATGTTTATTTGATCTGGGAGCCCTATTTTCCATTGTCTGAATTTAAAGTTCAAAACAAAAACTTTAGATATTAGGTGATTTATGAGCCTCTGCTAAAAATAACTCAGCCCATTTTCATCAGCAAATCTCCCATTTTGCTCTTAGCAACATCTCAGCAAAGCAATGGGTGAAACAGGAACCAAAGTCAATGGCTACTGGTAAACACTTGTGGATGCTTAGACATATCGACATTACATCCAACTCTGCTCTGACAAGGCACTGCAAATGCTGTGGGACCTCCCATTTCCCAAGCAAGTCTCTACCATAGAGTCCCTCAAGAAACATGAACAGTTTTTTGTTCAAGTTATAATACCTTAGAGCTTTAGCTCTGGCATTGTTATTCTCTCAGAGTGTGGAATCTAACCCCCAGCTACGGCTGAGTTTGGTGCAAATACCTCTTAATTTAATCTTCATTTCTGGACCACGAGTTCTGAACAAACTTCACTTACTGTACGGTTTCCTCCCATCATAAACCTATGGGGTGCATCATGGAAAGTATATTCTGTCCTGGGAGCCCAGAGCAGAGGGAAGAACAGGGATGCAAAGCAGTGGACTACGACTCCCATGAATCCCCGCAAAAGTGTTTCCAAATCATTTCAGGTCTTTTGCAAAAAAAGAAACAAAACAACTGAGTGGTCTATAAGGAAAAAAAAAACCAAACCCAAACCAACCCACTCTCAACCCTTCATTTTCCTGGAATACAGTTTTCAGTTAAAAAACAGCTTTGCTGGAAATTTTTCCAGCAGCTGTAGCTATAACAGCACTGCTTCACAGGGGCCCTGGGAAAGGACAGGGCTGGAATAGCTGATGAGCTGGTCTGCTGCCAGCAAGAGGGAACCGCGGGCAAAAGGCCCCTTTGCCATGTGGGGAGGCTCCTGAACAGGGGTCCTGCTGTCCTTCAGGCTGAGGGAAGATGCCCTGCAAAGGGGAACATTTGGCCGGGCTCCCCGTGAGCCAGAGCAAGGAGCCCGGTGTTCCTCCTCCCTGGGAAGGTGCTGTGAGCACATGTGTGAGGCAACCCCTTTGCGCCGGGGTGGTTCGGGAGTGTGGTTCCCACCTCTATATAAAGCTTCCGATTTCCTGTGATGCTGAGCGTGTGGGCGTCAGCGAAATGGATGTTTTCTGTCAGGGATGACAGTACTGGGGTGAGCGTCTGCTTCCCGCAGCGTGGCAGTGCCGGGAAGGCAGGCACGAGCCCTGGGTGCTGTAGCTGCCCCTGCCGTGGGGATGGGAGCATCCCTTGGGAGAGGATTTGCTTTCCGCTGTGTCCATTCACTGCTTAAATCCCTTCCTTCCCCCAGAGATGCTGAAGCTGTGTTGGCAGATTAATGAAACGACCAACTTCACGCCGTGCCCTGCAAGGCTCTTTGGCAGGGGCAGAGTGATAGCTGTGTACGCAGCCCGCAGCTCCCCAGCCCCGGAGGAGCACAGGGTAAATAGCAACATCTCCCTGGCACCCATCTGGGTCCACCCCGTATCCCCGTACCATTTCTCTGGCTAAAGAGCAAAAGACCACTGGTATTTACAGGGCAAGGAAAGTCTCTAAGGTTACGGCTTAGAGGATAAATCTTGAAAAGCAAATAAGTCAGCTTGTTGGCAGAGCCCAAAGCAATGAGAACGAACCTCAACTGTAGCTCAAAACAGGTTCAAATTCAACAGGAGGGTCCAAAAACCAAAATAGTCACTTCGCATAGGCTGGGGTAAACAGGCCACCGTTTCCTCCCGCAGGGATGTTCACCCACGATTAACCTGTCTGGGGAGGGCAAGTGACAGCTCCCACCCTGCTACCTCCAAAAATCCACCTCCACCAACACCGGCTCCGTTTGCCTGTTCCATGCTAACTGTACCGAGTCAGGGCTTCCTTCCCATGGATGATGGGGCAGGATCTGCTCCCACCCCATCGCGCTGTGGCATGGCAAGTCAGACCCTGCGTGGGGAGGGGGCTACAGGCCAGGACTGGTCGGATCATCCCCCCACCATCAACCCACCGGGGCAGGCAACCTGAACTCACGGACTCTCTCAATTTCTCATTTCCGGAATACGTCAGAAAAGTATAATTAAGGAACCCTCCCCTTCTGGTGGAAGTCTGCTTGTGTCAACAGAGAGACGGGAGTATTTAGCAGACTTCTTTTTCCATCCTGCTAATTTTAGCCCCTTATATAACGTTTCTTTTCAATACAACCCAGTTTCTGTAGCCCACTGAAGGAACGGCGCTTCTTATTTGTCTTACACCAGTGCCTAAAATATTCCCAGAGCCCGAGGGCTGGCTCTGTGCTCCCCACCGTGCACAGGGCCCAGCTCTGCCCGCAGCAGCCCAAGGTTTAAATAGCCCAGCGTGCAGGGGGGCTCAGAGGCAAAAGGGGGCGATGCCCTAATGCAGCAGCAGCAGGGGAAGGAATAAAAGCTAGTTCCCCCGTGTGACCGCAGGATCCCAACACCAGGTACCCCCATGCAAATGCCACCAGAGAAGGGGGTTGCTGGTGCGACACCTCCCCAGCCTCCACATGCTGATGCCTGAACCTCCTGGTGAGCCCTGAAGCTCCACGTGTGGACACTTCAAGCTTTCAGCCCAAAACTCTCTTAGCCCCTTCCCTGCTCTGCCTCCGGCTGTCATCTCTGACGGGGAGTGGTTCTTACCTTCCTAAGAAAACCTCAAAGTTTGATTGTGAAGCTCCACAGCGCATCAAAAATACATCAAAATAACTCAAACTCCCTTTGACGGACCACGTAAAGTTTGCAATTAGCATTTCAAAGCCACGATCAGGCACGGAAGGCAAAAGCAAACAAGGCGGCAGCAGACACCCAAACCTGTCAATTATCTGGCTGATATTTTTGCTCAAGGCTGGGAGAGCTGCAGAAATAACTGCCTGAGGCCAAGTTCATCCCTGCTGTGGTACCACTGGACTCAGTGGCTTTACACATGTGATGACTTTTGACTCCTTTACCTGCTTTTTCATGTAAAAAGGCTGGTTATCCAGGATCGTGTAACTGGGCAGCCCCAGAGCACACTGGTGTAACACAGCTGCCAGGTCAGTGGTGACTGTGCCAGTCAGCTGGTTAAAATGTAAGGAGTTTTCACTACTACTGAGAGGAGGAAAAAAAAAAAAATAAATCCTGGCCTACAAGCACAGAGAACTCTATGGAGATGCCACTGAAGTGACATGTGTAAAAAACAGTGTCAGCAGTGGAAGCAGAGGGAAGCACAGTGATTCCCTGCAGGAACGGGCTCTTCCCACACTGCGGGTGTGGATCCATCCCACGGCTGACCCGTTCTCCTTACGGGGACGCTGCTCAGTTCCCTTTCCCTTCAGCTCCTCACCAATAGAGACAAGCGTGGTTATTTACACACCACCTTGATGGCTTTGTCCTTTCCTCTGTATCAAGTCAGGCCTCTGACTAGAAATCCACCAAGGATTTCTAGTGAAGCTTTGAATAAATAATGAGCACCTTATTTCACTTTACAGTAATTAATCTAGGGGATAATGCAATAATTTGCCAATGTTGAAAGCATTTATCTTTTCCTCCAAAAGAAGTTTTGCTATGAAATTTTCATTCTAAGCCAATAAAACCAAACCCCTCTGCTCATTCTATACTAATAGCTGGCTTTAGCACCAGCCTACAGAGGAAATACTTTTTCTACAGCAGAGTGGTGCAGTCTCCTCCCCTATCTAGGAAAGTAAAATTTTTCTCTCGTTCCCAGCATCTCCTATGGAGACTTAGCAAGAAAAAGTGCTCTCCAGTCCTAATGGGGTGACCCCTGCTTTCACCTGCTTTCCCTTCTCTTTTCTTTTAAAGCCAATAGTAAAGCCTTTGGACCATGGTGCATGTGCAGCATCTAGTGCAGCAGGCTCCCAGACCAGGACTAGACCTCCCAAGCCTACTGTAACATAAATAAATACAATTCATGAAATCTAACTTTGAATTTGGCAACTCATCCTCTGAACAAAGCTGGTGAGTAAAGCCCTGAAGAGGTGGAACCAGCCACAGTCTTCATGATCATATTAGTCAGCACGGAGGAAATCATTGCAATTGCTTCGACGTGTGAATTCAGTACAGCTGATCTAAGCGTTGGCAGAAAATTATTTTCATCATAGTCTTGAACTGTTTGACCTTCTCATTGAAAGTGATACCGAAGAACATTTTTTTTTCCAGCTACCCAAGTACCAGCAGTACGGCACCAGATCCTGAGCTGGCATCAGCATAAATCCACCATGTGCAACAGGGGTGAAACCACTTACATCAAGTGAGAAGCAGCACAACAGGTAAATAACAAAAAGGAAAGCAGGATTAAATGTTAACATCTCTAACATCTCACAGGCCAGGATTAGACTAAGTGACAAAGTAGTCTTTTTTTTGCCTCCAGTTTTGGATTAAAGTTGTGGATAGCATGCTACATACTGCTGTTAATAGCTGTAAGATAAGCACATAAAGACAGTGATCCCTACGTCACCAGTTACTGAAAGCCAGTGCAGCCTGGCTGCCTCAAGGGGGAGTTGGGATGGTTTATACCATCTTGGGATGGCAACTGAGCTCCTTCTGTGTGGGCACCACAGCTCTCCAGGAGAGGTCTGACCAGGGTGACGACATCAGCTCAAAGAGGATGAGCCATGTCACAGGGACACAGGCAGCAAATTGGGCAGAGAGAGTACTGAGGAAGCTGAGGCTCTTCCCCCATGTATCCAGCAACGCAGGGACCCCCAGGCAGCAGCAGAGCTGGTGGACAAAGCAGACCCCATTAACAGGGTCTCCTCACCCACTAGCTCTGCCCATCTCTGGGCTATTGGGGATGCAGAGCCTAACAGGACAATCTCTGCTCATACAGCTCTGTGCCTAACGAGCCACTGCAGCACTGCTTGCAATCCCTCTCTCTAAGGCTGTCCCTAAGGCAATAGAAATATTAATTATATCATGACAATGTTTGTGAATATCAGCAAAGCCCATTAAGGGGGCTGTTGAAAACCATAAAATATTTGTACAACAAGAATCTACGAAAAGGGAAAATTAAACCTAGAGAGTTGCTCTGCTGATGTGTGGCCATCCTCCCGACCTTCTGGGCAATGTGGGGGCCGTCACACTCAGGACTGGTCCCAGGGCCATGGGTGCTGCACAGAGAGAGGACTCTGTGACAACCTGAGGTGTGCTGAGGCTGCCACACTGCAGGGATGGGGTGACAGCACAGGAGGGCATCACATCTGCCCACGTGAACCTCTTGCTACTCCAAAAGTACCACTTCTCACCGATTTGTCCTGCTCCATCACCCTGGAGCAGGTCTGTGCTGTGCTTTTATACTAAAGCCTGAGTGGAGGTGAGGGATTGGGGAAAGGTTTGTCCAGGCTCTTTGGGCTAGGTTCCCTTGAATTTCAAAAAACAGGTTTTGTTTTTCCTGAAGGCTGCCAAGCAGCTCTGGGGCTCCTTCACCCCTCCAGCACCCTGAGGATGGGTAGCATCGGGGCTCAGCACTGCTAGCGATGGATCATCTCAGACTTTGAGGAGAGAGGAGCAAAAAATGGGGAAAAATTAAAACCAGGACAGAAAGCTCAACTCACAGCAAGAAAAAGAAACAGCTCTTGCCTCGCAGCCTGAACAGTGCAAAGGATTTTGTTCAGACATTTCTCACCTTACATTGATCTACCTCAACCTTGAACACAATCCAGTTATATTTACGTCCCAAAAAGAGTATCCTCAACTCCCCCTAGCAGATCAGCACAAAGCAGTAGGGAAAGCTTCCCCCTTACCAGGGCTCACAACTGAAAGAGCGGAGGGAACCTCTATATAAATTTGCATTATCTGCATTTAATATAGCAACAAAGAAAGGGAAGAAGGATATATAGTAATGGAAAATGTATATATCAATAGGAAAGGAAAATGGTGTCATAGCAGCATGTATTGGAGAAATGCAGCACAATTTTAGCAACACCATTTTGAACAGCCCTGTGAGGGAGGTACTGAAAAGAGGTGGGACCAGACAGGGGTCAAGTGAGAGGACCATACACTTGAGCAGGGAGAGAACAGCCCTGCCTGGCACAAGCCCCTCACTCTGGGGATGGGAAAGTGGCTCGGGCTTGGACAGACTGAAAAAAGGGAGATGCAGGTGCTGGAGGATGGAAAGGAGATTCAAGGGAAAATAAACGTGAGATCACAGACAGAGGGGCTGTCAGTGCAAAGACGAGGGAGACACCATAACTGTCATCACACACTACCACAAAATTGAATGCCTTAACCCCTCCGGGTTTTGGGTAACTGATACTTAAGTCTTCTACTTGTGTCAGGCCAACAAAGCTGTTGCTGCCCAGAGAGCGTTTCTCCTCTAAGGGCAGTCATCCCTTGCTGCCATCAGCAGCGACGCGGTCAATCGTGTGGCGGAGGGGATGGAAGACACCATTAGTCTCCCCACTGCAGAGCTGGATTCCACGCGTGCTCTAACAGCGATCCAAACTGGATCACCTTCACGGTGCGGAGCCCTCGGGGGGTCACGGGTGGCAAGGACACCCACACGCCACGTGCCCCAGGAGAGTTTGCAACACTGGATGTTGCAGCCAATATCACAGGGACTTCTGCTGGGCAGCCCAGTGCCAGCGAGCAGCAGAGCACAGAGCAGCAGAGGAGCCACAGTGGCTTGTTTCTTGGCTGAGGTTCTTATTGTGACATCGGGAATGAATCTAACAAAGATAGTGCCATAAACTTCACCAAAAAAAATTATATCCCTCTGGATATGTGTTATATTTTGAGAATAAACTGAAGAACAAGGCATTCCTCGGTTTAATCCATCTCCTATGTTTGCCTGGGGAAAAAATACAAACCCTACAAGCCTCGTTTTGTCATCTCCATGTAACCTGCCTTTATGAAAGTTGAGACTAAGACAGCCCTTGTTAACCTTAGACATTTTCAGAAGTACAGACTGTCTGTGGATTTTTTTTATTCTCTGCCTCTTCTAAGAGCTCTCTTGGGAGGGATGAAAGCTCCAGATCAATGCCAGCCAAGCTGGTAGTGCCACAAGCCCCCCCCATCTGAGGTTCATTGACCAGGCAGTGACCAATGCACTTGGTTTGCAGATCCTGAATTTTTAAATGAGGGTAACACAAAGTTGACCCCAACTCTGATACTGTTGCTGACGGATGGAGAGTTAAGGTCCTCTTTCCAATTTTGAAGGGACTTCTGGGACTCAGTGAGTCCACTGACATCTTTCTGATGCTGCATGTACCTCCGTCAACTGAAGGCACCATTTTCCTTAAGGGAAAAGCCTGATGAATCCAAAATGCACATGAGGAAGCCTGAGATGCTGTGAAAAACTACAGACAATCCTTCTGAAACCATAACTCCACCCTTGCAAGGACACTGCTGAACAAGGGTGTCCTACCCATAATTCTGCTCATTTCTAACTAAAACATCCAAAAATGATGCACCCTGAAGTAAACACTTTTGCCAAAATGCCCATTTCAGCTGATTTCTACCACAAATTCATCTTGAGTCCATTGGTCTCTTCTGGTCAGTGCACACAGAGAACCAAATCTACTCCCCCTTGAGGAACCAGGTTTAAATTCAGCCTAAGCTGGAAGGAAAGCAAACCTCCCTACCCCAAGGTTTGAGTGAATATTGACATATTCTCCCTTTCCCACAGAAAAGGAGCTACAAAATCCAAGGCTTTGCATGCCAGGATCCCACAAGTTCCTAGTGGGAAAGCAGCCCATCGACTGAAGAACGGGATTGCAGGGGAACAGAACAGAAAGGGGGCAATTTCACAGAAATGCTTCTGATTTCATGGTCATAGCTGCACTGTTTGGGGTGTGTGTGCCATGTGTCAGACATCCCTTGAACTTCCCTCGGCTCAGGGAGACAAAGGCAACCTCAGACACAGCACTTTAGTATTATGGAAGCTGTCTTCTAGCCTCATGGCTCCTTTAGCCTCTCAGTTAATAAGTATAAAGCTCAATATTTGTGCAGTACAAGGGGAGGAATATTAAGCAGAAAGTAGGGGGCGGGGAGGAGGAGGATTCAGGAGAGCAGGTCTTACTCCAGGCAAGGCACTGGCCCCCTCCCTGGCTGCAATGGGGCACCTGATCTAACACAGAAGATGAGAGAATCAGAGGCAAAGTTTTAGCCCTGGGCATTTAATTTAGGCTTCATGTGCAAGTGTGTCTGCAGAGATAAAGGGCAGCCAGGATAAATCCCTGGGCACAGTGGGTGAACTGCTAAAATAGAGTTAAACACTGCCATGTTCTTAGTACTGAAATACTTGGAAATCAAGCCAAGAAACTGGACTTTAGGGAAAGATCAAAGGATAAGTACATCTCACCAACTTGTTTCCTTTTTGTGCATTTTGTTGTTTTTGTTGTTTTTTTTTCCAAATTCTGATCAGATTTGCAGGAGGGAAAATGTGTTTTAAAGAGGTGAGAACAGGCTGCCCCTTCAGAAGACTCTCCCCTGCTCTGCTGGGAGCTGTATTAACTCTGTCTAAAAGAAGTAGCCATGTCATGACTCATACTTTCCACTCCCCATAATCCCTCTCAGTAGGGCGCAGACTTAAGAGTTTTCCTCTGACTTCAGTTTTGTTATAATTTATGCACCTGCTTTGAAAGAGCCTTTGAAAAATCTGACAGTGAAGAAAAAAGGAGCCTGTTTTATCTGTCTGATGGACAGGCTGGGAAAAAAAAACCCCACCGCAGTGGAATTCTGTATTACCAGGAAAAGAACGTCTGCGTCTGTAACTTCCTACCAGGCTGTTAGTAATCAAAAATAAACTACTAGAAATCCTTTGTCAGAACAAGGGCAGAGCTTAAGTGAAAGAATAAGCAGTTCAACACAGTCAGAAGTGTGTGGCTGACACAAGACAGAGCAAATGTCTTTTTTAAAAACATGCCAATGAGTTACGAACAAGCACACACTCAAGGGCCCAGATCTCATGTCCAGCTCCCAGTGACACCAGCAGCAGCCGTGCTGGGTCCCACACACTTCCCAAGCCTCCAGAGCCAAATGCTAAGTAGAGGATAGTTTTGTAAAAGAATTTTTATAGAGTTTTGAAAAGGTCAATAAATAAAGTCTAAGTTTGACACGACCACTACTTGAGTGACTTTTTAGCATTATCCCTGAGTCTGAAACAGTGAATACCACCTCCTTAAAGGCACTTCAGAGTTGCAGTTTTACACATAACAACGGACTGTGTCACCATTATATCTAAAAATCTGCAGTCAATAGTCCATGAGACTTCCCCTGTCCAGCCCAGGTGGCTCCTCAGGTCCACAATCAATGTGGTTTATGCCTCACAGCTTCCCTGCAGCCTGCCCTCAAGACAACTAATTCCACCTGATTCCCCCCTGCCAGTCACCTGCTTTCAGCTGAGTGCTTCCTCTGCCTGCCTTTTGCTGGCATCGGCCACCGATGTTTTCCCAAGGTAAAAAGCTGTTCCCAGGCTCAAATGTCTTTCTTGCTCTATTTCCAGCCCTCTGTTCTGCACCACACATTATTGTGGAACGGAAAATACAAATTCCATCTCCTTGCTGGTTTCTATGAAAGCTGAGTTCACCTCAGAGGACAGATTTCATAGGTCCCATTGGAAACTCTTTGTGGTGGGAGCAATCTCAGTGTGTTCCCACCTGGCTTGTAAGCTGCTGTCCTCTCTGCTGAGATGCATCCAGACCTCAGTGTAGCACCCCCTCAAGTAAGATCCTGCCCTACAACCTTTTGTGCCTCACACAGAAGATACAGCCATAAACTAGGAAGATTTCCTAGGTCACTGTTTATTTAGCATCATTTTACAGCTCCTTTGGTTTAAGTTGTATATTTTTACCATCTCATAGATTGCTCCCTCCATCAGGAGAAATAGTGGTGAGCGCATGACGTGCTGGAAAAACAAACAGTTTTACGGCTGGCTTTCTAGAAGCTTTTGGTAAATAGCTGCACCTGGTTCTAAGTGTACTTTTTCCTGAAGTGGTGATAGTATCTACCTGCCTGATGTGGTTGAGTCTTATTGGTGTTTGCATTTGGGGCTGTGTTTTGAACATATGAGTGACTGGTGCCCCCAGGGAAAATTATTATTTCTACTGGAATGCAAAACTAAGAAATATATGAGAAAGTAGAGACAAGCCCTCTTAAAACAGCTTAGTTTACCCAATTCATTTCTAGAAAGTCATATTACCCAGTTGAGTGTATATAAATGCTGCAAAATTGCCAGAGTGTTGAGTTATTCCAGGATATTCCAAACCCAAGTGATAATATCTTGGTACTCCTGTGATGGATTTATCGAGCACTAATCCTTCTGCGTACCTTCTCATTCTGCAGTCAATGAGTAGCTCTCCTCAGAAAAGCTCAGGAGCCTTTACCATCCATCCTCTGGATGATGGCAAATATCTCTTTAATGGTGTGAGCCCCAGGAGTGATTTGCACCTATATAAGAGCATGAAATTTTAAGAATCCTCCTTTCCCTGGATGGTAGTGATGGGAAGAAGACATGAGGGTGGTGGGAAGAAATTTAGAAGTTTGCTGGTAGACATTAAAAATGGATCCCATAGGTAACGTCTCCAGGCTACCTTTGACCTTCACCGTTCTTAGTGTCGCTAATACAGACACTTTACTCCATACAAATTATCTTATATCATTAAACAGATTTAAAAGGAGTGAATTTGATAGTTTCTGCACTTTTATACCCTTCCTCCAGCAGTAGGGGAAGCATTCACTTGGAAACCTCAATTATAACACAGCTGTCAGCTTTATAATTAGACCAGTCAGGTCATTTTGAATGTAGTGTGTGTTATTCACCTCAAATAACAAATAACCTGCCATTCCACCCACGCTTTGTGCACCTTTCCAAGGGCTTAGAAACACACATACAGTCCAGTTGCCTGTGTGGTACCATAGAATGAACCTCTACTGCTTTGAAAATCCTGGTGTGGGCACCCATTTGTGGGCTCAGCTCGGACAGAAGCAGCTCACACCTTCTGTCAGAGGTAGAACACTCCCATTACTTTTCCTGCAACACAGAGCTCAGACTAAAGACTGACCAAATGCTGCTAGAAACTCTGGCAGTGCTGGGAAGGGGCTCTGTGGGGATGAAGCTATGAAGGCAGCCATCAGAGCAGAGTTTCCTCAGGCCTTTACCAGCATATAAAATGCTATTCATCAGCCCAACGCTCCGGAGCATCCCAAAGCACACTTGCACCTTACTGTCTTACATGAAATCTCATAAACCACCAGAGACCTCTGTAAATAGCAGGGGAAATACAAACAAGAGCAAATCATATGCCTTAGCCTAATGCTGGTGTACCATCAACTTCTGAACTCAAAGAAACTCTCTTTGTATTGGAGGGATCAGACAATCCCATGGCAACCAGCCTTCCAGACCGATTGCCATTTGATCGATACAGCTTAAGTCATTAATCAGAAAACCAGGTCCTCTTACCTAATATATACTCTTTAAATTAAAAAGAAGTAATTTGGCCCATACATATACTGTAAAACTGCCACACGATGGAGTTATTTTGGAATAACATGCGGTAGGGTCACAGAGCACCTGTGATGGAAGCGTTTGCTTCATTTGCTGCAGAACATTTTTATTCAACCCGCAGTGACTAACTCAGTCACAAACACAAGGTAGCCTTTGCCATCCACAGTCTCCATGGCTTCAAATACGCAATCGAGGAGTAAACTGTCTTACACACAGCACACACAAAAACATCACCGTGGGGAGTTAGTGCAAAGCTGGAGTATGGTAAACTCAAGCCCTGGCTTCCAGCATCCCAACGGCTGCACCCATACAAGCCTCAGCAAGCTCCCAGCTAAGCCCTTCTCCCTGCCTGAGCTGGTATAGCCACTTGCTGTTGAGAAAATAACATAATTGCACACCAAACGCTAAGTCTAATGAAACCACATTGATTTTGTTGTTAAGGGGTACGTTTCCAGGATTGCTGGCCTACAAGGATGTGTTTTCCAAACCGTACAGATACAGAAGAGTACAGGAAAAAATCTCATTAACCATAAAACAAATAACCGAGCAACACAACAGTGCTTATTTCAAATTCAAATCCTAAGGGTGACAGATTTTAATATGCTCAGCCTTTTGACTCCTACTTGGTGATGGATATCTTTGAATAGCACGAGGTCATACCATATCCCTATGAGGAGAGGGAGGGCGCTCAGAATGCCAAAACTCCTCTGTACGCAAGCTCTGTGAGTGAATGCCTACAGAAAAATGAGAAGTATAGTGAAGAAGGAACAGCTGTTGTATGAGAAGGAAAATTGCATTATTGAAAGTAGTTTCTGGCTACAGAGCGGGATGATGCTGAGCAGAGATTTCATACATGGGGCAGTCTCCAAGTTGAAAATCCAGGCCTAAATCCAGTGCTGGGATCAGGAACCCTGGAATAACATGGGATTAAGTTTCTCTCCCCTCCCTGCCTTTTTCTTTAATTCCTTCATTTTTATTTTTTTTTTCAAGGTTTTTGAAATGCAGAGTTGCAAAGGAATGCTTAAGAGATGAACTGAGGGCAAATGATGAAAAATGGCAAGTCTGGGCAGCTTGGAGGGTGGTAACTCCTGCGGTCTCCTCTGGGTGTGAACACCTGGAAGAAGAGGGCAACGAAGGACAATTACTTCACTCCAAGAAAAGACATCAAGAGGAGAGAATAAAAAGGTGGTTTCACCCAGCATGCAAGGACAGGAGGTAGATGGTGAGGCAACCTGAGCTATCCCCCTCTGGTCTCCTGCCTCTTTGTGGGCCAGATAAGACCCTGCTGCCACCCCTGTTGCTAGGAGGGTTTGCTGGTGATAAATCTCTCCTTGACGTCCTTGCCTCTCTGTGTCACCACAGCTCTCCAGATTGCCTCAGTAGACACTCAACTCTTCCATGGCACTGATCTGCTTCAGGAGAGTGTGAGCACACCTTTAGTCAGCTTTGGTGGGACATATGTGTATTATGAAAGGACATGGTGAAAGTTAAGCCCACACATACATCCTTTGCTGAGTTAGACTGGAATAAATCAGCAGCACAGAAATTGCATTCAAATATTTGGTGTGGGTATTTGCACCTAGGCACTACCATTGTTTCCCATAAATCTCTCACAGACAGGACAAAGACCAATGTCCAATGTCAACAGACAAGATGTGATTTCTCCAGCAACCTCTTCATCTCAGTGTAGGCAGAAACTATGGCAAACATCAACTGTCTTTACAATAATCACTGCACAAAGACTCAGCACCAGCTACCTGTCAACTTTAAATGGGCTGGGGATGTGCTGCTCTCCCAAATTTGGCTATTCACTATCTTTCACTTCCACAGAATCTGCAGGGCAATAGCTTTCCAGCACAGCCTCCCCGGGAAAGTATCTCAGAAGACAGCAGACTTTCATGCTTACAGTCTAAAACATAAGCATGCAAGAGTACACTGTCCAGAAGGAAAACAGAGCCCAGGATGCATATTAATTACTGGTGGCACAAAGCCCAGGCAAGGTTGCTGCTCCATAGTCAAGCTATAAATCTGCCCAAATAGGATTCTGACCATGTCTGCCTTGTTTATATTACAAAGTTTTATGGCCATGTGATTCTTCACCTGGAGAGGAATAGTATCCCTGTGCAGCCAGTTACGGACTGAGATTTATTATCTGGCAAAAAAGACCTCGATGTTCTCCGTGGGCTGGAGAGCATCTGAATGTGCTTTCTGCTGGCTGGCTGCAGCGCTCCCAGGGCTTGGGGCTTTCCTGGGGGAACTGCTCATCTGCTGCCCCTACAACTGGATCCCCACTTTGGAGCTGGCTAAAAGTTCCTGAAAAAGTGCTATGCCTTTGGTTTCCCCAGGAAAAAAAAAAAAAAAAAAGCTTCAGAATAATGGAAGCTGCCCTACCTCTAGCAGCCTAGAGCTGCTGTTGCATAGATTTCTGCTTTGAGAGGGTTTTTGCAGTGCTCTTTAAGAGAATGTTTCCAAATGAGGTCAAATAGAGGTTCTCCCCACTTCGTCCTATTCTCTTGCCATAAGACCAGCTCTGCAATGCTAACAGGAGAGAGGAACCAAGTGCTGCTTTCACCAGGGAGGTGAAAGAACTTGATTTGAATGCGCAATGGGAGATGGATGGCCAAATTAGAAAAACCAGATTCCCTCACCCATTTCAGCAATATCTCACATCTCCTGGGCCCAGCAGGGTCACAATTATAGCCACAAAAAGCTGGTGAGAACTTAATGGTCAGACAGAATGCTAGGGCTCAGGCTCATGAGATGCTTCACTGTGGTTTACCAGCATACCTCCCAGTGCTGGTATGCTAACTGCTGGCGTGCCTGCTCCAAGGAGGAACAGAGCTCCAGCTCAGCTGGCTGCTTTGCACCGCCTGCACGGCTGACTGGGTGTGGGAAACACCTCAAGCCTGACCTGGGATTTGGGAAAGACTCAGTGTGCCTCAGTTGCCCTGTCTCCAAAATGGGCTTAAGCAGACTCCTGCTGAGCACTCTGTGATCCCCTCGGGAGGAACACTACGGACACTGACCAGGGCAGAGAACAGCCTTCCCTGTAACTACGAAGAATCCAATTTCTGCAAGCAGAAGCAAGAAAATGTCTAAACTGACACAAAAAAAATAATGCAGATTATTGAGCATCTGTTCCACAGAAACAATCTCTCCAGGCCTCTTGGATGTTGCAGATGACACATTAACCTTAAGCACTGAAGAATTTTAATTGGAGGAGGAAAAAATCTTATTTTCACAGAAACAGCCAGTACACGTGCCTGGCCTCCTCAGTGAAATGCATCCTTCAATTGCACCATAAGTCACTCCCTCTTTGCTACGTGCTTAATGTTAAGCAGATTTCACTGAATTTTTTAGAGTTGGAAGGGACCACAGAGATCATCTAGTCCAACTCTCCTGCTGAAGCAGGATTGCCTAGGGCATGTTACTCAGGACTGCATCCAGGTGGGTCTTGAAAATCTCCAGAGAAGGGGACTCCGCACCCTCCCTGGGCAGCCTGTTCCAGGGCTCTGGCACCCTCACTGTGAAGAAGTTTTTCCTCATATTTGAGTGCAACCTCCTATGTTCCAACTATGTTCCAACTTGTGCCTGTTGCTTAAGACTTGTTGACTTCAAGGAGACTACTCACATGCTGAAAGTTACACGTGTGCTGAAGTCTTCCACTCTTAGTAAGGTTTTCATTTTGTCTGTAGTCAGACCAGCCGGAGAGTCAGCTGAATCTGAGCACCATGTATGCCCCAGGCAGAGCAGGAGGATCAGCTGTTTGTTTTCATACTCACTCTTAAGAGATAACTTTGAAAAAGGACAGGGAAGGTAACTTCCATTCCTTATTATTATATGAACACATAGCTCCAAGAATCTCCATTCTTTACTGGGTCCCAAAGGAAAATATTTCAAATAATCCATATTCATTAGAGTTTTTAATCCCTCACACACCACAATTCAGCAGGCTGCTAATGAAGATGACAATTATACAGCACTTCACACAAAAAGCAAACCAGAACAGGTGCAAAGGCTGGAGCTTTGCCATACTTGCTCTCTGTTCTTTGGCACAGGGCATCATTACTTTACTTAAAATGTACTGAAACATCTCAACAGTTTAAGGAGTCAGTCTGAAAGGAAAAGAGGTGACATTTAAGATTAATAATTAGCTGTTGACCACCTAATACTAAATCAAGAAAACGACAACTGGCCAAACAGTTTTATCTGTATTTCTTCTGAAGAAGACAAGCAGAAATGACGCTATACCAGCAGGGCAGTAAAAAGACAGACTTTGTTTTGCCCCTTGAATTAGGGCTCTGATGTACAAGCAGAGAGCAAAGAAGTGGTGCCCAAAGGATTTATGTCCTACCAAGGCAAGCATGGGAAAAGCAAAGAAAGAATTTCTGTTTTCTGCAGGTGTTGGACAGAGGTGTTAGAGTTTGTGCAGAAAGCTCATAGCAAAGCCATGACTCTCATCCATCAATATCAGCCACGTCTCTGCCCAACAGACCATTGAGCTCTCAGTTTGGGGTTTCAGGGAAGACACACCAGAGCAGTACAACACCATGGGGCTGAATTCAAGAACACTGAAGTAAATTTTGGCTCACCAAAAACACTTTGGGAAAGACTGCAGCAAGGAAGTCAACAGTGAATGACTTTTAGTGAAAGAAACAGGTTTTTAAAGAGGGGATTGCAATATACTTTTGATGCAAAGATCGTTCTGTGGGCAGGAAAAGGGAGGCCATCAGCAGTGTTATTCATAGCCAGAAACTTTAGCAAATTAGTTATTTGGCTTAATGAACATCCAAAAATAATGAAATTATCTCTCATATTTCAAGTAGGTAGATTGCATATGCTAAAGCTGGTTTTGGCCAGGGCTGCAGGTGTTAAATGAGACCATTACCTGGGATTGCTGGAAGTCTAAAGTTACTCCTATAGAATATCATTGTGTGTAAACACAGACAGAGAGATCATGAACATGTCAATTAGCAAAATGAACTCTGATACCTGACATGATCTAGGATGCAGCAGATCTTGTGTTTGGTAGAAATACCTTGTTACCGGGACAACCCAAAAATACCCTGTCCTGTCACGCTGAGTCACATACAGGACCTGGAATCAGGAAAGGGTCACCACATACACAGCGACTGTTGGGTCTGTCAGTACCCCGGGTGGTATGAAGGATGCATGAGGTTTTGTTCCTGAGAAGTTCCCTTTGATAAGATCTGCTTCAGTCAAGGCAGGGCTAGTAGGCCCCAAATCAGTAGGAATTAATCACACTTCACACACTACACCTCACTGCTTCAAATTTACCTTGAGTGATCAAAATAACCAACAGTAGGACCCAATATACCTGGAGTAAGCTACAAAGCCCACAGCTTTGTCAAAATAAACCAGAAGTAGATGCCAGTCATACCATTTGACATTTCCAAACTAGAGGTTGATGTAACTCAGAGCTCTTGTGGTACCAGAAGGTCTTCAGCACTCCTGGGAAACCAGGTCCACATCACCTTCTTATAGCCCTCCCAACACTGACACAGGCTATCTTAATTTATTGCAGAAACTGGCAGGTACTTAACACTAAAAACCAAAACTGCTGTTGTGTGAGCCTGCCTTCCTCATAGTAACAGGTAGCACGTTTAAAAGACATGGCTTTTCTCAGCTAAATGCTGCAAAACCTGCTGAGATCAGACTCTTACCTGGAGAAGATTAGAGGCTAAGAATAACCATATGTTGGCTAACCTAACTTTAATTCAGCTCACTGGCAATAAGATGAGGTACAGTTGCAAAGTGAGGGGGCATTTGCTGCCATAACATTGGTATTTATTTATTTTTCATCTCTGTTCTACCCTAACAAAAGCTATTCTTTTTCAGAACAAACCCATTCCTAAGTGACACCAGTCAAGATAAGGCATAGATGCTCATGTAACTCTTAATCCAAGGACTGAGAGGAAAGACTAAGATGAGCTTTGCAGTCCACCCTGCACAGGACTTCCTAAAGCTTTGTGCATAGAAAGACAAGAGCTATGTCAGCTGGGGACACCACAAAAGCTCCTTCCCTTTCAAAAGCAGACTCAGCCTGGGAGCAGCTCTGCGGTGACTCCCCGTGGAAGGGAAGAGAGCAGGGAGCAGTCAGAGATGGCTGCTCAAGTATGAAGGTCCCCACACTCTGCATGGTGACCCCTTGGTGGGACTGGCTGGGATGGACTGACACCATCTGGTACGGGCACTGAAAGAAAACCCATCACTGTGACAGCCTTGGTCTGCTGAGGCTTAAAGAGCCTTCATGGGACACTACATACACTTGATGGGCTGCATCTTGGGGACCTCTCCTGCAAAGGATAACAAATTAAGGCTCTCTTGGAGTGAGGATCAGTAAGTCTCACCACTGAGGCTGCCTCAGAGAATGCCCTTTGCCACCAGCTCTGCTGCTTTCAACCAGGGACACAAGTTCTGCTGCCAATCACAACTTTCCTCTTGTCAGTAGAGATGATGCTGTGTTGGTCAAGAAAAATCTCCTAACGGCTGTCTTCTGAAATTGGTTGGTGTTGGACGCAGGCTGGTATCACAGCACCAATACACTGACAGGCAGACTGGTCCATTAACTTACACAAAATACAGCTATAAAATGATAATAACTGCTCCAGTTTGGTTTACCTTTATAAACCATGTTTGCTCTTGCCTGTATCTGGGAGATTTTTCTCATTTACTATTTCTTCTGCATTGTCATATTTAAGTGTAGATTGATAATAATAGTTACTGCACCAGGCAGTCGTGAAGATTGCTTAATTAGTGTTTGTGAAGCACTTTAAGATCCTCAGATGAAAGAAGCTAAGAAATGCAATGTATAATTATTATGTATTATTAATAAAATTCTGGCACATTGACAGGAGAGGAGACAACACTTACTGTCTTTTTCTTTTTATAAAAGATTTAACTTTTATGCTGTGAGGGACAGATTTACCAAAAATTCACAAATAAACAAACAAGGAATGAAAGCTCTCTATTCCATCACAGAGGCCATGTTCAGAAAGCAGACAGCAAACATTGCCTCAGAAAGCAAGTTACTTTTCTATCCAAAAACTTGATGAACCCATAGTTTTGACAATGGACAGATATGGAGAAGTGCAAGGATGTTATAGTTGTCACTAATAGTGGAAGTGGTCAAATGCACCAATTATGAGAAGCAAAGAGAGTATTTAATGTGTGATCACTGTGGTTAATAACAGCATGCAATGCAAAAGAAATTAAGCATGCAGAGCAATAGACAGGTATTTTGAAACAAACAGAAAAGATACAACTTTGTGAGTGAAGTTTTTCAGAGCTGAGAATGTGCCAGATAGAAACAAGATTCCCAGAAATATGAAGAAACTCAGCCTGAGGTGGATTTGTAGGCAGCTTCATGGAAATGTTAAACTCTTATGTATTACAGCTGCCTCTTGAATGCTTACAGCTGGAATCCAGCTACACCAGAGAAAACAAGTGGTCCAGGGATTAGGGGTGGATTATTACTTTGTTCCTCACTCCATCACAATGCCTGAGAAGCCAGTTATTCCCTCCGTACCCTCTCCAAGTAAACTGGTTTAATCACACTGCTCTCCTTCACAAGACAACTGGGAGGACAAACACATTACAGCACACTCAGACTCCGGAGTAAAGAAAGCTAGAGACTGGCAGGCACTGAATCACTGCAGAAAAGGTTAAGAAAAGACAAGACATGGTAGTATAAAAGGGTCCTCAGGGAGCCAAGGAGCTGCTCCTGGTGTTTAGTGCCACAACATATTTCCATTCCCAGTTTATACTACCATCACATACCACTGAAACCAGCCAAACAAAACATATATAGCACATGGAAGAGATTTCTTGTGTCATGGGAAGTGTGCTTACAGGATTTCCTGCCCCCTAGAAAAGATTTTAAGTAGCGAGACTGAGACAGACCTCTTTGCTCACATCTTCAGATTATTCTTTTAGCAAAATGAGTACTTTTTAAAAGATACCCACAAGTCTAAAATAAAATTTGTTAAATATAATCATGTTTTAGAAACATTTTGTCCATCAGTACCAATGAGAGAGCATTTCTGGTGTTTATGTACTGCAAATGAGATTTACAGCTCCATTTTGTTCAAAAATGAGCAAGAGCAAATGGACTTAAATAAAATAAAACAAAACTAATCTGTGCTTTTGGCTAGAGACTCTGCACGAATCCCAGTCCAAACAGCAATGAATAAGTTCAGCTCATAATAACTGGAACTGATTGTGTACAGCAGAAAAAATGAACTTTAAAATAAATTGTTCCTTCCATTTGTTTTGACTGTTTGTCCAACTTCTGTTAGTGACACAAATTTTTTTATCAGATTAGACGGATGCCTGATGGATGTTGTTTTTCACGTGAGATTTGTCAATACAAGATTCAGGTACTGAGTGCTTTGGTTTTTGCTTCGCTATTGATTTCTCTTGTCCAAACCCAGGTTTCAGACACACGACCAAGCAGCAGAGCACTGAGTTAAAGCCACCTGCCCCACACCGCGGTGCCAGTGCCTCAAAAACACCTACAGCCATTGGACCAACAATCCACATCATTGGATCAGAAAAGCTGCAAACCTCAGCAAAAACACTCACAGGAATCACAACAAGTCTGGGAGAGACTTGTGAATGGGGAAAGGGGAAACATTCCTAAAAATGCCAATACATCTTGAAGGCCAAGCTGAAGGGATCTTCCAAACTACCAAAAAGCCCGTGCTCTGACCCTCACATTCACACAGATGCCGTTACTATCAAAGGTGACAACTGTTTTTTTCTGAGGAGATACTACTCCTGTTGAGTAATGTTTGAGTCGTTCATTATGTTCACCGTGCTCAAAGATGAGCTGGTTACCAGGATTAGTTCTTAATTGAAAATAAAGACCTTCCAATATACAGGTTAGTTTTGGTATAAGGGAATTCCCATACATAGAGGCAATTTTCATATACGGTGTGTATACATATCAATATATACTGTATTGGATATATATTAAGATTATAGTATTTCCACCATACTATTATATATAGAGTCTAACATACTTAATCTCTTGCTATTCGACGCACTTTAACAGCATCCCCTCTCTACAGTCAGAATTGCACCACAGAGTGCACCTTTCCCTCTGTAATAACACACTGTAGGCAGTGGGCAAGGGCAACTGGTAGCTCACCTACAGTACGAAAATGTACTGGTGACATGGGACAGGGGGAAGACAGGTGACACCCACCTACCACCCCCTGAGCTCCGCCCTGGGCTTCCTCACCGACCTTGGGCAATGATCACCTCTTCACTTTAAGATGGGGATAATACATATATCACAGGTTTGTCCTGGCCTTAAGTAATCCATCTTTTCAAAGCACTTTGAGAGCTTTGCTTGATGAGTACAGACATTATAATACTTATCTGTTCCCATTACATTCAATGGGAGTGTTAACTTCCACAGAAACAGGGCTGGGGTTGCTGGTATTATTGGGGTATAGAAAATAAATATGTCTGGGATATTTAAATGCTAGCGTTTAGGAAGGGGCTATAGGAGGTACAAAGGCACAGTGCTTGCCTAGGGATGCCCAGCATTCTTCCAGGCTTGCTCTAGAATAAAGAGTAGAATTTTTTCATTAAAAATCAGAATGGGACCTCACTGAGTCCTGTTGGTAAACATGTTCAGCTAGTGCCAGGTTGTAAAGGAGACAGGAGAAGCCAAGAAAAGCTAGGACAGCAGACAGAAGACAGAGACCAGCCAAACTCAGTGGGGGGAAAGCTTACTATAATGTTCACTTTCACTATACTGGGTAATTGAGATTGCCAGGAGGTGAACGTGTGGCTTCTGCCACAGAGACTAAACTTAGAGCAAGGTCATCCTAAGCATAAAGGGTTCCAAAGCTAAAGCAGCTCAGGCACAACAGTTAAGCGACAGTGTGTGGGCCAGCAATCCCCAAGCTGTTGCCAGCTCATGGGTCCATGGCACAGAGCAACACAGAACTGATTTACCCACTCAGCCCTTGGAGCAGTTTTACCCCATGAGGGCAGTGACCTCTAAGCACCCAAACTACCTCCATACTGCAATGACAGTGCTCCCAATCCTAGTGCAACACAAGGGAAGCCAACCCAGCCTGTGATGGAGCTGAGCCTTTAGATCTAGGAAACAAATTGGGCAACTCTCATAACAATAAGGGTCTGATCCTTGTCTGCCTTAATGTAGTAGAAGCAGTAACAACATACAGCTTCCATGTATAGCTTCTACAGAGGCGGCTAATATTAATGTCTTGCTCACATTCACTGGCCACTCTGTGCCTCTTCTGTTGCTGCCACATATCTCCATGGACTAAATCATAATGACTGTGTTTATTATAAGAACTAAGTGATCAGCTGTGAACTTTCTTTGACATAAATATTTTGCCATTAGCAATGAAAAATAGCAACGCTCATGTTGTAAAAGTAACATTGGATTATTCCTCTCCATGGAGGCATTTATGTCAAGAGAAATCAGAGGGAAATTGTGATCTTCAGGATCAAGAGGAACAGGCAAAGGCAGGAATGTGTTGGTAACAATATTTATCCCACTGTGTAAAAAGAGTTAAAAATTAAGGAAGGGTTTTAAAAAATGAAAAGAATTGATTTTTCCACATAGCTGCAGAGTGGCTCTACATAGCTAGCTCTGAGCACTGCTGCAGTCAGTGCACATCCATCAGACACGGCATGCTGGACTCGGTAGTGTGTGCAAGTGCTTTGCACAGGTACCAGCCAAAGCTGCACCCACACTTTGCACACATTACCCCATGCTGGCATTTCCTGGGTGGATCAGGCCCAGCCCTTTTCCGAATCCCACTATTACTAAACCTCTCTAGTTACAGCTAACCAAAATAGGCGTTTTCCATTCTTGTAAGATTCCCTATATTTCTGGCTAGTGATGTTGGCACCATGGCCGCTTGCAGGCTGAGCAGGATAGGAGAGCACTGAGCAGCAAGAGGAATTAATTTCTCAGAGAGATTTTTCAAAGGTACAAATGAGAGCTGGTGCTTTAAAAATAGCATTGACTATACTTCTATAGCACACGTCCTCTAAGGAATTCAGCCTGAGCATGTAAGCTTGTCACTCCCCTCCTGGGACAGGTCTCACACAGACGTGGATGGTTAGACTTAGAAAGGAACACAGACTTGCTTGAGGCTCTCCTAACAGAAAGTTACAGATAAGTTAAAAATCCAGGAGTATGCCTACATATGTACGTTGATGCATACTATACTTCATGGACTGCATGGCAAGTACATCAAAAGAAACACTAGGCATAACAATTTTAACTTTCCTTTCATAAGACTCTTCAGAGACTGCAGATCTGCAGGCTTGAATTGGGAACTGCTGCCTGCCTGGATCCAAGGGCTGCTCAGGGCTACAGTAACAGGTCTGGAGAAAGGATCACCTTTGAAGGGTGAGGATCCCACCTGGAGAGCTTATAACAAGATTGTTGTTGGTAGATGTGACATGAGATGTTGCATTAGGGATATGGGAGATTACCAAACTGATGCGATGGCCAGGGTGTCCCCTGTGTTACAGGGACTCGTGGTAAAGTTCTTTAGAGCCAGTAAAGAATCACAGGACACAATTGCCAGGCTGGCAATATCACTGGGTTTTAACCCAAAGTGAGAGTTTAGGGAGACTGTAATGCAGAGGAGTTCTGGGATCTGGCAGCACAGCAATACATTGTGGTAAGGTCATCAGTGAGACAGAAGCAGAGGACACATTGCTGGGAGCTGGACATAGGAATTAGGGCTCCCCAGACAAAAGATTTAAGTAGTTCATTGGAAGGAAAAGCACCCAGAAAGGAGCTGCAAGATGAAAAGACATTGATACAGAACAGCAATTGTTTGTGCATCCACAGGACAGTCCTGTGCTAGACACCCAGTGATAAGCTATAGACCAAAGTGGCAAATCCCTGAACCCAGGGGAAAGGCTTTGGAATGAGGCTTTGCTTTTGAGGATCTCCAAAGGCAGGAATTTACTTTGGATGAAGGGAAAAAGCCTACTATATATAGCAGAAAAGCTAAGGCAGTAGCTGCATCAGAAAAATGAAAGTCATGGATGGAAGAAAAATATGGGCAATCTGGCTTTAACAAACAAAGTCAACATCTGCCCAGTGATGGGAGTCTCAGAAACAGACGAGACATGGCTAAGATGTGACCCCTGCAATTAGGGAGAGGGGTTTCCTCTGCTGAATGCTAAATTCAGGCAGGTTTAGAGATGAATGAAAACTGCATGCCATAAGGGAGGGCCAGGAATAGAAAGCTCATGTGGGGGAAGAACGCTCTAGATGTAGCGAATGCATCTCCAAGAGGTTTTATCATTCTTATTTTGTCACTACTATCAACAATAATAAGAAAAGAGCTTACAGAGCAACCTCCCCAATCCCTAAGCAATGCATCCAGAGATTAGCAGCAGAGAGCAGTGGGCAGCTCGAGAAAAGCTGTTCAACAAATGTAGAGGCATACATAATAAGATTACTGAATTGGAGTTCAATGTTTTCAAGGATAAACGTGATATTATTGCACTGGCAAAGACATAGTAGGAACAGGGGAAAGGATGAGAAATAGCCTGCCAGAATGGAGGGATTGCTGCAGCTGAGCTCCCAACAGGACCGGGACAAGTGGGAAGTGGAGGCAGCGAGGAGGAGAGGAAGTGCACATCCTACTTGACATGCAGATATGCAGAGAAGCTTTTTGCAAAGTGGGTGATGTCATCGTGTTTTTCTCAGCCTTCAGGACAGCAAGGGAAAAATAGATGAAGCCAGCACACGCAGAGGAGTCTGTAAGACGAGCAGACTTTTCCCCCCCACCCTGTGCAATACTAATTGCTCAAATATTGATCAGGGAAATAATTTTTAAGGACTAAAAAGAAGAAAGGATTTCTTTTCCTCTTAAGAGGCAAAAAGGACGAGGTTCTTGAGGAGTTGATGGAAAGGTCTGGGTGATCAGGAATGTAAAAGACCATATAAGTTAATTAAGATATTGAGTTGGTCTAATTTGTTATTTGTTTATATTGGAAAACATGCAACAACCATAGTCTGATTTTTCAGGATGCCATGAAGTCTGGATGGAATTTCAGCTAGGCTGGCTCTCTGAGGTACTGTAATACCTACCCCAGAAAATATCTGGATACCTTCATCATCTAGGATAAATCCAGACAGAAGTGAACACCAGAGTCCTCTATGCTTAAAAATGGATGTTGTGAGTACACCAAAGTACAGGAAGAATACTATTTAGAAAAACAAAAACAAACTAAAAAAACAACCTGAAAGCCCTCCAAACTATTAAGGGAGACTGGGAGAATGATAAAAATAAGCAGGAATACGCAAAAATCAGTGATTGCAGGAAGAGGAGGAAGCATCCACAAAGAGAGCAGTGAGCATTTCTCAGGGATATACAGGCAAATAAAGGCACAGGAAGCAGGAGAAACCAATCTTTTAAAATATCTTTAAGGCTAGAGAGAGAGAAAGATTTTTATTAAATAACTGTCTGTTAAATATTGTTTCATTTGGTAGAAGGAAGAGTCCCTCGGTGCTCAGTTTTGTGCATAGGAGTTTTCCCACTGGGCAGGGCGAGTGCAGGGGAGCACAGCACAGCAAGGGCCTCAAAGTTAAATGGACTGGTGGGTGAAATGGTTCAGGTGCCTGTTGCACTGTCTGATCCCGGAGAAGGGCTGGAGTGCTGCCCTGTGGCTCTACAGCACCTCACACAAGGATGGTGCAGCTTCAGCTGTGATAGACTGCAGCATTATTATAGGAACGGCACAAACACCCTTCTGCTAGTGCTGGGGGGGCAACAAGGCAGCAAGTCTGGGGCTTCAACAGCTGTCTGGTGCCTCACTGCAGAAATCTGGAGGCTCTCAAAGAGTGGGTATTATAAAAATCTAACAGAGTGTTCTTCCCAGTCGTATACAGGGTAAAGCATTGCACATAAGACACTGCTTGCCATGAGGTGGTTAGTTTAAAAGCCAGACAGATTAGTTAAAAGATATAGCTAAATCCCCAGTGGATAAGAGCAACAAAAATTAAGGTCCGGGGGATTCTTATTCTATTATTGAATGCTGTTTTCCCCCCTGAGGTATCTCACATATAATTCCTTTTAAAAAACAAATCACCAAACACAAATAGAAAAGAACTCACTCTCTCAGTATTTAACCAGTCCCAGTACAACCATGAGAAGTTCTGCAGTAAGCTGTTATGGAAGAGTTGGGTTAGGTCTCGCACAGAAAATGTTAAAATACAAACAAGGTTGACAGCCAGCAAGAAAGCCCACATTGCTGGAGCGGGAGTTAGATGACAGGGCACGGCTCACAGAGGGACTGTGTTGGGTTTGGGAGAGAACCTGCACTGTAGCCATTTTCTAGACTTCTGGAAGAGAACATGAGCCTGTATTCCTTACACTTAAATGGAAAAACCTTTTCTTCAGACTTTTATTACTCAATGCAAAATAATAAAAAAGAGTAGTGCAGATTTTCCCAACAGTGATTTTAAATCCTTCAATGACAATCATTAACCCTCAAAATAGTTTACTTCATTCTCTTTCTATAGGAACAGGTTGAGCTCCCAGACCTGGCAAAACAGATGGAGTCTGGCTTTAGGAAAGGCAACAGAAGTTCCTGGAGGTCTGTGGGCTCAGCGAAAGTGCTTCACTGAGCGGTTAGCTGAGGAAAGCTGGCCAGGAGCTATCAGGCAGAGGCTCAGATTTAGAAAATGCAGCCTGAAACAGAGCCTGGGCACAGCTGGTTAGGTCAGATAACGGGTCAGTCTGCCAAGTCCCTCTCCCCACATCTTCCCACTAGAAGATGGAGATGGGACCAGCCTTTTCAATCTGTGGAATGAATTCTCATGAAGGTGATCAAAGCAAAGGGCATACTCTGGCATGAGAGAAAAGCGATCCACCAGCAGGGAGAAAATCGGATAAAGAATAGGCTTAGCAGCTCTTCTGTCCCTGCCCAGTAAGCTAATTGTTCATGATACCCATTTTCCTTGCTACACTTGAAACGAGTAGAAGTCTCTGTCTGGGAACTGCTAGAATATTTGAGGTCCGAGACCATACAGCACCATTTTCTTTACAGTAACAAAGTCACAGAATGGTAGCTTTAAGTGGGAAGGATAATAATGCATTACCTTTCACACTCAATTAATCCAGAGCCTGCAATGCCCAATGCACTTACTCTGAGAATTTTCTCAGAAAATGAAGCTAGACTGTATTTCATTCCTAAATCACAAAAGACACTTATTTGGCAAGAATGACCCCTGCTCATACACAATAAATCAGGAGCATCAACAGTCTCTAATGGATTTTGAGTCAGTGCCACAGACAGCGAAGCCTGGGGCCTGTGTTTCAGGATTCCAGGACTGTGCCAAAGGAACCTTATAAATGATTAATGCATTCAGCACAGTGTCATCCATGCCACTGGAGAGAAAAAGACATTCTGGGGCTCTGTTTGTCGTTAAAAACGTGATAATCAGTTCAGCAGTGGACCATGCCTCTCCCTTCCCCTGCCAGAATGAGCCATTTAGCATCACGCTTCATAAAATTCCTTTCCCCAAACTTTCATACATGCTCTTGGTTCACAATGTGCAACATTTCAATAAGAGAAAAGAGGGAGAAAGAAGTCTGTTTTCATAAGCAGGCCACCAAAGCCAGATTTCCTATGGAGAAGGAGCTAAGGCTTGCATTTGCAAATGCGTGTACAGCAGGTGGGTGACATTAAAGAGGTAGCTGGGGCCTCTTTCTACTTATTTGCCATACTGTGAGGATGCCAGTACATAGAAAATTCAAGTTTTGGTCCCTACTGCTCAGTCTCTCATGCTTTTCAGTTATTCATCCCACAGCTTTCAACCTCTTCCCCTTCACTTTTGTCCCCATGGTTACTGAATCACTGTGTTCGCAGAGATTTTCCCCACTAAAGAATGTGACTAACATGAGACAGCTAAATTATCGGAGCCAACTCTGACATTGGTTTCTCCTAACATGGATGTTATTTTCCAAACACCTCCCAATAGATCTGTTGCACTGGCCTCAACTTCAGGCTTAACTACTGACAGAGACAGACCTGCAGCAGTATTGCACAGGGAGACTTCAAAGAGGCTGGAATCAGATAAAGGATTAAACTCAAGTGCTAGTTTTAGCAAACCCACAGACTAGACTCGTGCACGATACAAATAACTGGATGTATTCTACCACAAAATTTTAAGTTAAGCCCCAAAAGGGAAGGCATTATTTCCTGACTGGACCCGGGTCTAAGAAATTTCCTCTAAGACATTTGAGTAGATTTCCTCTTCTTACCCAGTTTGGTTAAGTGGCAGGAGACACGCGTGTTTTAGGCCCAGAGAAATCTCTACTACAAAATACCCCAAGACAGACAGCAGATAATAAGTCTACTAATGTTCAGCCACAGCAATCAGGGTATGCTGACCCTGCCGTCAGTGGAGCTGCTCCCACACTGCGCAGCCTAGACTGCCTCAGGGAAGCTCAAACCAGATCCCTTCCAGACTACCCCCAAAAGATATATTAAACCTTGTTTGCATTTGGGAAGCCTCTCCCCCCTTCACTCACAGCATTCATCCAGCCACAAGTGCCCAGATGCTAAAGCAAGAGTAGCAGGCCAATACCTCACGTAAGTTTCACCACAGTCATGAACCAACCCAGAGAATACCCGAGAAGAAATGTAGAGATCTTACCTTGGCCGCTACGGAGGAGTTGGGCTTCTCCAGGAGGTCCCACAGCTTTTTCCTTTTGTCAGCACAGCAAGTGTTATCAAATTCCTCCCCTTCCCTTTCCCTCAGTGTCTCAGCTTCTCTCTTCAGCTCCTCATTCATCTGCTCCTTCTTCTGGTGGTAGCGGGCCTGGCAACAGGACTCCAGGTAGATCTCATCCACCCCCCAGTAGTCCAGCTCCTGGCTGAAGGACAAGGCGCACATCTCCTCCATCATGTGCAGCTTGCCAGTGCGGTAGAAGTTCAAGATTGAGGTGAACGCCCCGGGATGCCTGTCGAAGAAGTACTCGTTCTCATCCAGGTTGTAGTCATCGCAGATCTCCATGAGGGAGTCGTGCGTGTTGCAGTCTCTGAGCTTACCCAGCCTGGTCCGCGGCAACCTGTCCAAGGTCCGCCAGAGAACCTCGTGGGCCAGCCCCCCCACGTTGAGCTTGACCCTTCGGGAGCAGGCCTTGCTCCTGACGATCTCCGTGGGGTCCGGAGGCAAAGAGGTAGTAGAGCGAGATCCATGCTTATTCATCCCCAGAGGCATCGCTGGTCCCCCTCAGGCTGGACGCTCCAAGGTGCGGCGCGGGGCAGGGTGCGCGGGGGGCCGGCTCTCCTCACCTCTCCTTCCCCTCCATGCCCCGGAGCTGCAAGAGAGGCCAACCATGGGTCCCCGCCCGCTGACCTCCGCGCCCGCCGCCGCCCGGCCGCGGCCTTATCCCGGCCCCGTTAATCTGCTGAGGGGGCGGCGGCGCCGTCCGCCCCGCCGGTGCTGAAC
>JAHREE010000216.1:1727139-1745073 GCA_033628505.1 Tringa tobata
GGATGGCTCCATCAGACCCACCTTTCCCCTCCTCCTGATGAGGATGAGTCTGGGAGACTGACTGAATGCTGTGGAAGCACCAGCCCATTCCCTAAGGTGGCCGGGTGTGTAAAACATCACCTCCTGGCTGCATCGGTCTAGTTCATATTTGGTTTGAGACCAAATACAATTACTTCCAGGAGGAAAAAATACACAAACTTGTCTGCTGGTTGAGGAATAATAAGCCCTCAATGGGGCAATTTATCCCTGTAACCTAGCTGCTAGGGAATTTGCAAAATAACCTGAGAAATTAATTTTCTCTTACCTATCGATACCACCGGCCAAATCCTTGGGTCCCCAGGTCCCCATCCTGCCCAGGAAGGGCTGGTGGCCGTGGGACTCTGTCAGACCCTCACCTCCCAGCTTGTGCTGTTCAGGCAGGGCTGGCACTGAGGGAAAAACAGCCACCTATATGATGTTATCTAACATTTAGCTTTAAGCACCAAGCTCTGTAAAGCAATTTATCTTGCTATGTTATTCAGCAACTGCAGATTTATTAGCCCCTAAAGGGCTGAAGGCTCGTGTTAGTCACCCCGCCATCAGTCAGAAAGGATGGCAACAGAGCTGGAGAGGTCAGCCAGTCTTTGCAGCAGTGGAGATGTGACCTTTCTCTCGCAGGGCTGACTAAGTGCCTGTCCATCTGGGCAGCTTTCCACTCAGCTGCTGAGGACTGCAGATGGCCCCACAGCCGTTCACACCCCTTGGGGGTCTGTGTCACACCAGACCCATGCTGACTGCAGGCAGAATGTGCAGTCTTTTGGGAGAGCCAAGGTCCAGGAGCTCTATGCAGTGTCATTCCAAGGAATTCATGGGCAGGAGGTCCTGCGTGTCCTCCCTGAGCTGCCCCCATGGCAGCTTAGCAGCCTCGTCCAGCTGCCAGAGGGATCCCAGCCATGGGGGGAGCTTACATGTGGGGAAAAGCCCTTGGACTGCCAGGCAAGGGGCTGCAGATGTGGTGGGGCAGCTGCTGATGCAGGCAGCAAGGTGAAGCCCCAGCTCTGAAGAAAAGACACAAATAGGAGTGTAATGGGAACTAGATAAATATCATTGACCCTGCTGTGTTTGCACCAACCCTGTGCTTTACACGCAAGTCCCTCTGATTCAGAGGTAGTGGATGCTGTTTCTCTCCCTAGGTTGGAGGAAGCCTGACTGCTTTAACCAGCATTTGGAGAACCAGCCTGCTCAAAGCATGTTGCAACAGGCGGTGGGGAGCCCTTGCCTGCTATGGAGGGCAGGAGCGCTGAGAAAGAGCAGTGAGGGGAGTGATGAATCCACCTTCCCCTAACAGAGAATATGCCAGCTTGACTGTTTCAGGAAAGGCTTTTGGCACCAAGACTCCAAGCAGTATAGCTAGCAGTTGGGTCTGCTAAAGAGCTCCCCCGTTCCAGTCCCTGGCAGCATCTTCCTGGCACGGCTGAAGCGAAGACAAGGGATGTTGTAAAGGAGTCGGGGCTCTGAAGGGCACCCCAGGATGCGGCTGCTCAACAGCATCCTCAGAGCAGAGGGCAGGAGACAGGTCCCCTCACTAACCAGCTTCCACCTAAGCTTGGGAAAACTGTTCCCTGAGGTGGGGAGGTGGGAACAGATAGCTGTGACCTGAACGTGTTCCTGCTAGGATTCACTCCTGCCCCACAGTTGCTCAGTTCCCATCCCTGGTTTCTCTTGACCAGCTCCTCTTTAATAAACGCAGGCTGAGGGCTCAGCCTTAGAGGCAAAGCAAACACATAACTCAGCCAACAGATACAATCTACTTCGGGGTCTAATGCTGGAAAAATGCCATTGCTTGAATGTCCTGAAGCATGGCAAATTTCCTCAGGATAACGCGGATAAGAATTGCTCTGCTCTTGCATATATGGATTCTAAAAGGACTTTGCAGTCAGAGAGCAATTTCAGACAGTTCCTGGGAGGAAAGAACCGTAATATCCCCTTTCAGACTGAGGGAAATTGAGACAGAGGATTAAAGCGATCTGCCAAAAGCTGCATGGGGTGGGAGATGAATGAGCAGCTAAACGTACTTTAAATCTTAGGAGATGTCCTTTAGTGATTCCTACCAAGAGTGTTTGCCTTGTCCCTGTTATTGCAGCAAACGGGGAGCACATTTATCAGAGGCTTGTGCTTTTATGAGAGTCACACATCTTAGTGAGAATAAGGCTGATGGGGGTACCCAACAGTTTAAGCTTTTTGTTGCTCATCTTGCATGAGAAACTGGCAGAAAATAGGCAGGACCGTAAAAACTTGCATGACCCCAACCCTTCTTGGCCGTTCCCTGGATCTCAAGTGTCCTAAGCCTTGAGTAAACACGCTCTTCCTTCTCCCTTTCTTTGTGCTGTTCAACAACACGAAAAGCTGGAGCTGCTTTGGGGTCAGGAAGCCTCATGCCAATGGCTGCGAAGTGACATGGGGTAGTGTATCAAATATAACTTCAAGCAACTATTTAATGTTATTTCTAACAGTACGGGGGGCTACTTCCCCTGGGGACAGGTGCTGCAGGGAAGGCTGGGCATCTTGTGCCACTAATGGGGCTAATTCCTTGGAGGTGGGAGAACTTTTATTTCAGTGCCATCCAGTCACAGCTGCAGGAATAGCACCAGTTGTCTCTGGGAAGGGTCACTTCCAGACTTTCTTGGGTTACTTTGCATCTGTAACTTGCCTTTAATAAAACACATTTTAATTTGCAGGATTATGAAGATCGTTTTAAAGCAGCTTATTTAACGCTCTGTTCTCCTTCCCTGTTTTTCCCCAAAGTGTTTGTGGGTGATGCGGAAGGCTGCAATAAGCCATTCTTGAAGGCTGTCTCGGATTAAACTTCTTCACATGGGACAGCACTACTTCCCATGAATTTTAATGAGTTCTTCTAAACATACCCTTTTTGCTGTACACATGAGTTCTGCAGGGGAATAACACCCAGCACTAGCTAACCAAAAAGAACAAATTGGATGTAATCCTACAAAATGAAAACACTGCAATAACCTACCGAAAGTGCAGCTCTGCTTCCTTCATCCCAGCAGGAGCAGGGAACACTGAGAGCAGAGCGGGTACCACTGCACTGCCCAGCTCGGAGGGCGCTGCAGGTCTGGGTTTCGATGCCAGGCTATTGCAGAACACCCACAGGGAGTGCAGAGCAGTGGAGTAGGATTGGGAAGGGCCAGCAATGGAGCAAGGAATTATCTTCAGATCACATTTTTGGATGCTTGGGTGGCCCCTCTCTGAGGGTGCCAGGGACTTTTCTCCTTCCCCTTGCGATCTGCAGCATGAGGCCCTCTCCTAAAGGCAGTTTTGTGTGCTGCTGCTCTCAGTGCATTGCTCATAGTTCACTTTGTTTTTTAAAGACATAGCTGGAAAAGGCAGATTTTTAATTGCAAGGAGTGCTTGCTCAGAGAGCAGAGACCCTTGCTCAAGTCCTTCAGCACAAAGAGGCTCAAATCCACACCCTGCCCCCAGCTGCTTGAGATTTAGACACCAAAATTCCCAACAGCCTTGCAGGAAAACCTTTGCTACAATGTCTGACCCAACAGTCACTGCCCCGTTGAGACTCGTTTTCCAGTCTGACTAAACATCTAAAAAGGTCAATGGCTTAGAAATGGAGATTTACTGTCACCTCTGAACTCCTAGCATTGACATGCTCTAAAAACCATTTTGCTGTCCAAACTCCTCATGATAACACAGAATTAAGAGTTCTGGTGAATGCTTTATTTTCTACAAAAAGCAGTTGCAATGCAGCTTGTCTGTAAAGCACATTAGGCTTCTTCTGTGGAAAGAGCAGAGAATCTGGCAAGGAGTTCTTAGGAATCCCTGCCTGTGCTCCTGCCAGCTCCGGTGGGGGGTTCATCAGAACTCAGATCCACTGTGGAAGACAGAGATTATTGTCACCTGGTTTTAAGCAGATGAAGAGACACGGTCTGGCTAAACTCCTGTGGCTTTGCAGGTGGCAAGTGCCTTCAGGGAGCAGCATTCCTGGGTGCTCCCACCCTCATGCTCTTCCAATCTCTGGCTGGGAAGGGCAAAGGTCCAAAGGGAAGGGGAGAAAAGACCTCAGGTTAAAAAGCAGAGCATGAATCCAAATTCAGGAAGCTTTCCTGCTCCACAGAGTGGCAGGGAGGTGACAGGTGCCCTGCAGAGGGTGTCACACTCATGGGCATGAGCACCTCAGCCCAGTGAGTCACATCACCGAGGGCTGGTGTCAGTGCAGTGATGAGATGTGAGGACTTGACATGGTCACAGCCTTCACTAACTGGGACAGAGTCCTGTCCCCATGTCCGCCCTGTCCTTCAGGCTGCAAGCTTCTGACTGCCCACCCCACGTATCCCTTTGCATGGTCCCCGGCTAAGGGAGGTGTTACCCCTGCTCCCATCATTTACGTTCTACCATTCCAGCAACCAAAGTAACAACAACAGCAAAGATTCCTCAGAATTATCATAATAGAGGCTTTTATTTTAAGAGAGTTCTCAGCTACCTACCTTTGTCTTTTTCCATACATTAAATATTAACACCCAGCCAACGTAATGCAAAATTTAAAAGGCTCTCTGTTCAAGCAGTTATGCCCCAGTAAATCAGGAAATCCCAGCAAACTCCCAAACTTCTCACCCACCATCACGTTTGAAGAGCAAGCAGCCATTTCAATATTTCACAATTGTTCTCCAAAATCCTTTGACAGCCTTTCAAATTCAAGCTTAGCCCACATACCACAGCTGGATATACTGACAGCCCTGGCAGAAGGGGATGTCCACCTTCCCTCCTTCCCTTTGATCCCAACACAGAGCACATGCTGTCTCTGCAAGGAGAGGGCAGTTTCCCTACCCCTTGCACACCTCCTGTATCACCCTATGTGCTGGGGGGGACATCAGGCACACGGAGATGTTCTCTCCAGTTTTCTTCAACTCCCTCACCCTGTCTCTATTTTCTGGCGTGTTCACAAAGGTCAACCACAGCCTTGCACTGGAAAACCAGAGGTGAGTGAACCGAGCCCATCCCAGCACTCGTTTGGCTGTCTTACAGATGGCTGCTCTTCAGACAGTCTCTTTTTCTCTCGCACATAAAAAGTGAAGGTGGCTCTCCATCAAAATCAATAAAGGAGGTTAATTAAATACCTCTGCTCAGCAACACATCAAAGCCTTCTCCTCAAGCTCAGTGTGTGTGAGGGTGATTTTTGCCTGCCTTGCCCAGATCAATCCCTTTGATAGAGGAAGGGCTGCACAGGGGGGCTTAGGGAAGCCAAGCAGCAATTCAGCTCCACCGATTACCGAGATACTGTTGAAGTATCATTTCAATAGATCTTAAACTCCATAAACCAGCTACGATTTATTCCTAGCCCAAAGCTATTTCTCCTGCATGGGTGTTTTGCTTCTTTCTGCAGAAAAAGTCCTGGTAAAATGCAAATTGACTTTTGGAGTGCCACGTGTGGCTGCCCAAACCCTTCTTGCCGTGGTCTTTGCTCTCCTGAATCCTGTTCTCAAAAGAAAGGAGGAAGGGAGATGGATGCCAGCAGTTTGGAGGCTGATTTGGGATGAGTGAATCCCAGGGGCTGGGGGCTGCAGGGAACAGGCTGCCTCTGAGAGCAAATGCCCAGGGTCCCAGCAGCTGCTTTTCCATTAAAGCAGCTAATAGACCCCAGGAACACTGCAGACAAGGGAATTCAATAAAGAGACATTGTAAAAAGCACAATTTTAGAGCTTGTATGGTTCCTTCTGGGTAATAAATGTAAGTATTTTATTCTGTAATAAAAACTAGATTTGCTTGAAGCTCCTGTAACAATAACTTGAGGATAGCTCAGCTATTCTGCTTCCCCAGCACTGGGTGCTAGCAGCTCTTCTCCATCTCTTCTCCATGGCTGCTGGGGTGACATAAGCCACTGATGGGTCCCAGTAGAAGGACTCATCAGTGGGTCCTTTAAGTTGTGTGTCTTACTGCAGCCGTGCAAAGACCTGAAATAATGGTGCACAGGTACAACTCACCCTGACAGTCCCAGCCCACTGAGCACGTGACATTAGAAACACTGTCCCTCAGTGTCTCTTTCTTGCTTACCGAAGAACCTGGCTTCACCCTGTGCCGATGTGCGTGCAGAGAGGATGTGCACCATCTGTCTTGCTATGAAGTCAGAATCAACAAAGTGAATAACAGGTGTCAAAGTATCTATTCTTAAAGCATGCCTCTTCATGGATTTTAATTTAGTAAACCAAGAAAGACCAGTGCAATTTTGCAAGAAATTGACTAAAACAAGAGTTTCACCGCGGAAAAAGATTAATTCAAATCATAGAATAGTTTGGGTTGGAAGGGACCTTTAAACATCATCTAGTCCAACCCCCTGTAACGGGCAGGGACATCTTCAGCTAGATCAGGTTACTCAGAACCCCCTCCAACCTCACCTTGAATGTTTCCAGGGATGGCACATCTACCAGCTCTTTAATCATTTTTGTGGCCTCCTCTACACCTGCTCCAACAGGTCCATGTCTTTCCAGTGCCGAGGACTCAAGAGCTGGACGCAGTACTCCAGGTGGGGTCTCACCAGAGCTGAGTAGAGGGGCAAAATCACCTCCCTCTCCCTGCTGGCCACACATCTTTTGATGCGGTCCAGGTTACGGTTGGCTTTCTGGGCTACGAATGCACATTGTTGGCTTATGTCCAGCTTTTCATCCACCAGTACCCCCAAACCCTTCTCAGCAGGGCTATCCCTTCATCCCCCAGCCTCTATTGATACCGAGGTTTGCCCCAGCCCAGGTACAGGACTCTGCAATTAAGATAAGAACAGTCACGAACAAGCACCAATGTCTGGGGAACCATCCCAGGAACTTCAGTGGTTTGTTTTACAAGTCTTTGCAGTGCAATCTGAGACCAAATCTTCCAACCATTTGCTTGATCAGGAGAAATGTGATGCTCCAGCTCTAATATGGACTAAAGCACATTTTAGGGAGGGGTGACTTTGTAAATACAAGCAAGTACTTTGGCCTGCTCACAGTTTTCAGGTTTAAATGCAGTCTTTGCAGACCTTGAAGGAGCACCCCCAAAAGACAACAGGAGGCTGTCTTGGCACTGAGCAGGTGGAAAGCTACAGCCTGGGAGGAGATGTGTTTTCCAGCCAGTGCCTTGCAGGAGGGCATGTATAAACATCAGCAATTACAGGCAAAGCAAGCCCTAGTCCTTCAGCTTCTTCTCATTAGGTACCACCATGCTTACCAAAGCCACTGTAAGGTCTTGCTTGTCCTTCTGAGAGAGAAATAGGTCTGCCCAGGTCTGGAATAAAGAGTCATAAAATCAGCTGCTGCTGCCTCCTCCTCTTCCCTGCTTCAAACACAACTGGTCTGTCAGGGGAGAGCTGCACAGGACAGCACCTCCTTGGTGCTGCAGCTGCTCTGAGACAAGCAAAATATAGCAGCTGTAGCCCTTGGGGAACACCAATGTAAACACTCACGAACACCCATCTGAGCATCTCCTGCCCAGCCGTGTTGTGTGCAGGTCTTCTGGGTGACCACTGCTTGGATTGGGAGCCTAAACTCCAACAGAACATTTTTCTAGCAGCTAAATATTGCACTAATGCACTTTATACATACAGTTGTGGTGCTGAGTCACTCCAGAACATCTTCCCTCCAGTTCCCACTCGTTATGTTGCCGTCAAGGAACACCAACCCTCTGCCCAGACCCTGGGGCTCACTCTGTAGAAATAAAAGCACAGTGTTGTGTGTACTTGAGCTCATGAGTCCATTAGCTATATTTAGTTCCCATCTACCCAAGGATTTGCAAGAAAATGGATGAATGTGCAAACTTAATTGCAAGTTACATCCTATAGATTCTGACAGTTATGTTTCCCTTGAAATATGCCTCCAGGATGCAGTTCTCTTTGAGTGTTTCCAGTGTTTAGTTACTCAAAATGACTGTACAGCATGCTGCAGCCCCCTAAGCACCCTCAGATACTCAACATCAAATCTGCAGTCTCATAGCTACACAGCTGATGTACAGTAATGGTATTTTTTGAGTTCAATTTTTCTACCAGTTCTTCATCCCAAGGGAATAGTCAATACATTAGTTGGGTTAAAAAGCAGCACTGTAACAATTCTTGACAAGCATACAGAGAAAAGGAAGAAGATGACCAGCTGATGGAAGGCAAGACCATGTTGTTTTACTCAATTTTCAACCCTGACGTCCTTTTCTGGCTGTAACACTCCAAAGCAGTATCTTCCCTTGTTAAACCCTGGGATTTGTTACCTGACACCTTTCAACTCAAATTCATAAGAGGTCAAGAGGAGGAAAATGATGAAAAATGATGAAACAGACAGTTCAGAAGAGCTGCCTTCCATTGCTGCATTTGGAAGATACCTGCTTGACCCACCCAAGTTATTACCTGTATTTAGTTACAAGTAACTTGGCCAAAATTAAAACTGCTCAGGTTGGAATTTTCCACTTCATCTGTTGCCCTCTAGTAGGAATCAAAGGCCATTTCAAGAAAATTAGCTATTTTCAGTGACCAGATCAGGGGAAAAGTACACAACATTAATGGGAATGAGATAGTTACTGGAGAAGAAAAAAATATGGAATTCATCTGACATTTGCAGGTTGCATCCCTCTGAGGATTAACAAGGGAGAGTAATTAAGATTTTATAGGAAAACCTTAATTTTAACACTTCATATCAATCAGCTTCTTGATTTTTCAATCCAAGTATCCTTCTAATATAACCAACTAAGAGAATGAAATTACACTAACTACATTTACAGAATGAAACCAACACTACAGAGGAGTCGGGATCATGGGAGCTCTCCCACTATATTGTACCAGTAAATAATTCCCACAGCTTGGGACTCTTCCTGATCTATGGTATAAAACCCAATATTTAATTAAAAAGATAAGTATGAATTTCTAAAAGCATCTACACAGTTCACTGAGGAATAAACATGAATTTAACAGACGGGTTTGCTGTGTAATCATACACTGGAGATACCAAAGGCGTCCAGTGAATTTTCTATGTGAAGGTCTTTTTTCCTGAGCGAAGGGACTTCAGCTGGGTTCGTTAGCATCCCCGTCACCAGGAGCGTGCTGGGGAGGAGAGCCGTGCTCTGCAGCCTCGCTGCACACTTACTGCTTGATGCTACTGACTGCACGTGGCTGTCCGACACGCTGGCTCGCTCCTGCTCCCCGCAGCACTGAGCTTTTCTCCTCCCTTCTAGAAATCTTTCTTGGTGGTGTCTGCATTGAGGAATCTGCTGTATTTAAGTTCCTGAAAGACAGTGATGCCACGTCCCAGCTATTCGGTCCAGCCCTGGTGCAGCCAGCTCGTGTGCAACACACGTGCGTGGCCGTTCATCCTTCGCTCACGGGAATGGGACAGCAGCAGGGGGTCACAGGAAGGAAGACCCCGGAGGGGACAGTCCCTTGGAAGTCACTTGTAAAGGAAAAAGAACCAGGATAGCTCCTTCACTGAAGCTTTCCTTCAGAAAATGGCAAGTCCCTGCACAGAGTAAGATTGATGTGATGTTCTGGCATGATTTGTCTCCATCCCCAACCCCAAAGCGGTGACAGTCCCCTCCCACCCACCACGGCCAAAACTGCAGCAGGAAAGCAGCTCCTTCAGCAGTTAAATATTTTCCACTCTTTCTAGGGGAATTTTCATTCAGTCCAACCTATCCAAGGATTTTCACTGAGCTAAACCAGTATTTGGAGCCCACACATTGAAGCTCTGAATGGAGCAGGACCATCAAGCCCATTCTTAGTGGCCTCACACCCTGCACTTACCAGGGTTTACATTGCCGTAGAGTTGGCTCCATTTCTGACATTTCTGACCCTAACAGGCTGCAGTGAGAAGGAAGCAGAGCCTGTTCACTCCTGTGTTACAGAAGAAAGGACAGAGGGGAGCTATGGGGTAAAACCAGTTCTATATTTAAGGTCTGCATTGGGTTGTTATGGCAACAGGAATTCCAGCCACCACCGCGGGCTCCTCCGAACGCCTCCCTGCCATCCTCTGCAGAGCCCAACTTTGCATCACTCACCAGCCTCCTGCCTAACACTTGGGCTGAAGGGGAGGAAAAAAAAAAATAATGCAACTCATCTTTCACAGGGAGCTTTTTCTTCCAGAAGTGAAAAGCAAATGAGAAGAGCAGCTTAAATAAACATGCCTACAGATACAAGCGCTGAAAGCCAAGTCTACCAGCAGAAATATTCAGACCCTCTCAGTCATGGAGCCCACAGGGCCTGGGAGCTGCCAGCGTGACAAAACCCACCTGGTGTGTCCCCAAGGTGGGGGGACAACCTCACGGCTCCTGGTGTGAGGAGCTCGTGGTGTGTACTCCGGGGGGATGGGAATGAACCTCTCCTTCCACACCCACTGCTGGTCCTCACCAGGGCAGACCCGAGGCTCGCACACCCGCTAGCAGCAGTCTGTCCCTCACAGTGCCACTTCCCCAAGGGCAGTTTCTTTTGTCTGACTGGTGAAAATCCTCATTTCATCCATGCATCCATCTATGCACTTATATGGTCCTCCTTTCCACCATGCCTAAATCTCAAGGGCCACCAGGACATTGTTTGCTTTTTTTTTTTTGCAGCTATCATGCTGGAATTCATAAACAGAAAAGCCGTATGTGAGACATATGAAGTAAACCTTCCCGTCCCCATTACTGAAGCCTCAGCTGGAGTCCTGCATCCAATTTTGGGCACTGTTCATCAAGAAAGACAGGCCACAACTGGCAAGAGCCCAGAAGACAGCAATGGGAGCAACCAGAGAAGTAGAAAACAGTCTCTAAGGAGAGATGGAGGGAAATGGGTAAATTAACTTATGAAAACGGAAGGCAGAGCAGAGATGGAGTAACAGTTTTCCGTTCATGAAAGGTTTCTGTAGGAGAGAGAAATTACTTGCTTTCCATAACTTCTGAGAATCAGACAAAAAATAATAGGATAGGAGAATTAGGGTGGCTGTTGGGGAAAAGTTTCAAAGCAGAAGTACAGTAAAGCCCAATGAGGCTGGGGGGTGGAGACATCATTAAGACTTTCAAAAAAAAGGTGCTTAAGCATCTGTCAGGAATGGTCTAGACGTATTGATCTTGGCTTGGTACAGGAGGATGGATTAGGGTACATCTCCACATCCCTCCATGCCATACATAGCTGTGATTTTTATTTGAGAACCTCACATGTGCGTTACAATTACACACCAATCTTATACACACCTCAGCAACCATTTACAGCAATCAGAGTCTTCTTGATTGCAGTGACCGGAATTAGGTCTGGCATTTCAGAAAGCAGCTAAGGTTTTCAGGGTCACCCCTGGAACCACCTACCTTTGCACAGTCAGCAGTTTTCAGCTTGCCTTTTCATGGTCACCCCAGCCTGGAAGGAAGCTTGGCATCCCCAGCAGCAGCAGTGTTTTGAGCTCTCTCTGCTCCATTTCCTCCCAGTTGATGTCCTGTTACCTTAAACTGGCAATATCTGTTGTTAATCTGTCAAACATGACCCAGCACTTAGAAACAGATGTAAGGCAATAACACCTTTCTTGCAGTCCATCAATTCCTGGTTTTCTAAGCTGCTTCTGCTAAACTCTCTTGCCCGTTCTGGAATTGACAGCAGCTCGTTGCATTTTAACAAGAGTCAAACTTCTTTGCTTACTAAGAGCCTGTGGAAAAGAAGTCAGGATGTTACACACAGCATCCCTGTGCCTGAATGACGTGGAATCTAACAATGACAAAACTAACATGGTGTGGTAGCACCGACACAGTGATCCCAATGAGGAGGCTGCTGAGCAACAGGGCAGCTTGAATCCCAACCGGTTTGAATTGCAAATGTAAAAAAACCCAACAGTTGATAGTTGAAGCGGAGAGAAAACGAAGGTGGGGGTCAAAATTGAAATGAAATATTTTTAAATTTTCACAAGAAAGTAGTGACTGACCTTATCTGAGATAACTTTGGTAATGTTGCAGTCTAATTCCAAATGGGAAGGAGAAATAAATTAAACCAAAAGCCCCAAAATTTGCTTCTACCCAGCTCTGTCAAAAACCTGCTTTGTAGCAAAGTCAGATCCAAACTGCCCTCAACACACAGCCCAGGTTTGTAGGTCTGTGACCCAGCTGAGGCAGACGGCAGGCCAGTGGGCACAGCGCTGCCCCTCCTCCTGGCCAGCATCTGGCAAAAAAAACGCTCATTAAATCTGTGCAGTGATGCCACGAACCCAGGGCTGAGTGGTCCCAGCACCACTGCGTGCTCACACTGTGCAGCAAGTGCAGGTGGGTAGCTATAGACAAAAAAGAAGGGCAATTTATGGGTTAGATAAGCCAGGAAAGGGGCAAGCTGCACCCAAGGAGGTCTTCCACACCCACTGTGAGGCAAACAGGGCATGAATTACATTTCCCAGAAGCTGACGACTCTTATCTTTCACTTTTTCCCTTGAAAACTGTTGTACAAACTTCTTGACCCTGCACCACATGTCAGCTCTACACAAACCACAGGCACAGGGCAGCACATCCGTTCAAGCCTGGAATACAGTGTCCTAAGTTATCCAAAAGTTTTCTTTTCCGGTAAACTCAGTTCTAGGAAAGTAAATCTCAGGGTTATTGGTAATCAAAATATAGAGAATAGGTGCGCCAGCCCAGAACAGCCGTGTGGTCCAGCTTCCCCTGGCTACATCCACGTTTCTGCTTTGCAGCTTGTCCTCTGCTTCTAGATACTTTTTCTAATTCACCTTGAACTGCTGCCGCAGCTGCAGGATACTTTAGGAGAAATAGGAGAAGCCAAAAAACTGCAGGGCCTACATTACCCTAAAAATAAACACCCAAGAGGAATCAGTTATTAAAACAGTGAGTAGATGAACTGGAACCAGCAGAACCCCCATAAAGTGCAAACAGCAAAACACAAACCAGCATTGGCACCACCGTGGTGACAAATGCCACCATCCTGGTTCACACACGACACGAAGTACTACAGCGGACTGTGAAACAGCCTCTTTACAGCAAAAACACAGTTATTGCAACATAAGACTGGGAGGAAACGCAGCCCGGCAGCGGCACAGCAAAGTATCGGATGGGCCAGCGCTGGGTATTTTTGTTCTTGTTAATAAATAAATAAGTAAAATTGTGATGATTAAGTGGAAGCAAAATAGCACTGTTATCAATACAGAGTGCCTGTGCAGTACATTAAACCCAAGTAATTTAAAGAGCAGAGCATATCATATAAATAATTCATTCTCTTTGGGTAAGCACAATGCCACTTTAGCTGCCTAAATTTTCAAGGAGGGGGTTGCTTTTTAATTAAAATGTAGGCATTTACAAATGCACGTGGGCCTTTAATTATTCATGTTTGAAGCAAGATGACTTGGTCATGCGTTAGAAAAAAAATAAAGCAGCTTTCATCTTTCTATAGATTACACCCAGCAAACTGCTGGGGCTGTGAATGAGCCGAGCAAGTCTGTCTCGCGATGAGAGCGGGTTCCAGTCCCCCGTGCAGCACAAAGTCATCGGGGAAGATGCATTTGCTGAGGTCAAACTTAAGAAAGAACAAAGTGCTGGAGAGCCAACGCGATGCAGAACCACTCTGCCCCAGTGCCTGTCTTGAAGCAGGTTCTCCCCAGCAATTAGGGATGTTACAAAGGCAGATAACCAGAGCGCAGATGATTTCAAAGGGTTTAATTGCTTTCTTCCTAATGGCACTGCAGGCAACAGCCCTCTCCCTCCTTTCCCTGGGTCTCTGCCTCAGTGGCAGCTTCTCAGCTGGTTTGTGGGGTCTGGATCTGGCCTGGGCAAGGGCAGCAGGGTGAGGATCTCAGCCCTGGTGTGATCAGTAACTTCCGCAAAACAAATTCCAGCCCAAAATAAAGCTCTATGGCTTGCCACCCTCAGGAAGTAAATCACAAGCACCCAATGCTCATTATTTTGAAATCCCTGGGTTTTTACCCTAAGCTACTCTTGAGAGCCTGACTGAGCACTGCGGAACCAGCATTTACCTGCACGGTCTGCTGTGAGACACAGGTCTGCACACAGGTGCTGGGATGCTCTGCCCCAACCTGCTTCAACAGCTCACAGCAGCTGAGGACCTCTTCCATGGGGTCTGTGTGCCTCAGAGCACGTAAATCACAGTATTTCAATGAAAATTAGAGGAATATTAGGGTTAAAACAGTGATGTGAAAGCAAAGGAGGGATTTGCAGCCACAATGCTGTGCTGACTGTGAGCTGCCTGGGAAGAGGCTGCAGCTGAACCTGGTGGCACCGAGCTTCAAGAGAAGATTTAAGTTCACCTCTGCCTGGCCAAGCAGATCTGCCTGCATGGACCAGAGCTGTGGCATCACCACTCCACCCCACTACTCCTCTCCTGCTCCCAGCTCCTTTGCTGCTCTGGCTGTTCACAGACAGAAGTTTCCAGAGATGCTCTTTGATGCTGGCAGCCTCTTCCTCCACTGCATGGAAACAGAAATTCGGATGCTAACATAAAGTCTTGCTGCAACAGAAATTCAGCTAGGAATGCAAGGTCTTGCTGCAGCCAGTTTGCACCAGATTTGCCCAATATACATCTCAGACTACAAGCCCAGACTGACCATGCACATCATGAGCAGAGTAGTGCCCTTTGGGCTATGGCACTGGGCAGCGGCTCCAGCCTGTCCCAGCAGTGCCATCTATTGCCACACTTAGCTCCTTCACAGAGGGCCAGGTTCTGGCAGAGATGGAGAAGAGAGAAAAGGCAAATTTCCACCAGTGGGAATAAGGGAGACTTCCTGGTTCACCTGCATGCTGCTCCACCTTAGCAAAGCTGCTAATGTTTAAAGTATCTGCGATGTGTTGGACCACACTAATCCCACAAACAGTGACAGCTGAGAGCCCTGTCCCCCACCAGAGTCTTGGGTCAGAGATTCCTTTGTCCTCCCTGGGCCCACAGTTCTGCTCTCCCCTTGTGGGTGCACACCTCCCATCTGGGAAGGGGCGAATCCACTTGGGAGTTATCTCCAGCATCCTGCTGGGCCCCCTGCCTGCAGCCCCGGCCCAGGGGGACAGCAGGAGAGCAGCTGTGCAGTCCCCCTGGCCCCAGCACTGACCTGTGGTCAGCATGGACCAGGCATGGCTCCAAAACCTGTTCTGCTTTCCTGACCTCTTCGTAGATGTGTCTGGTCTTCAGCTTGAGAAAGTAGACCGCTGCAATTTTCTCCATTGTTGCCAGACACCGACAGGTACCCAGCTCTGCTTGAAGTAAAAATGAAAAACATATTGATGCTCATGTTGTTTTAAATGCAGTGTGTGAAGTCTTGACTCTATGGATGTCTCCATCTGATTCATCAACATTTTATTATTCAGTGGCTCTCCTGACTCTCACTTCTACTCACTTTTGGAGTCCCAGTTAAAAAAAACCACACCAGGGTGGTTAAAAAAATCCCACAAACATCCCCAAAACTTCCAGCAACTTCCCTCCTCTCCCCACAGAGGAGCAGCAATGAGCATTGTTGTTGTTCTCTGCCAGCCTGCTCTGTAGGATGGGGCTGAAACAGGCTGCCAGCCCCTGTTCCCATTCTGGTCCAAGTTATTTGGGACTGAAAATATAATGAAGTCCAATACCCACGCGTGAACGGGTCGTTGGTACTCAGATACATTTTTGTAGAGCACGAGCTGCCGTCCTGGGCTCAGCAGCCAAGCCATGCAGTGATGGGACATGGACAGATGCTCTGGACCTGGATGTTTCTGAGCAGCAGATGGGTTTCCAGCCCCTCAGGCTGCAAAATGTCTCAGTGAGTTTAACCACTGTGTGTCAGGGGAGAGAAAAGGTTCAGCGATCTTCAGCTCACAAGGCCAAGCTGATGGAGGCCATGGACCCTGAAGGTGCTCTTGCCTGGTGCTGCAACCATCACGGCCTCTCCGAGCTGCAACTCTCAGTGTTTACATCAGGAAAGTGTGGAAAGTTGCTAGTCTAAATACAGCACTATGCTTAGGACGCTGCACTTTTAGATTCATCTCAAGTAAAATATCCATAGCCACATTTTGCACTCAAGATACCTTAAAGAAAAACCAAACCAAACCAAACAACAATCCACCATCAGAACCAACCAGCTGAATTTCAGAACAGACCTATCTACCACTCATTACCAAAGGCTGTTTGAAAACATCTCCTTCTGAAATATAACTGAGAGCTAGCAAAGGCAGCTGGTGACAAGTAACCTCCCTACCCTGCGGGAGCAGGGCTTTGGGAATCCACCAAAGAACAACATGCCAGTTTTTAACTTGACTTTAGTCAAACATTTCAGCAGATTGCCTTTCCCCAACACATCTAGCAATATTTCGTCATCATTAATTGACTCTGGTTTATATTAACTGAAAACCTCTCTTATGGAATATCTAGTTTGAAAAAATGTTGGCAATGAACATTAATTCAAAGTAGATTTATACCCACAGACCATGATAGAGCGCTGGGGTGAGTTTCCCAAAACATGAACCTGAGTTTACCAAATAAGAACATGAAAAACAAAAAGAATTGATTCACATCATCTAACTTACACAAGATAGATACACGAGAGCAGCGAGAATCCACCAACATAAACCACTGTCAGACTTTACGATATTCGTGTATACTTACGAAAAACATGAACTGCAGCTTCTCAAGAGAAGACAGTACTTGAAAGGAGTCCAGCATTGGGTTTAAAAATCCACTGCATCCTAAACCGCACCTGGTGGGACCCGGTGCTCCTGGAGCTGGGGCAGGAGATGCTTCCAGGGGAGCGGCTGCTCTGCTGGCTTGCACAGGGCTCGGGAGCAGGGATGCACGAGTTAAGCCTTCAAGAAGCTTTGGTTTTCCGCGACACCTTATTCCCTGCAAACTGTCCTCAGGGGAAAAGAACTCTCAAGATAGACTCCTGTGAGTTTGTCTAACCTGCGAAAGGTTGGTGCAATGAGCAGGGCAAGGGGGTCCAGTCCTGGTGAGCCCCAGTGAGAGAGCAGGGGTGCTGGGAGAGGGGCCTTACTGCAAAAGCAGCTGCAAGAACACTTGGGTTTCTGAGCCCATCCCTGTGAAGGAGAAGAGACTTCACCTCCCTGTGTCCTTCTCCTGGCATGAGGAAGACCTTGCAGCTCTCCATTTCAGAAGGCTGACAGTGCTACAGCTAAGGATGTTTATCTGATGTTTCTACAGAATAATACATTTCATTAAAATCAGACTGCAGTTTGGGCAAAAACAAGCAGGGAAGAAGGAAAGCAGGAGCTGAAAAAGTCCAAGCTTTAAAAAAATTTATTTTACTTTTTTTTTTTCATTAAAGCAAAGCTTTGACATTGTTTAAAAGAAGAGAAATGTTATGTTGATAAATATTAATAGAGAAAAGGATTAAACAGAAGGGTAAAACAGCATGAACATGAAACATCACCTCTGAGTTCGAGGACAAATGTTTCTCTTCAGTTCAGAACTTTCCCTGATTTTGGTCACGGGACAAGAAAATCCACAGCAGATCCACCAGTTCTGCTCAGTGGAGGAGCAGTGGAAAGGCAGATCCTTACCAGACATTGCCATGGCTAGGTAACACGCATAAGAAAGCAATTAAGCAACTGAAAAGCAATTATAATGATTTCTTCTTGGTAGTGACAGCTGTAAGAGCAGGAGTAACTCACCCAGAGAAGTCAGGAAAATATCACAAGGATGCCCAGGAGCATCTTCAGGGCTGGATTTTTAATTCACGCCAAGGAAGCAAAACCCAACAGCTGCTTACCCACCAGCAGCTCAGCTTCCTCCTGCACTTTGACACTCACACTTTGCTTTCACTCTGCAGTTTTAAATATCCCTAAAAGACTGGAATTTCTCACCCTCTTGCAGGAACCGGACCCAGTTTTTCCCCCCAAGCTATTTTTTTTATTTTGCCCACCTTGCCCTAATCAGCAAACATCATGGATGCTGGACTGAAAAGTTTTGCTCCTGGGAACAGAAGAATACCCTACGGTGCCTTCCTTTCCCCTTCCCCAGCCTTCCCCCAG
>JAHREE010000216.1:1750047-1764560 GCA_033628505.1 Tringa tobata
TTACATGGGCACAGCACCCAGGTCTGGTATTTATAAAGAGCCATCTCTGGCAGGAAAAGGTTATGCTGCACAAATCCTTGGGAGGAAAAAAAATCACTGCGGTTTTTGTGGTATTTATCAGATGTTCAGAAAAAGCCTGGTTTCTAGAGGAGGTGCTCCAAAGAGGAAGGAGTAGATGCAAAGCATCAGTAGCCTCGTACTTGCACCTCGCGGTCATTGCAGCACAGAGACCAGCATCCCTGACCTTCCCCAGCCCATGTTGGTGCCCATGCTCACACCTCCCACATGCTGGAGCTAGGAAGTGCCATAAAAATACATGTGCACAGGAGAGAAACCCCTGCCCAGGCTTTCCACCAGCTCCAGAGCAGGGCATCCCCCCGGGCAGCACCTCGGGGCTTCTCTGGGCAGGCAGGGATGCCCTGCACCCCCCTGTGCCCCTGGACGTGACTCCAGGTGACAGCACAGGACATCCTGGGCAGGTTTATTATCCTACACAGAGACGAAACGGGCAAAGAAGTAGGAGAAAACACCCTGCTTTGGTGGTTGGGGGGTTTTATGCACTCTGCAGGAAAGCTCGAGGATTTTGCAGCCCAGAAGGCTGAGCTGTTTTCCAGCCTGAGCAGGGAGCGCTCTCCCCCGCAGGCGTGGGCTGCTCTAGAGGAAAGCCTCAGCTCTGCGGCTCTGGCTGGCAGTGATGGAGCTGTGCTGCCATGCCAGCCCCTCGCAGGGCTCCTCTCTCTTTGGTGCCCTCCTGGCACAGCCCATGCAAAAAGGGTTTTGCTCCCAGCTTTTCTTGCAGCTGGTCCCGGTGAGGGGGTCGCACACACACACACCCACCCGGGATGCAGGCTGGAGGTTTCCCCCCCTTCTTGTTCTTCCCATATGGGGGCAACCCCAAATTTCTACATGTGCATCCATCTCCTCCAGCCCTGCCCAGCCACTGCAGGGGTGATGCAGGCAACAAAATCCCCACAGCCGGGGTACCCATGGAAGGACAGGGCCACGAGCATCCCCCCAGCTGAGGTCAGGGACTCCCACCAGTGCCCAGCCAGGAGCGAGACAGGCTCCCACCCTCGCTCCTGCAGGCAGAGGGGGAGGCAGGGCTGTCATCCCCGGGCGGGTGGCAGGGGCTGGAAGGAGCCTGGCACCCCACAGGCTGCAGCCGAGCGCTGTGGGTGGGAGGAAGCTTCCCCGAAGACGGAGAGCTAAATAAAGGCAAGGCCTGGAACAACCCGGGGCTGCCAGCTATTTATTCTAGCATGCCTGTACGCTGCAGAGCAGGAGAAAGATATTTTAAAGCTGCTGCAAGGAAGCTTGTCTGTCTGCCCGCGTTTGTTGATCAAAAGTCTAATTGCCAGCACTCCCCACCACCACCTCTGAGCACGACACCACCTTCAGCCAAGCATCTTCCCAAACCCACCTCTCTGGAGGCAGCCAGCCCCTCCATCAGTACTACGCTGACACAGATGCTTGGAAAAAAGGCTTTAGCATCTACAGAGTAGTAAGAGCTGGGGGAGCATCCCCACCCTGCACTCATTTTACTTCTGTCCAACCCTAATGAGAAATTCCTAAACAGCTTTTAGCATCCAGGGCTCACCCTTTTCCACTTGTTCTCATAAGCACTTATCTACCTGGGCTTACAGATCTTACCTCCTGTAGAAAAAAGCACACCCCAACCTCCTGCAAAAAAAAAAAAAGCAACCACTTCAGTCTTTGTTCTTGAATATGTATTTTTTACTGAAAAAATCATTCATAAATTAACAAATACAAAAATGTACAAACACATGGGTAAATAAATGTAATGACACAAAGGATTGCTTTGCTCAGAAGTGTGTGTGTGTTTTAAAACACTAGTCTTCAGTGCAAAAATGTCCCCCTGGCACCTCTTAAAAACATAACAGTAAGCTCAAAAGCCATGATGATGGAAAGCTACTTTAGAGTTTAAAGCCACTTCTGATGGTGAACGACCCGAAGCACGTGGCTGTTGCTCAGACAGTACCTCCCTTAGAGAAGCAGAGCTTTACAGATAATTAACTGTCAATAAATAGTTTTGCAAATAAAACCCACATGGCTCATTTAAAAAAACAAAAAAAATCAGCATCGAACAGGACCTGCCCTCCAGCGGGGCTGACCAACGGTGTTGACATGGAAGGGGCAAACGAGTGGCCTTGTTGAATTTCAGCTGCCAGAATATGTACAAGTTCTCCTTAATACGAGAATTTTTACACCATAACAGCACATGCGCTTGACAGTATGTTTTTAACAGTTACATTTACTATACAGTATTTGACATAGCTGATAAGATTAACAGTGCACATTTTCAGATATTCCACATTTTAAAAAGGGAAAAAAAAATTCAACGTGATTAGAACAAAGGAACTATGGAAGAGGGATGCTGCTGGGGGAGGGGGAGGAATGGACCCTTTTGTGCCAACCATAGAGTGCATTTCTGAGCAGAGGTAACGGCTTTTTGTTCAACACAAGGTGCAATGGGTGTCAGGTAGACATCAAAGGCTGAGGATCCCAACTAAGGTAGTTTAACACCTACTCACACACACATGCATGATTCCTGGGGTAGTGAACTTGGACTAGTTGAAATACATTCCTTGTTTGAAGCACCATTAAACAAAGACAGATTTCTAGCAAGGTCTCAAGATGAAAGAAAAGAGGGGCAGGGCAACGCGGGTTCAGCATCTGAAAAGGGTCCACGTGAATTAGAGATAGAGATTCAGAAGCAAAAGTCTTTATTGCTATATGCGCCATAAAAAGCAAATCCTCACCTCTGCCTATAAATAACCAGGTTGAACCCCCTTGGGAAGCGAGTTTAAAGCACACATAAGTTCAAAGACTTTAAACCCAAGTTACAAACTTATCAGCGCTTTTCAAGGGCAGGCTCGCTGTCCTCTCATACCGGCCGATAAGATCTACACAACAAGAACTCGTGTTTTCTAAACTAACATTTTCTGGATACAGGTTAGGAATGCCCTGGGCAGTCACACCCACAACAGATGCGTATGGGGATCATACGTCCACGGAACCGAGAAAACAATGTAAACCATGAGAAGTTAAGGAAACCGAAGGCAAACAACGCAATAAAAAGAAAGTTAAAGTACTTCGGCGTTTAAATACCCACCACTGTTATGTATAAATACAAATTAAAATGCAACCCCCAATGTATTTACTTTTAAGTCAGAGAGGTCCAGTAAAAGCGACAGCGTGGGTGCTGTGTAAGGACTGGATTGAGTGTCAGTGGGGAGGAGAGCCCAGACTCCCCACAGCCACCGTGGGGAAGGAGGGGATGGCAGAGGGGAGAAGGAAGGGGTCACTCCAGTTTGGTTGGATGGGGTGTCAAACCAAGCTCTCTGGTTCCCAGACCTCTTTTTTTTTTTCTTTTTTTATTTCCCCCCCCATGAATGTCCTTCATTTCTCTCACTCTCACTAACCTGCGACAACCTGCCCCACCAGCTGGGCTTGTGCGAGTGCTGCCAGGTGCTGACGGTGATAACCAAGTGCACTACCTGGCTCTGACAGCACTTCAGTGTGCTGTGAGATTTACACAATAAATATAAAATAAAACAACCTCCCAAACCATACCGTCACGCTATAGGAGTGACGGCAGGGCGCTGCCGGTCCGGGGCGGGCTCGGTGCTGCGTGTCCAGCTGCCCCATCCCAAGGGCAGAACACGGGCAGGAGAAGCCAACCTGGGGCCACAGCAGGGCCTTGAGCAACCCGCCAAGCCCACCCTTGCCATCGGTGGGATATACAGCAACAGGCAAGGGATTTTATTCCGTATGGCTTTTGGATTCGTTTGCACATTACGTTGCAAAAGTGACAGAAAGGGGTGGGGTGTTTGGTGGTTGTTTTTTTTTTCCTAGATATTCCCATTTCCTCACTCTCACTGGAAGAAGCCACCCCTGTGGTTTCTGGAATGAGCGGTGACACAGCTGTATTTCTCATCCGCTACATTGGGCCCTGTCCCACAAACATTTCGGCATATGCACAGCTTAAATCATGCAAGCAGTCTCACTGGCTTAAAAGGGAACACCTTGCACAAGTACAGTGATGCACACACAAGTGTTCACAGAATTCAGGACTAAAATGAGTGACCATATGTAAACCTCTAGCTTGGATTTGAGGAAGAAAAAAAAAAAAGGGGCAATTTACACAGCATATTTACACTTACACTTCTTTAAGAAGCGATTCTGTTGTATATACTTCAAGCAGGTCATTTAAAAAACCGCACAGACATAAAATGGTATCAGAAGTCGTTTGATCTCCCATCAGGGCAGTTGCCAACTGAATTGCTCCTGACGTTCACCGTCGAGAAGCCAGAGTCCCTCAGCTGAGCCACTTCCCAGAGGAGAAAGTGCGTCCCAGGCGAGTCCCGGCGCCAGAGATTGCTGGAGGAGGAATGTGGAGACGAGAGCAGCAAGTCGAACTGTTGTCCTGAAACCCAGAAAGCAAGTGGCGGGAGAAAGAAAGAGACTGCTGAGCTCGCTGCACGAGGATCGGGCTGGATTGGTACAGCTAGGGCAATTTGTGCGTGCACTTTCAGCCTTATTCTCCAAAATACTGTGATCCTTCATTAGACAAAGTGTTGCTTGTCCTCAATAATCCTTGGAAAAGAAAGTCTAGCGTGGTGCTTTCTTGGTGAAGGGCAGAGCAAAGTTATTTTCTCCTCTTAATATTCGGTCACCAGAGCCAGCTCCGGTGTCAGGTTAACAGTGATGTTCTTATACAAGGCGTCATACGTGACGTTTGGAAAGTAGTTCAAGTTATTGAGGCCGTCCAGGGCTTGCCTTTCTTTTGACTTCCTCAGCAAGGCATACCTGTGCAACGAGAACCAGAGGCCAGAGTCACTTCCACATATCCCACAGAGCCCTGCAAAGTCCTCCCAACGCTACCAAAACACCTTACAACGGCTGGTCCCAGCAGCAGCTACAAACCAACGCATTTCCAGCCCTTAATAAAGACAACCATCCCATTTTCTATATTGGTAAATATCCCAAACTTTAGAAAGTTACCATCCATCACTTGCTGAAGAGCAAAATGTGCTCTGACCCAACACTCAGCTGTCAAAACAACCTGTCACTCCTGCCTGAAGCCTGCGGGTCCCATTCCCAGGAGGTGGCTCAGCTCAGGGGGTCCTGCTGAGCCCTCCTCAGCTAAAAACACCCCAGAGAAAAACAACTGATGGCTGAAGTGGTCCTTTCCATTTTTAAGAAACTGGACCACAAACAAGAGCAGAACTAAGTCTGAGGGATGGGGGACAAGGAAGTAAAACTAGAAGAATGATGGTTTGGGGAAGGAAACTGCAGCTGGTGCACAAAAAACAGTCTCAACCAAATCTAGGAGCAGCAGGATGAGGTAAGGGCTAAGGGTGGGAGGGAAAACACCAGACTAAGCAGAAACATTTTGGTAGGACAGGACACTGACTTCCCAGAGGCCTGGCAACACCAGGGAGAGTGGGAGGTGGGCTGGGGGCAGAAAAAGCACCAGGGAAGGGATGTACTGGGAGGAAGAGGAAGATTGGATCAAAGCAACGAGGGAAGTGGTAAAACTGGCTTTAAAGAGGTCATATCAGGATATGTCCAGGACACTTTCTGATAAAAAAAAAACCCGACACAAAAACCAAATTGTCCACTACTGAATAAGAACACCGCAGGGGGACATTGCTTCTGCAACAGCAACTGCCTTCACAGCACAAACCCAGGGTGTTGCTACTGGACTCTGTCAGTGTTCCCAGGGACACTTGATGCTTTGGCAGCCACACACCAGGACAGCCCCCGCTCTCTGCCTTCTGCAGGCTGAGCAATGCTTCCTTCAACACTTCAAGCAGGCTCTTCTAGGAACACAGAAGCTTCTCTGACATCTGGCATTAGCCACCCCTTTAGGAACATCCCCCTTGAGATAAAGGGCAGGCCCCCAGGCTGCCACCAGGCCACTGCGCTGACAACCCCCTCTTTTAGAAGGCATCCAAGCAGCTACAGCCACAAAGCAAGGATCCACTGTCACAGGGATGGAGGGTATAAAACGAAGGGATGGAGCAAGCCAGACAGTGCTCTGCCTCCTTTATTTCCCCACAGTTAGTTTCCTTCCCAAGTTAAGGCTGTTACTGCCCTCAAGCAGCTTCAGGGAGCCTTGTACACAATATACTCTGTGAAGCGCTGTGGGATCCTTAAAAAAAAATAATAAAAAAAAATCACTTGCCTTCCTAGGAACTGCACTTCTCCCCGATGGTGGTGGGGAATTGATTTGTATTTCCCTGTGTCTCCTTCTGGTCGAGTCACCGAGTAGCCTGCATACTGCACTCTGCATTAGAAAGGGAAGAAATAAAATAAGTTAAATAAAAATAAAAATTAACTGTTGCATTTGCTGTGCCGTCAGCACTTGCCAGGAGAGCACAGTTAGTGCACTTGGGGCTCTTACTGCAGCTTTGCCTTTCCACCCAGCAGATAAGCTATGCAAACCTCCCCACTCCAGCCTGGGCTCCGGGCAAATCAGAGAGCACTCGGCACCTCAAGGCTTGAGCTCAGCCAGGATCAGTTTGTGCTCAGCAGCGTGGGATACTGCACACAGAGCCAACCACCTCCCAGCCAGCACTCCTCCCTTCCCTTCCCATCTACTGCCCGCACAGGCTGGAGCGGCCCCTGTTCCCACCGAGCCACTGCAGATGGGTGAAGCAGGAGCAACAAGCCCAGCAACGGTGGCAGAGGGGACCATGCTCCCCCCTGCAGCTCACGAGAAGCCTGGCTCACGGAACCACCAGCAGAAGCAGAGTTCAGGGACACCAGCAGAGCTGAGCCCATACCTGTTCCAGAGGTCATCGTCTTCACCACCCCAGCCCCAGAAGGCGTTAGGGAAACCGTTGATCTTCTGAAACTGCTCGACAGTCAGGCCACTCACCCCACCAAAGAACTCGTTGTAAGGGAGCCTAAGAGGGAGAGAGGGGGTTAGGGCAGAGCTCATCAGCACTGCACTCACTCGTTTGCAGCCGGGAAAAGCCTGAGCTGTGAGGATGCTATTTCTGCTATTCCTCTCTCATTTTTACTTTGCATAAAGCACAAGAAGCAAACCAACATTCACCTTCTGCCTTTTATAAAAAATTTAAAAAAAAATCTAACACTGTGTCCTTAGCTATTATGGTAGTGCAGAGGAAGAACAGTGCTTACAGATACATGTACTTATCCAGCTTGGCTGCAAAGTGCCTCGGCATCTGTCCACACCCGTAATAGTTACGGTCATTTTCTGGTATGTGGTCCACATCGTGAAAGATGAGACAGTCCCAATCCAAGTCCTTCATTGCTTCCCGAAAGCCAACATTGAAGAGCATGGCACGGTTAAAGGGTTGGTTTCCAGCCTAAGGGAGAGAGAGTTCCTTCTCAAGGGAAGCCCCGTGCAGTTCACGCTCCACATCTGCATTCTCAGTTTTGTCTAGAACACTGCAGATGGCAACCAGCTCCCACACTGGTACCGCAAAAGGAAATGATGTATTGGAACAGACAGACTAGTGAGATCAACCAAGACTTGAATATTCAATTTACTGAGCAGGAGCAAAAATAACGATGATAAAGTCTTACTATTCAGGCACTTGAAAAATCCCCCAATTTTGATCAATCTTTTTAAGATAGAACTAAATGTGGTGGTACATTTATTGGATGGATGAAGCCAGACAGCTTAAGTGACAGGTTCATATTCACATCAAACGACAGTCTTATGTTTTATAGTCATGAAAGTCTTCTAGACACTGCCTAGACAAGAAAAGCATAACTCTGGTCAGGCCATTCCTGTGCCCAGGGGATGTTTCCCAGAACTACTACAGGGATATACAAAAATAATGCAGCATTATTTAAACTGCTAATACCTGGTTCAAAGTTGTCTTTTTTTTAAAAAAAAAAATCTCCTCCAATACAGTTTTGTGGTTTTTTAAATCGAATCTCTACTTTATTTTTTAGATAAAACCAGTCATTTTTGGACGTGCTTCTCAGTCGTGCCACTTCTATGCAGAATGGGACAACTTACACATCGCAACGTTAACCACAAACCTTTAAATGATGTGATCTGAAAGGTAAAAGCCTCAGGACATGGCAAGGAGCTTCGCGTGCAGCCCCAGCAGACACATTTCGAGCTCAGCACGTCTGTGCCCCAGCGGCTGCCGCCCCAACCACTCCTGAGCTCACTCACCACTCCTGAGCTCACTCACTTGTTCCACAACGTAAAAGGCGAACTGTAAACGTTGCCGCTGCAGCATGGGAATAAGGTGTCTGAAGAGGACAGGAAGATGCTCGTATCGATTGCGGAACGGGATCAGGATGGCCACCTGAGGAGGAGAGGACACAGCTCTTACTGTACCGCACCAGCGGCTCCTGCCATAGACCGACCCCTGGGCTGGGGAGCGGGGCTGGCCGGTGTTACGGGAGGGGGAGCAGCACTAAACGTGGTGGCTCAGCTCTCTCACGTAGGGCTGAGCAGCCTGAAACCCTTCCAACCCCCACCACATGGATCTCCTACTGACTTTTTGCAGAATTGTTGCAGAATTGTAATTCAACTTGGAGCGGGAGCAAGACCTGCACCCCCCTCCTCCCTGCCTCTGCCCAGTGCTGGGGACAGCAGGAGTGAGGCCAAGCCCTGCTGCCACACTGCCCTAAGCCACCTCCCTCCAGGGACAGGAGCGCCCAGCAGTGCCACCTTGCCTCTCTGGGTCACATCCTACCCCAGACAGGGCAGTGAGGCAGGTGAGCTCCCCACCTTAGCAGTCCGTGCAGAAGCTCAGAACCGACTCACTCATCGCTAAAGCAGCCCCTGAGCTCAGCATTTCTCCCCCAGGCACTGCAGCCCCCCACTCCAGAGATCCTTATATTCATTACTCTAGAGCTGCAGAACATCAGAGACATTCTTGTTAATGTCTTCCCACCACTTGCCCAGGACCATCCACCCCTCCCACCCATGCTCAGCAGGGACACAGGGCTCCCCAGCTCCCCGGTTACCTTCCAGCGAGGCAGGCAGTCGCTCGGCTTCCAGTGGCCTCCCAGCTTGATGGAAGGGTCTTTTGAGAAGAACTGGTGGATATCTTCCATCGTGATCTCGCTCATATTTACATCGACGGGGCCCTCTGCAGGGACAAGCAGAGGAGGAGATCAGGAACCACTGTGGTCCTGGGGCAGCTCGGTGCCTGCTCGGGGCTATGCTCTGCTGCATCCCTGCCCTCTACCCCCAGCACTGAATGCCAGCAGCCTCTTCTTTTCCCCAAGTACCAACAAAAACCGATTAGGAAATGCTGCTGGCACGACTTGTAACACCTCCTTCTCCTCGGCAGCTGGGCTCTGTTCAGCCCTTGTGGCTGCTGTTGGATGCTGCTCTCCATCAGACTCACACCAGCACCCCTGTACTCCTCCGTACAGGTTTCCAGCAGACACAAAACCCCACACCTCAGAGTGGTTTCCCACTTTCAGGAAACATTTACACCCCAAAGCCCCCAAAGTTTTCCACTGTGGTATCACTTTGGTGGAAGCATTTCTCCCTTGGGGGGGGGGTGTCCAGCCTGTTTCCCACACCAGCCCCTGCCCAGCTGTACCCAGTACGGCTCAGGGCTGGGACTGGTGGTTAAGGGAGCCACCCTGCCATCGCTGGCCCTGGGAAAGGGCTGGCCAAGCCTTTTCACTGGCTCCCAGTGCACAATCCCTCTTTTGTTTGTGTTTGCCAAGCGATGGGCTCCTGCTTCGGCAGGGAGACGTGCCTCCAACATAGCAGGGATTAATTTGTGCAAGTGCATAAACAATGATTTCCCAGGAGGGGACCAGGCTCCAAACAGGGCTCCCATTCATCCCCAGGTGCCCGGCGGGAAAAGGTGCAATGACGGCAAGCTGGGGAATGCCACAACATGCCCTCCAAAGCCACAGGGAGCAGGAGAGGAGCATGGGGCCATCGGGATGCTACTCACTCATAGAAGGGAGCCTCTCGGGACAGGTGTTGTTGGGGAAGTAGGTAAAGTCTTCAGGAAGAAACGTTGTGGCTTGCAGAAAGGTGTCGTTGTGGTTCAGATCAAGAGGATAATCTGGGGAATAGAAAAAAAGATGAAAAAGTTTACACTTGAGCTGCAGGTCTTTGTTATTTCCAGCCACCTCCCTATGCCACTTTGAGCAGACTTCAAAGCCACCATGGCTGAGGATGTCCCCAACAGCATGGGGGTGGCACCAGGCAGCATGAGCTCTAGAGTTGCAACCCAGCTGGGTGCTCATCCCCACCCTGGGGCAGGTGGCTGCAGAAGCCCTGGTTGACTTAGACAACGCCACACCAAAGAAACCTTCGCTTTTGCTGGCCAAAGGAAGAATTTTGAGTGTCACCTTTAGGTACCACAAACAGCTCAAAGCAAAGGAGCATACAGTGCTTGGAAGGAAAAGATACTTAACACCTTGTCCCCCTGAAGGGCTGCGGCACAGGGAGAGGGGACATGCTCCTCCAGAGGGTCCTTTCCTAACAGGCCCGGGGGGGAAGTCCCCAGGCAGGTCCCAATGCCAGCAAGGACTGTCAGTGCAGCAGATCTGCGCAGGGAAATCCTGTCTCGAGCCCTCCTCAAGGGATCAATAAAAACTACCATGTTGCATGCAGCCTTTCCTCTGGTTTGTATTGTGCAAGAGTAGGAGACCCAGTGCCCCACCGGTCACAGCAGTGCTAGCATGGCACAGTGCTCCAGCCCCACCATTCACCTGCATCTTTTCACCTCCTGTGCAAAACCCTTCCAGCTATTACACCTGTAGATGCTCTAAGGAGGGTTTTATGCAACCATGAACTTTTGCTTTCTATGGTAAAGTCACCAGCTTTGCATAAGGCATCTTTAGCCTACCACAACCTTTATTTTAGGCACTAGAAAAAAGCTCCCTGCATGTAGTAGAGCAACAGCTGCTACAGGAGGATGCTGCCTCTCCACTTTCTCCGAGCATCAGATGCTTAACAGCAGGTCAGCCTTTTGGCCCCGCAGCAACCAGGGCACCAGCACCAACCTTACACCCCACACAGGTCTGGGAAGGTGGCTGTTTAGGGCTGAGCCACCCAGTCCTCTCACGGGCAGCCCCTGGACCTACCAGGATGAGAAGGTCTCGTCCCTTCCAATTACCTAACCATGCCCAGGCATTCCTGCAGCAGCTGGCTGCAGAAGCACGCAATGGGACTGACATTCACCATGCTGATTCCAAGCAAGAGCAGCCCCGGTTTCTCATGAGCACAATACAAATGAGCTGGTGTTCAGACACCCAGAGACAAAAAAAAGTCTAGTGTTCCCCTGCCACCCCCTGAAAGCTGTCCAAGCAGCTCTGCAAGGGCTTGGACACAAAGGCTGCCAGTGATCCATCAGCAAATGGCCAATTTACAACAGGTAGCCAGATTTTTAAGTTATTTTACTGAACACAGTATGAAATTCAGATTTTTTTTTTTAAAAACAGCAGCTATAACCTTTCAAATGAAGCATATATTTAGTTTCAAGAACATATTGATAACAAAAAGCTTTTTATCCTGAGAGCAATTTAATAAACCCAGAATTACAGTGTAGTGAAGTGAACCAATTGGCTAAGATTAAGAGTTAAGAATTGAAGTCATATTTAAGGATAGGAACATTTAAGTAATTGCATAAGCACAGTACATTCTCCATAGCAGAAAGGCTGCATCTAATAACTACATCATTGATACAGCAAGAAGAAAAAATATCTAGTGACAATTTTATTAAAGCAAAGAAGGTTGCCTTTACCTGCAAGGTCAAAATCTTTCATTTAAATCAATTGGAACAAGTCATTGCCGGCCTGATATTTCAGCTTACTTTATTGTGCTCATATCTACCATCACATAATTAATACTGTTTATAGGCTCAAATAAGTGGTACCCAAACTATCTCAGACTCAAGATGGACTTGTAAACAGAACCTATGGGCTTTTCAAGTATGATAGATACCATTTTTTATGCTTGATACTGCTCTAAATGTTAATAACTGAATTCTCATTAAACTCCTATCACCAGAGCACACTCTCAGTACTTAGTCCAGCTGACAATGCATGGTGAACCTCAACTTCCCCTTTTTCAGGAAGGGTTGCTTTTTTTTTGCTGGCAGAAGCTCAGAAGGGACCCCTCTCAACTCACTGAACAGGAAATCTATTATCGCATCTATTAGCAAATGATTAAAAAGTTACAAATTACTTCCTCATTTTAATAGAAGAAGAAAAAAAGCTAAGGGGAAAGAATAAACGCAGATGCTCGGTCACCTCACCATTCAGGGTGGGATATTGCATTTTTAAGGAATCCCCTCAGAAATTAAGGCTCCGGGTCCCAGGAAGACACACACACAAGGCAGCACTGGTTCCTCCCTGCAGCTGTACAGGGGGGTTTGCTCTCCTGACCATCACACTGCTCGCAGCAGCGTGGGGAGGATGCACTAACCAGGCAGTGCCACCCATCCAGATCCCACCAAGGTGCTCCAAAACAGAGTTTGGGAAGATACAGATCCCAGTGTTAATATAATCCTTGTGGCCACAGCGCCACATGCCTTCCAGATGTCACCACCATCCCACAGGCGTCTGCTTTGACCTTCCCGCCGGGGAAGGACACCGCAGAGCACTTGTGTATGTTAAACCATCCTTGTTGCTGGAGCTCTTGGGGCCAGAGAGGTATGAGCCCATGCCTGCGGAGCTGGGATGGATACGAGGCCCGTGTGAAGCCAGTTATTTCCGTAGCAGCAGTACCAGTTTCACTGACGCTAATGCGGTAACCATTTCCCCCTCTGCTGCAGGCAGCAGGAGCACACAGCTGGTTTTTGGAGGGCTCAGAGCCCCAAGGGCCAGGAGCACAGTGGGACAGAGGCTCTCATCACTGCAAGTGGCAGCGGTGGAGTGTCTAACCCTCCTCTCCTTGGGGGATCAGCTACTTCCTCACCCTGCGTCTGTGTTACTTGATGTTTCCAGCCTTAAAAATAGCTTGGGCTGGCAGCCCCGGCCGGCTTTGGCGGGGAGAGGAGATGACCTGGGGTGTCGATCTCTTGCGCAAGTTGATAATTCCCCTCCCGTGCCCATCCCCGGTCAGAGTACAGCTGATCTGGCAGGGTGGGTAGCAAGGACACGGGTTGTATTTTTTTATTAACAGGGAAATAATCTTGCCTTGTAAAGCTATCAGCCCCTGCTGATGAATCCTCGCGGCAGAGGAGCTGAGCCCCACAGCACCGCCGCAGCCTGATGCCAACCGCACCAGCGTGACATGTCAGCGAGGAAGGCACACACGGTGTCACACCAGCCCAAAGGCAACACCTCACCCTCCCTTACGCACAGATCCCTGCATTCATGCTTTGTTTTACCCTATTTACACTAAAACTTGTAACCCCGTTATCAGCTTGATATGACGAATGATGAACAGCCTGGGAGAGGGAGCCTGCGACTCCACTCCCTGCCTTCTGCCCAAAGTTCAATATATTATTTGTGGCAGTTCTCCAGCCAAGTCATTTCAGTTCACCCTTGCATGGGAAGAGTGAAGCTTATGAGCACAGGCTCCTCCACGTGCAGGGAGCCAGGGCTCTGCGCACGCGTGCGCCTGGGAAGTTATTTTTTAAATATGAAACCTGATCCTTGCACTGAATTTGGAAGTGTTTACCCTCGGACTGGTTGAAGCTAACAAGCCGAATTCCTGGAAAGCAAAGAAGTTTTTGGCTCAAAATCTCATCATTTGAGACCTTTCAAGATTTTCACCTCATATACAAGTTCGAAGCATTTGAATTTTAACATATGTATGTAAAGAAATTAATAAAATTTATACATAGTATATATATATACAGTAATTATATACACAATATGTATTTTTATGCTACATACAATATATATTTAGATAAAAAATAAAAAAGAAGCAAATTCAAAGTTCCGACCCTGCATTTACCAGCATAAATGAATTCCTTCAAGCAAGAGTGGTTCAGGTCAACTCGACTTCCAATAGAAACAGAACCTTTGATCAAAATGACAATTATTCAAGAGATACCTGAGTCATTCACGCTGCTGTTCCTCTTGGCATAGGCACTGCGGACCATCTGCTCGTACACCTGAGCTCCTATTGTTCGCATGTTTTCACGAATCATGATGCCTTGAGCTTGCATCATGAAGAGGTAGGTGTTCACTGCAAGGGAGAAGAAAAAAAAAAAAAAAAGAAAGGAATATTTCCATGAGCATCAGCATCAGGAAAGAGAAATAGGAGTCTTTTGGAACCATTCCCAGCCTTCTGCTCGGTTTCAGCTCCCTCCTGCCAGGAGGATCGCCGGATCGCACGTGCCTCGGTTGCCCGACAGGAGCTGGGAAGGGCACAGAGTCGGGAAGCGGAGGCGTAAGGCATGTTTGGAAGCCCAGCTGGTTAATAAAGGGAACGTACCCAGCTAGACCTGACAACACAGACTGTAATGCAGCACTGCAGCTTAAACAACTGCATGCTTGCTGCTTAAGTAGGAAGGTTTAACTTGGAAATATCATTATAACAGGAAAGTAACCTGGCCTAGTGG
>JAHREE010000216.1:1789357-1805369 GCA_033628505.1 Tringa tobata
GGGCCAGGTTAGGACTTTGGGGTGGGAGCGTTTCCAAGCAGGGCCATTGCAGGGAGCGCGTGGGTGGCTCATGCCCAGGGAGTCCTGGCCCCACCACCTGCCTCCGCTGGCTGTGCTCCAGCTTGCACCAGCTACTCCAGCCCTCCCAGCCTGGGGCAGACAAGCAAAGTCCCACTTTCTGCAGATTTTAACGTACCAATAGTGCCTGAAACACGTTAAGGAGGGCTTGTCTGAGCAGCTTTGCCGGCAGCCTGAAGGGGAAGGTAAGGCCTGTTGGTATGTGGCCATGAGCAGGAATGGAGGGACAGGTCCTGCCAGTGCACCTACACTCACGAGAAGATGTAGCTGCACCCTTAGAGCATGTCTCCACATAAAAGGCATTCTGCATCACTGCAGGGAGAGCTCTGTTTTGATGGCTCGGGGGTGCCCCGGCGCGACTGCGGTGCTCGGAGGGAGGGTACGGACACTATTGCACCACATTCCGTCTGGAGAGGTTGAAGCTGCATATTCACAGTGACACCGACACGGTTGCTCAAGTGCTGCGTGTGGGAGACCAACCTGGCACCTACCATTGCTCACTCCTGATGAACGCTGGCACGGCCAAGCTGGGCAGACGTCTGGCAGGCCAGATCCTGCACCCAGCCATGGGACAGCCAGAGCCACCACGGGAGAGGGCGAGCAGGGGCTGTCTCACACCCTGACTGTACATCACTTACTGTTACTTTACACAGAGGCTCGATGTGGACTATCCAATCTGGGAGAATAATCTTCGTTCTGCCACTTGAATGAAGGACAGATCTTAGCAAGAATGTCACATCCCTCGCTAGTGTTTCGCAGCCTTTGTCATGGTCTCTGGAGCTTCTGGCACCTTCAGCCCCAACGGTAGAGACTTTCTAGAATAGACTCCATCCTGTGATTAGGAAAATGCCTCCATTTATAAAGGTGAGGACAGTCAGCATCGCACCGTGTCAGCCCTCCAGCTGCTCAACAATGCTGTTAGCTTTGGATCTTCCCTGGAGTTTCTGCTGCCAGATGGTTTGTGAGTGAAGTGGGAACCTGAGTTGTGTCACTCAGAGAGACACAGGGGTGGGCTGGATGCTGACCGGCTCTCAGCTTTGCAAAAGCAATGTGCTCCCTCTATTTTTCACTAGAAGTCTCTTTGCAGCATGAGGCTTGCTCCAGCACCATTTAAAGCCAACACAGTGTCATCACCAGCTTTGAGCGGGACACAAAGGATGCATCCACAGTAGAAATGTAAATATTTTCTATATGTACACCCACAGACACAGTGTATGCAATAAATACTCACTCAGCATATCGTTTGCTGTGTGCCAGATCACAGACATAATTATCGATGCAGCAGGTTTCCAGAAAGACACAACAGGGTGTGGACTTAATTTGGCAATAAGAGCACACCTAAGTGGCCCTGGCATTTTCGGCTGGGTATGAGACCACTGCCACCCACGGGAGCTGCTATTTTATCTCACATTGATGTGTCAGCAGTAACAGAAAGGAAACCAAAGGCAGATATTTGTTTATTAAGATGGAAAAACTCTGCAAGGTGCTCCTTGGAAGCAGGATTACTGTAGACCAGTTCTCAGATTATGCCACCCACTACACTTTCTAACAAGGCTATTAGGGCTCTGATCTTAATAGCACCCGTACACGTGCCTAACCATAGGGATGGCTCATTCTACCACAGTCAACAGATGTGTCATAGCTCCCAAAAGGAGGCACTATCAACAGAAATGATTTTGCAGAGCTCCATGTTCACTTGGAAGGTGGCTGTCATCAAAAAAATAGGGTGAAATATTACGCTTGTCACGGCACTTTGCAGAGATTCAATTGATTTCATTACTTCTGTTTGTGTCAGCCCACCTCTGAAGGCTGATGATCTGTCCCAGTCAATGTGGACTTACGCAAAGGCTCATAAAATGCCTTTGAGATCTAAATATTTTGTTGAGGGAATACATTAGGCTGTGCTTTCCAAAATTTCCCATGGAAGGAACTTCAGCAGACAAGAAATAAAATTGTTGTGTAATTTCGTGTAAGTAATTTATCCAGATTTGAAAACACCACTTAACAAAGTTCCTCTCAAAAAGCTGTGACGATGGCTGGGCTAAAATACTGCCAAACAGCCCAAACTATCTGAGAGTCAGAAAATAAACAGGTCATTTTCAGCACACCAGGAGGACAAGGTGGGGATGCCAGGAAATTGGGGCCAGCCTTATTTGTGGATGGTGTGGAAGAGCTCAAGAGCTCTGCTCTTCCCTGGCCTGCGAGGGTTCCAAGGACATTGGGCAAAACCAGATGAAAGGGCAGTGCAGGCAGATGAAACCCTGCCTATCTCCTGCCAGCTGATAGGGATGGAAAAGAAACATCTGGTCTATTCAGAGACACAGCTGGATTTCAAAACCAACAATGGAGGCAAGAAAGTGGGATGAAATTCTGCCCCTGTTGAAGCCACCTGTAAAAAAGACTTAAGGGCCTCACACCATGTAGAAATGTGACTGCCTTCCAGAAATCTGGCGACAGGGACAATCAGGAACAAAAGAACATTTCAGAGGAGATTGCTTTCTATTAACTCATAATTACATAATGCAAAATTAACTCACAAAGGCCAAGAGCTTAATTGGATTCCCAAGCGGGGAAGATGGTTGCGTGGTGAATAAGAACCTTCCACAGCTACATTAAATATGGTGTTTCAAATACAGAATATAAATTCTTCTGCTGTGCAGCAAAAAATGCCCATTATCTTCAATTGCTGCAACCGGGGGGGTTTTAACCATTTCCACTCACTCACTAACCAGTGCCAAACTACCCAGGTGACCCAACAAAATGGCTCTATTCTGGATGCCTCCTTGCACTTCCAGCCACACAGCTGAATTCTAATTAATTCTGTGAATATATTTGGATATTTTGCTGGAATAAAGTATAAAGGCTTCCATCCATCTTAACCTTCTTCCCAGCTTGGATTTTGATTAGCTGGAATAAATATTTAATTAGAAAGGCAAAGAGCTGAACCTCTTGACCACCCAGGCGTTGCCTCTGTAGTCATTGCCCTTTGAAGTACAAGGAAAGGGCTTGTAGGACTTTCTTAAAACATGTGCAGCCTTTCATTTCTCTTAAAATTGTAGCAAGGTCGGGCTCTGTTTTGGGGTCTGTCGCTCAGAAGCAGGGCAGTGAACATTGCACAAAGTGATTCCTGCTCATTTTGGTCTGATGAGGGGAGGGGAGGCTTGCTTTGCCCTCCACAGCCAAGAGGAGCCTGGGCATTCTTTTTCCAGGTCCCTATGTGGTGGGTACCCGGCAGAACCACACCCTGGGTGTTCTCCTGTGTAGAGCACTGATGTGATGTTGACACGACCCGGGTACCATCGACACACTGCATGTCGGGCTGCACATCAGTGATGGCACAGGGTGAGAGAGGCACCACCAATGCTCCCTTGCTCTTCCCCGTAATCTGCAATTCGACAGAGGACTTGAATACCCGCTTCAAAGTCACTGACTTCAGCAGGGCCTAGACTTCTGCTGAATCAAGGCTTAGGAAGCAGCTCAGCCTGTGAGGATGATCTGCTAGAACGATCTACACTGCCCTTTTGGGTTTCCTCTCCTCTGGGCTTAATTACCGCCTGCTTTGGCACTGGCACCGCTTGTGTCGTACGCTTTTATTTTACCCCAAAGGAACATTTGCACCTTTACTACATTTATTTTATTCTGAGGAAATCCTAATGATTTCCTTTCATGCTTGATTTTGTTCCGGCTTGCAGTGGGACTCCTGCTGTCGCTCTATAAATATCTGACTCCAAAGTCTTTGCAGGAGCGAGCACGACTAAGAGCAGAAAAGGTGAAGTCAAGCTGAAGAGACCTTTACCAGCTCTAAAAACAGCTGCTGCTCTTGCTGCTGCAGCTGATTTATACCTCATCTGGAGAACAACACTTCAGAGCCCAGAATCGTTGCGTCCAACGATTTATTTGGCTGTGCTGGAGTTTGGCAACGTGCTGTATAATGTTTTTTGCATGGAAGTGTCACTCTGAGGGAGGTTTAATTGCTTTCAACGTGGATGGTGATAAGAACGCCTTGGAAAAGCTATTTGCATACATTTTCTCGAACACCAAATGTGTAATTTCCTCCTTGCTCAGGCAGTCTGAGGCTGCTTCCCCGCGTTACTCAGCTTCACCGGGTGCCTCTGAAAAATTAACAACCAGAAATTCCCCAGCATGGAGCAGAAAGTGAAACTCGGGGCCAGTTGGTTTGAATGTAGGATTATTTGTAAGGAGATAAAACGGCAAGACTTTAAATATGGGGCTGCAAACTATAAACACAGACCTCCCCAGGCCCCCAGCGCTCCCAGCTCTGTGGCCAACGCTGCTGCAGAAGACCAGGGCGAAGCAAGGGCTCGGTACTGCCTGTTCCCAGGGCATTGGCTTGACTCGCTGAGCAGAAGAAAGTAAAGGAGTGATTTCAACAGGAGGGGCCGGTGTCAAAGAGCCGAGCTGCCACCAAGGGCAGGGCACACACCTGCTTGTCACAGCACCCGCAGGGCTGCTCACGTACTGCCTGCTCAGACTCTGGAAAATGCTCACCAGAGCCACCCCTCTGATGACCTTCACAGAAGGCCAGGAGGTGCCACGCACAAATCCCTTGTCCTTCTTTCTTCACACAATTCAAGGGCAAAGTATCTCTCCAGTGGCCTCGGAGGTTTACATAGCACATAGCACATAGCATCAGTCATGACAATTCGGTCTAAATAGATCTTTACTCCACCGCATATCTCACTCTACAGGGAAGTTCATTTTTGTAATTACTTAATGCTTTGGAGCATCAGCTGTTGACATAAGCAGGACCCTGCCTATAGGAGTGAAATAGGTATTGATTTAATGTCCTTAGTGCAAGGGATCCTAAGGCACCTGGAAGCATCTTATTCTGGAACTGCAGCCATCCCTCTAGGCGAGCTTGCTGCCTGCCTGCATTTCCCCAGACACATGGTCTTTTTCAGCCTAGATGTTTTACCTGGGGAGAAGAGAGGAGTTATTTACAGCAGTCTGGGATTTGTAGGCTGGTTGGCAGCGCTGTACAGCAGCCCCAGTTGTGCTGCCACGCACAGCAAAAATCAGGAGGAAAAAGAACAGCGTTTTTCTGTCTGTCACACAGTGAAGACCAACACCTTCTGGAAGCATCAGATTTGTTGTGGAGGTGCTGGGCAGCTGGATGTGTGTGATGGATCAGCACCTTTCAAGCGCAATGGATTTGCTGAGTGCATATAAACCATCTGCCCAGGAAAGCCATAATGAAAGGTCCTGGTCCCCCACACAGGACAGCAGTGGTCCTGTTCGCCCACACGGAAAGACGGCAGTCATGCCAAGGTGGACCTTGAAAGAGTCAGAGCATCTCCTGATGGACCCCATGTTTCTGGTGTGACGGGGTTCTTCGTGCCAACCTGGATACTGTGACATGGCACCATTTGTTCTGCCAGCCAAATTTGGGGTTGGTTTGGTTTTGCACGTGTGGCTCTGCATGTGCTGTGCATCCATCTGAACAAGAGGAGCAAGAACTGCAGTCCATGATCACACCCGTTCTGGCATTTCCTCCAGGGAGCTCAAGATCTCAGCCCAAGCCCACCGCACGGTCTGCAGCTGAGAGTGCAGAATGCCCCCAGAACGCAGGGCAGGACAGGGAGAGCATCACCAGCTACTACAGAAACGGTGGAAACTGTAGCAAAGGAGTCTACAGTCACCTAAACTGGAATTTAATCAAGACACCTGGGCTCATATTTGCTTGTTACAAAGAATGTGAGTAGCTACATGGCATAACCACAACTAGAAATATCCCAGCTAAAAGTCAGGCTGAATTTTGTAAGAGCAAACGTGGAAGTGATAGTTCGTTTATTTCTTGCTGTCACTTAGTTAAAGCAGCATAACTCTCTGGAATTTATGTGTCAGTCACGCATCCTACCTACCTGAAACACAAGCTATGAAGTTCATGACAGGGTTCCACAGATGATGCTACGTGGCCTGTGATAGAGAGGTGGCCAGCCTAGATGACCTCATGGGTCTGTTGGCCCCAACTGCTCTGTGTCCCCAAATGATCACCACCTCATGATTCACAGGGGAGAGAGGTACTCCCTTCATTACCAGTGTGACAGCTGGTTTCAGCCAGGTTCGCAGAGTTTCTCGTCTTATGCAACCTCCATTGGTTATTCACAGCAGCTGACTGCGGCCAGCAGGCGAGTTTGCTAAGAACGGTGCCTAGTTACAACAACAAACCTTTGCCACGGGCATATTTTTCTCAGATAAACCAACAAAAAAAAAATTAAAAAAAATTGCAGCGTGCAGTTCATTGTACACAACCTGGATTTAAGCTGTTTAGTTTGCAAAGGTATTTTAAACTAAACAAACAGCTTTTTGTTAACATTTTCACTAGCGCTGCAGATTTCCAGGTTTAGAATAGCATTGATCACTGTGAGCCAGCACCGCTTTGCTGGGACGGAGGGGAGGGATGTCATACATCCCAGTCAAAAAATCTGAGACCACGCAACCATTTTTCTGGCAGCGTCCCTGAAATTAACTGGAGTAGGTATCGGCCAAAGGCCTGGCCCTCGGGCTTTCCCTTGGCTTTCAGAGCAGGGGGAGCTTCATCTCAGCCCACGGCCGGGGAGCGACGCAGGCAGCAGCACTGTGGCAACCGGCAAGGCACCCGCTTCAATCCATGTGCCATGGCTGGATGGATGTGGCAGAGAGAAGGTGCAGCTGGATCTATCAGAAGAGTCATTGAAAGGAGGTTGCCAGAGCTGATCTCTTCCTGGAGAGGAGGATCCAAGGAGAATGGCCTTGCCAAGGAAAGAAATAATTCCCTTGCCCTCATGTCTTGCTTTGTTGGTTTTTTTGCCAGGCTCTCCTCCTCCAGCGCTGCTGGACTCGGTCTGGCTGAGTGGAGTTTCTTCAGAAGTGCTGCTCGGGGGCTGTGTTTTGGATTCGTGACTAACCCAGTGTTGATAAGACCCCAGTGTTTTACCTACTGCAGAGCGGGGCTGGCACAGCCTCAAGGCCTTTTCTTTTTCCCACTCTGCCCCCACAGCGAGGAGGCTGGGGGGGACACAGCCAGGACAGCTGACCCCCAGTGAGCAAAGGGATATTCCAAGCCACAGGACATTGTGCTCAGCAATAAGAGCTCAGGGACAGGAGGAGGAAGGAGGGATGTTTGAGGTTAGGGCATTTATCTTCCCAAGTAAGCATTATGTGCTTTCCCTAGGAACAGCCACAAGCACCTGCCCGCTGTGTGAAGCAGTGAATGAATTCCTTATTCTACTTTGCTTGCTCATGCAGCTTTGCTTCACTTATTAAACTGTCTTTATCTCAACCCAGTAGTTTTTTCCTCACTTTCGTCCTTCCAATTTTCTCCCCTATCCTACTGGAGGGTAGCTAGCAACTAGGTGGGTGCTTACCATCCCACCACAGAAAGACAGGTTTCCTTCCATTCATCCTTTCTGTTCCTTTTGTTATATATCCCCTCTTTCCTATGAGATAGTTACCACTCTCGCCAGCATTAAATCTTTGTTATTGCTGGTTTTTCATTTTACCTTTCCTAAATCTGTACTTCTCCCCTTATCTCTGCTCCAGGCTGCGAGAGCACTGTTGCTCTATCCAGGGCAAGACAGGCCATATGGCCATGGGAAGGGGTGTCCCTCTCTATGATATGATATGTCAGAAGAGATTTGTGGAGTAGGTGTGAACAGGAGCTGTGTTTTATCAACAAAGCAATTGCTGTTCTGATGAGGGATTACAGAGATAACAGAAGAAGCAGAACATTCTTCTAGGGAGACACTTCAGAGGAATGCCCATAAAAACCCACCAGCAGCTGCCTCTGATGGAAAGGGGACCTGAGAGAAAGCACAGCCTATGAGTCAGCACATTCAGATTATTATTTTTCTCTCTGCTATCACTTTGCTGGATACCTGCATCATTTCAGCTGTGGAACTTCTCTCTCCCAGCAGAGGCACGATGGGCAGAATAACAGAGCCTACCAAAAAATCTAGGTCCTACCAGTTGGATTCCCAACGATCTGCTAAACAGCACTGGGCAGAGATCTCTGTCTTTCTGGCTGCATCAGGGCTACTGAGCAGAAGCAGGCTGGAGGCTGGGAAGACCCAGATGGTGGGAAATCTGTGCACACGCTGTCATTAAATCACACTTTGGAGTGCCCACCCAAGTCCCAGCTGCCTTTGCCGTGCCATCCCATTACCAGCAAAGACTGGCATCTTTCTTGGAAGGGCCCTGTGTTGCCTCCTGCAAGGGCTGGCAGGTTTCGGAGGCAGCTCAAGCACAGGCTGCTCATGCGAGCATGAGGTGACAAGTCCTGGGAGTGCCCAGCAGCTCCAGGCTACCTCCGTGAGCGAGAAATGCAGTTGTTTGCACAGTTGATCTCTTTTCCCATTGCCACTTGTTTGTAGACATGTCACAGCAGATGCTTCTCAACAGTACAACGGATACTTGGACTCTTTTGGGGCTGGTACCAGTAACTGTAATCCAGCTAACAAAAAAACTCTGTTAATCAGAGTTGTCACAAAGATTTGTTAATTCCCACTGACAGAAGGGCTTTCAGGATAGTCTGTAATAAGGAAGGAGGAAGAACTTTTAATTTATATGCCAACAAGAATGTAGTCCAGAGAACATCTAAACACTGCCCTCAACAAAAAGGTATTCAGCATTAAAAACAACCCCCGGTGGAGGGGCAGACAGTGAAGGACTGCTGTGGGAAGGAGGAAAGCAGAGGACGGGCAAGACCAAGCTTCCTGCAGCTGGTATTCGGGTTTCACCTCCCAGATGATGAATGGCTTCTGTCCGGGAAGCAGCTGCTGTCTGGCCACCAAGGACAAGGGCGGACACAACACTCATGGTCCCCCCAGCACATAGACCCATATCCAGTGAAGCTGGTGGCAGCCAGGTCCGGAACAGAAAAGGAGGTGGCTCTGCTCACAGCCCGATGCAAACAGGGCACTGGCTGCCAAAGGAAGCTGCAGATACTGTAAGTTTCCACGATTTCAGTGTACTGAAGAATAGCTGGAGAGGCTGCTGAGAGCAGGACGGCATCTGCTTGCCTGGCTCTTTGTCTCTCAAGATGTCTGCTTGTGGCCTCTGCTGGCTTTTTGTAGAGGAAGGGGGGTGTTTTGTTTTTTTGAATTCTAATTCTAGCCTGACCATAATTGATTTTTCAATTCTTGGTTATTTTGTTTGTTTTTCTTAATTTAAAAATGATGGGTTTTATTGCTGGTACCTTCTTTCCCTGTTATCCCCTCTACACATGCACACATGCAAAGTGCCATCAAATTCTGGGACGGACACACACGCACAAAACATACAGATACACTCCAGAAATCACACCTGTGGCAGTGTGCGGGAGGCTTGAACTTGCAAAGCTTGGTTGAAATTAAGCATCAAACAGCCCTTTAAAGAAGAAACTAAATTGACTTGGGGAACACATTCAGGAAGAAATGGAAAAGGGTAGTACTTTGTCATCACTGCCTTCTCTCGACTCATTTTGTGATTGCACAGAAGCATTCGGAGGCCACTGCTGGAAAAAGACACAGACCCTGCATCTGCCTCCCTGGGCCTGGCAGAAGACACGACTGCAGAGCTGCATCATGCTGGGTCCCAACTCCTGGTGCAGTCAGCTCATGTGGCTGGTGGCCTGCAGTGGCCAGAAAGGTCAGATGAGTCAGTGGTGTCAGTGAGAGCCGTCCGTGCTGGTAAACAAACCAAAACCTGTTTATTGGGAGATTAGGGTGAAAAAGTGGGAGCAGATTTCCCCAGCCTTTGCAGGTCTCAAGACAAAGTGCTGCTCAGAGGGCAGGGGACCCCGTGAGATGGACTTCACAGCTCACCCGTTGACTTGCTGTCTGTTTCAGAGCCGTTTCTCCAGCCCCTCTGTGTCTCAATTTAGGCATTTGTAAAATAGTTACTGCCTCCTGCTGAAGGCTGTCACTAACCATAACCCATTTACGCTGGGAGAGTCACGTCTTGAGACAGAAGGCCCATCAGACACTGCTGTGAGAGCGGACTCGGATGAGTCACGGCGCACAAGCACAGCACCAGCTCTGAAACACATGAAATGGCTGAGTTCTCAGAGAAAAAAAAAATAATGCACTGTTTAAAGGCAAAACTGAGGGAGGACAATTCCTCTGTGTCCTGTCTCTGGGGCAGTATCTCCTGTCCCCACTTGATTGTGTTGGAACCATATGCCCAGCAGAGCCTGTCTGTTGGGAAGCCGGTGATCCCTGGGGATGGGGACTGTCCTACCCAGCAGAGCGGTTCTTGGTGTGTGGCAGGGCACAAGCCAGCATGAACAAGCATCCAGTGCCAAAAATAAGGAAATTAGTTTGGGGTAAGGAAGATTGCATTCATCTGAAAGTCAAACAGGGCTGGAAAAGCCAGCCATCTCTTGTCGAAAAGGTACTCCTCCCACTGACCCCATGTCCAAGGCAAGGGAGTTCAGTCTCCTCAGCCCGTGTATTCAGCCATTTGACTAGCAGTGCCAGCAGGTGACACAACAGCGTCCTTGACAATACTCCCTGCTGCTGTCCTTTGGGTCCCCGTTCCCAAGGGCTGATCCCATTTGTTTGCATTTCAGGCGGATCACAACCTCTGGCACCTGGCTATAGCAGTGCATCTTGCTGGGCACTGACAACAGCCAGGCGATGTGCTTCCCTCTGTCACTGCTTCCTCCTGGATAAACTCCAGATTTAGCATGTCAAAAACAAGCGAAACATGAAATGAAAAGCAAACAAAGCAAGCATCCTATAGTTTCAAACAACAAACACCAAAGCAACGGGAGGGACGTTATCTGCTGTGAATTTGTGCCTGGAATTTGTCTCTCTATACATTTGTTTATATTTATACATATAGGTGTGTGTATATGTATGCACACAGGAATATGTCTACTGCGTATATCTAGAGAACAAGACACTATATATACTAAGACACGTTAAGAAGATATAAAAACAAATCTATATACTGAAGGGTTTAAAACAATTTTCAGCATTTCATCAGTCAGCCTAAGAGAATCCTTCCCATCTGCCCAAAAGCAATAAAGCAAGCAAATTACACGGCTGACTCTTTCCCAACCTTCTTAGCGGCATGCTTAACCTTCTCCTGTATAATAAATAAATGTCCTGAGTTTGATAACAAAGATCATTCATCCTTGCTTTTAAAGTACGATCAGTTCTCTCTTTCTCAGGTTCATACTGGAGTGCAGGAAAATCAAGAGAAAGGAGTAGGAGGAGATGATCTTTTTTCAGGCCAGTGCAGCTTCCCAGCATTCATATCCCTGCCTGCCAGCATCTTCAGGAGCTGCGATGGAGCCAATCTTGGGGGATGATGAAGCCCCCAAAAGGGAGGTCTTTTGTATGCAGTAAGTGCCCTGTTGTCACTTCAGTGCCATAGCCATAGGCATTTCCTCACACACAGCCTACACATACTGACATTTTAAGGCCACTGCTGATTTTGGTATTGTTGATATTGCTGATTTTGCCTGATGCAAATTCCAGGCTCATTTTGTTGTTTGGCCCATATCATATTCCATGCCAGAATCAGGATCTGGCTTCAGGTGAGCTTAGAGCTGAAACCCTCTCCACACCCTGGGAAATATTTTATTTGCAATATAAAACCAAGCTATGAAGGTGATTGAAATATTTAAATACTTGTAGGATAGTTTTTCAGTAAATATAGGTGAAGCACTTCCACCTTCCCTATGACATCTAGCAGCCCCCCCCCCGCTGCCCAACTACCCAACCTGCAGGAGGAAGTTCAGCGCTCTATTTCAGGAGAAGGACTCGAATCAAGGGTGACTGTTCAACCCACCTGAGATCACAGTGTTTATAGGCAATCTAAAAAGCTAACCCAGATCTGTCCAAGGCCAAATAGTGCTACAACTGCTAAACTCACTCATTAGGGTAAATTTGGCATGCCCTTGCTGTTTAGAGCCCACAGCCTCCACTTGCAAGAGAGAACAACGTCTTGTGCATGCAAATTAGTGCCTTCCCCCACATTTCCAGCACAAGGTTACAGATGGTCACTTACTCATCTGTGCCTGCCCTCAGTGCTCAACATAGCTATCTATTTAGGCTGCTCTGTATAATTTAAGAATTAAAACTAAACACTATGTTACCTACAGCCATATCATCTTAGATGAGCTTAAACAACTGTGAAATTCCTGGGATCTATTAAAAGCAACATTCAGCGCACACATTAATCAACAGATGCTCAGTAGCTGCGCATCAGAAAACCACAAGTGAGAAGCAGGGTGAAAGGCCTCCTGCCAAAATGATTACTTTCTATTGCAACCAAGTCCTTGAAAAACCATCTGTACAGCGATGCCAGACTGGTGGTTGATTTGGTAGTTATCTCAGTGGCAGTAAGTCTGACTTACCCCTTCTCAGTGGCAACAACAGGTCAAGCAAGCAGTGGAATTTCCTGCTGATGAGTCAGAGATGAGACATGAAAATCACCATCTCTTCATATAGAACATTTTAGACGTTATAATTTGATATCACCTGTGGTTACTTCACCCGTAGTGCGCTGCTCTGAGGGGTGACACTTCATTTCCGTGGAAACGTGCCAGTTCACAGTATCTGACCAACTGCACCTCCTGGTACCTCATGCCTGGTCTCACACAATCTCTTGATCCAGCAGTCCTTGATCCCTCCGGTTGCTCTTATCTCCCCCCTCCTACAGGGGTCCTGGGATCCTTGTCCTCATTCTACCTTTTCCCTTTTTCTTTTTTTTTTTTTTTTTCCTTCAGATCCTGGCTTTTGCGAGCTTCAGTCCTAGGTTTGTGTTTCTCTAGGTTCCCAGGCCCCTACTTTTCTGGCTCAATCCTCCTTCCTTCCAAGCCCCTTCTAGAACCCTTCCCATGATCCCCAACACCCATCTGTGGTTCCCCTTTGGCCAGGACCAGCAGGCACAGTGAGGGGAAGGTCAGTTCACATCCTGAAGAGTTACATCTGCTGTCATCCCTTTTCTACATCAATCTCTCATGATTAAAAGCACATGACAGTTACAAGGCCAGTAAAACAAAATAAGCACGGAGTTTCCTGATCATGCCAGTTGAAAGATTTAAGGAACAAAAACAACCGAAAAAAACAGGGCTAAGGCCAAAACCAAAAAAACCCCAAACGAAACAAAAGCAAGGAAAAAGCAAAGAGAAAGCAAAACAGCTAAAATTTCTGGCTTTCATTCTTAGGCCAGATGACCTACTCTACACGCCAAGCAAAACTCGAGTGACTAGGAAAGACTGTTTTAAGATTTTCTTTATTCTGCACCAGGCTGGTACAGGATTGAACATCGCTCTGGTGACAACTGCAAGAGCCCATTCGACTGGTGAAGACTGCACAGGACTCTAGCCATGCCCTTTTCCCTGCCTGACACTGCCACAATGGCTCTACCTCTTCCACCATCTGCTGATTTGCTTTTAAGAAATTTGGCACTTTCAGACAGCTACTCCTATTAACCCAGAGCACCATCCCCACAGCTGTAAGGTATGGAAGAAGGAGGCTACAGGCTCCACCGTCCTTCTCTGCCACATTCCCACCCATTCTCCCTCAATCCCTTTCAATTTAACTTCTTGCATTTTCACCGGGCTTCCCAGAAAAGCAAAAGAAAACCCCCCAAAGTTATTATGAGCTAAAAACCCCCCAAAGTTATTATGAGCTAAAAACATTATGAGCTAAAAACATACATTCACAGGAGATAAATTTCTTTTAGAGATGTTGTCATGGGGAATACTGAGAATTCACCTTTCAGCCACCATCTGCTTCTAACCATCTAGAGTGACCTGCACCAGTCTCTCTTTATACCAATGCAACCCTCTATACCCTTCTGGAACTTTGACACAGCACATTTGGAGCACTTCACAAGCACTGAAATTGCTCAAGGCTTGGCAAACTTTGCATTTTAATTTTTGCACCAAAAAAAAAAAAAAACCAACAAGGAAGACAGCATTCACGAGGTAATTCCCTGTGTTTCATCAGCTTAAGTGTAACACATTCTGGATCAAGCGTCATTATTTATGGATGAAGTGTTGCTCATAATCTCCACTCCAGTGCATCGTGAAAATTGAGATCAAAGAGCAGAAGTGCCTGAGCTTCTGATGTGCTGGAGGCCAGCAGTCCCCCCCCCAGTTTCAAATGGAGTGAGATGTGCACATCACCTCTGGAAATCAGCTTGCACCACCTTGCGAAGGGCCATCCTCATTTTTCACTGGCACTGGTGAGCTTTAAGTGTGGCCCTTCGCGTGTGCCTGAGCTGAAGCCACACGCTCTAAGATGTCCCAAACACTACCGGGATAAAAAGAGTGAGTTAAAGCAGACGGGAATTAGCAAACTGCAGACTGTCGGAAATTAGCCATATTTAGTTGTAGCTGTAGTAAGACTATCTAAGTAGGTCACCACAAAACCACATCAGAAGATGAGTGAAGGAAGGAGGTGTGGGTTCAGTCTTACAACATGAAACCGAACACTCCAGCTCTGCCTCGCCTGTGACAGAGAAGAACAGCTGCTGCCCAAAACTCACTGTTTTGTAAAATTCATGGCTTTCACTTTCCTGTAAGCAGTTCACATGAGTATCAGTGTGTCTGTGCTGTGAACTTATGATTTAATTTTGATTAAAGTGCGTGGCTGATATTCTAAAGGGCCTTCAAAATGACCTGAGGTACACAAACCAGTATGTCTGCTTGTACAAATCCCTCTTTTTCTCCTAAGGAAATCAAACCAGAAATGAACAGAAATGCATGTGATGCTGTCGTACTACTTGTTTCCATAGTGCCCATCAACCCTGCACCTCAAACTTTGGGAGGCTGGATGGATGTATGTCCATGACTGTCTTTGTAAGCTGGGAGGTGCTAATTAGCCCCGTTTTCCAGGTGGGAACTGATGTGCAGGAGAGCTGAGGGACCCGCAGCACAGCAGCAGCCTGTGCCAGAGGAGGGCACTTACAACTTACACCAGGTAAGGCTGACAACTGGACGATATTTTAATTCAAGAGCATTCTGGCAGTGATTTTGAGGTAGTGGCTCTCTGATTCAGCATGATGTTAGCTGGAGAACTGCTCGTTTGCCTCTTTTCGCCGTAAGGGTAGGTCTTCAGGCTGCGGTTGAGCGGTGGAAGCCCACCACGGCTCAGCTGTGCGCTTACCCGGCTCTGCTCCGCCAGCGGAGAGGCTTAGGGCAGCTGCAGGTTGGACATCTCTTATCTAAAAAGTCGGGACACACTTCCCAATTTGAGGCACCATGGAGCATTTTGACGTGATGCTTCAGCACCCTTCCGTGGTCATTGCACCCAGGGTCCCAGCACACCCTCTGACAGAATAACCCTGTGCTACCACCACCTCGGCCTCCCTTTAAGCACAAGGAGTTGCTTGTGAGCTTGGGTGGTGGCAGGTGAGGGACAAAGAGCCACCAGGCAATGGGAGCTGAGGGACAAGGAGCTGCTGGGTGATGGCGGCTGAGGGGAAAGGAGCCAGGCAACATCGCCAGGGAAAGAGCTGCCAGGGAACGACTGAGGGACAAGGAGCCGCTGGGTGATGGCAGCTGAAGGAGAAGCCACCAGACAATGGCAACTGGAAAAGGTGCAAGGCCATGGTGACTGAGGGACAAGTTGCTGCTGGGCGATGGTGGCTCTGAGGGACATGGCACTGAAGGGATATGGCGGATGAGGGACATGGCGCCTGGCAGCGGTGGCTGAGGGACTAGGGGTGATGGCGGCTGAGGGCCAGGGCACCCGGCAGGGCTGGCTAAGGGACACAGAGCCGCGGGAAAATGGTGGCTCAAGGACGAGGGACAACGGCGGCTGAGGGACAGGGCGCCCGTCAGCGCTGGCGGAGGGACACGGGGCTGTGGTCGGACACCGCACAGGGTGACATCACACCGCAGCCCCCGCGCATGCCGACGCGGCGCCGCCACGCAACGGCAGGACGGCTCGCCGTCCAGCGCGCGCGCAGCCGCCCCCGCGCTCACGTGACG
>JAHREE010000216.1:1805613-1842981 GCA_033628505.1 Tringa tobata
CCCGCCCCAGTCACGCGCCCGCTCTCAGGACGCCAGCGGCCGCCCGGCGCGCACGCGCGCTTCCGCCACCCGCGCCCCTCCCTGCGGGCCGATCATAGAGATTGCGGATGCGCCCGCTAGAGCGTCGCTCCAGGAGTCCCGGAAGTGGCTGCGTGTGGTGGGAGGTTTGAGCTGGGGCCGGCAAGATGGCGGAGTGAGTGTGGTGGCGGGCGGGTCGCGGGCGGCGGGAGGGGTCGGTTCGCTCCCCTGGGCCCTGCTGGCGGGATCGCGTTGCCTCCAGGGCAGGGCCTTGCTGCGATGTGCCCAGCGGGTGCGCCGTTCCCTTGGGCAAGGAGACAGTGTCTCCATCCTGTCGCTGCCGGCCCCTCCGCTCAGCACGGCGCCGGGGCCTGAAGGCTGCGAGGCGGCCTGCCGTGTAGCGGGAACAGCCCCTGGGCCGGAGGCTGGAGCGGGTCCGGAGCATCCTGCCCACGGGAGGGGGAGGCCGGCTCTGGAGCGACCCTTCGCGGCAGGGAGGGCTGTGGGAGCTGGCGAGCGCGGTCCCTGCGGGTCTGGTCTGACACAGCGGGTTTCTTACACTCGACAGGCTAAATGGGCTTCTGCATTCTCTCTGTGTCAGGCTTTCACCTGCATGCCAAGCTGCAGTGCAGGGTATTTGGTGGCTGCAGCAATAATCAACTCCGTGAATCTGAATTTCCACGTTTGTAACCCGAGACCACTTTTAAAAAGCAACCTTAATGTGTTGGTCACTAGTACGAATTTAGTATGATCTGGTGGTTGTTTTATGTGTGCATGTCTTTAGCAGGCTAGGTCTTTATCATGCTGCTCCCATGCAGTTTAATCATGTATTGTATTATCCTGACAGGTCTGCAAATGCCACCCATGAAGTCATCAATGTCACCCTCCACACTACACTGGCTGCTACTACCAAATTGGTGATACCTACACCTGCTAAACCTATCCTTCCAGTTCAAACTGGAGTCCAAGCACAGCAAGAGGAACAATCTAGTGGCATGACGATTTTTTTTAGTCTTCTTGTATTAGGTGAATGATGAACTGAAAGTTTTTTAATCTTTGTTAATCATACTCTGTATCTGAAGACATAGGCCAGCTTTCGAAATCATAGCATTTTATTTCTCCTCTGTTTTTCTCTCTATGAAGTAAAATATTGTAAAAGCATGGGGATTTAGAAAGTTGGGTATAGAACTGCCTGAACCTCCCAAGCCTTGGAAAAGCTGAGGACCATTGCAAACGTTTTCACTGTGGTCTTAAAAGTACAAATGTGTTTAATTGTCTTCACCTTCTTTGCCAAGCACATGGCATGTGTTCATGTATGAAAAAGACACTGTCAGAATACTTCACGGTGCTTGCAGCTGTCTTGGAGGACAGGGTACTAGACAGATGTCAATTTAACTACTTCTAGCACTTCTGGACAGCCCTCAGATATTTAGTTTTATAAGCCAATAGAAGGCAGTCAGATTTACATGCATTAGACCTAAAGTTCAGTATCTATTTTCCTGGCTCTCATTGCTTTCTAACATTCTTACAAGAATGCAATAATAACATGCATTTTGCCATATGTAGATGTTTTGAATGGCAGACTTTTCTGTAAGTCCGGGCTGTTATCTTTCTTTAATTGAATATAGTTATCTCTCGTTGCTTAGAGTAATGCTGTAGTTAAAACTGTAACAATAACATAACTTTTATGGAAGGTTAAATTTTTTTTACCGTTTTCCTTTGTGTGTTTGTGTGCTTGATTTTTTCCAAAGCAAGCTACACTAAGAGACTTTTATGTGACAAACGGTCACCTAGTCTTCTAACTAGCTATTTTTTCCAGTAGAGAATGGAGAAGATAATAGGTATGAAGCTGACAGCAATGCAGAAACTTCTGTAAATCATTTGGGTTTAAAAAAAAATAAAATTTTATCTCCTGTAAATAACTATTATTAAGTGCAGCAAAGTAGAAGGCTTCTGCTTATTTCTGAAGTATCCCTTTGTCTTCAAAGAAGGTTAATGTTTTCCCAGAGGTCAATGGCATATTAGAATTTGAACAGAAAAGAAAGACTAAAGCAAAATGAAGTAGGTGGAAGACTTCTAAGATTAAAATAGAATTTCTGAATATGTGTGTCTTGTGGATTTTAAAAGTGCTGTTCATGGCAAAATTCTATTCTCTAGAACAGAGCTTTGATTTTTTTGGCTGTGTTCCAGCCTATTTATGCCAGTCCGATAACTTAATGAATCTTAAAAGCATCACCCTCAGGTCAGGGGAGTTCCCTGGACAAAGTAAAGCCAGTACAAAAGCTTATTGTTCAGTTATTCCCATTCATAACCTCTGATTTAAGAGTGTAGGAAGAGTGAAAATGAATGTGTGAATGAATACTCTTAAATCTGGATTTCATGAGCTGTAAAATGGCCTTTAAAATGTTCTAAACTGGAACAGACCCGGAAACAGATCCATTCTGAGCTGTGTTATGTCAAAGCCAAGCCCCAAATTTGAAGTGCCTGAATTAGCATGAGGAGGACTCTGACCCCAGATTTCTATGGCTTGTTTATCTGTTCAAACACCACTTCACTTTCAAAGTCATACTTCTATTCTGCCATGTTCATGTGATCCATGAATTCCCTTCTGTTATATTATATGTGTTTATTGTGCTCTTCCTTAAGGGGACACTCAAATGTGCATTTAGCCTGTCCAGAACACTTGCCTGATTGTTCTATTCCTGATACATGCAAGTGCCTGGAGCAGATGATACGCTGCCAGATACAAATGGAGCAGTCTTACACAAGGAATGGGTGACCAACAGCTAAAGAATATAGCAGGCTGCTGTAGTATTTATGATGGTGGAGCAACCATTCACTACGGTTGCTTTTTCTTTTATTGCCAAAGCAAAGTAGTCAAAAGCTGGTAGGAAGGAGCTGGTGATCTGCTAAATAGAAGGCACCTTTGTGCTTGCATTGGAGTTTGCTGGAAATCTGTAATGTCCAGATGTTTTTATGGATCTGTCCCAAAAAGCAGTAACACAGTAATCTTAGATGTCTTTCCTGGATGTGTGTTTTTCATGTTTAACAGGCAGAAAATTGATATGAAACTCAATAATACTGATTGACAAGTGAATAAAACTTTGCTTGAGATACATGATGAAGCTATTGTGCCCATAGTCTGTGTGGCAGTTGGCAGCCAAATGTCTGAGTTGTTTGTTGGTCAGCTTCTGAACTGCTGCAGTTTCTAGTGCAGCATTTTTAAGTGAACACCAGTTTGAGTCTGCATTGAAGTACTGTACTGTAATTTCAATTTTTTCGAGAACCGATTGATCGATATCATAAGGATTGGTGGAGTGGAAGTGGGGTAAATATGTGAGGAAGGGAGCCCTGCCAGTCTTCATGAATGCAGCCATCCCTGCTCATCACTCGGATCCCACAGCTTTGGCCCTGAACAAATTACATGCCAGTAATTGAGCAAATATTACTGCTTTTCACGAGTCCTTGCCCAGTTCATAAGCCCATCCATCTATTGACATACACATCAATGAAATGCTTAATGTGATGTGTATGAACTCGGTGTGCAAGATAACAAATGGGAGAATGCAGGCATCAGTGTGATACTCATTCCTTAGCCCCGTGTTGGAGAGTAGAGTGATGAAAAGTGATGTTTGTGAGGTTTGTTCTTTTTGTGACAGTGCAGATCGTGTAGACCCCAGTGGTTCACAGGTGGTGTGACCAGCAAACCATGCCGGAGCTCAGAACTACTTGTGGACCATTTTAGTCTATAAAAGCTCTCTTCTGAACCATCTGCGAGGGGCTGTTTGGTTTTTAGTTAACTAGAAGGAGCAGCTACACCAAACCACTAAGAGCAGTTCCGAGAAGCTTGTTCCTTCCTGAGTTCAAAATGTGCGCTGTTGTAGTGTGGCCTGGCACTGTGCAGCCAAGAGTCACTGACACGAGGCACAGAGTAAGGAGAATGAAGGTTCCATTGCAGTCATGACTGGGTTTGTCAAATACACAGTTTAAAACAGTCTCTGCTGTGATTAACAGGCCATAATTTGATTCCAGTATGTAAAATGCTATTGACTTGGCTTGAGCTTCAGTTGCTTTCTGACAGAATGCAAGCAGTAATACTGTGTGTATCCCAGGCCACTGCAGACTGATTTGTTAGCAAATACAGTGAAATACATGTATTACAGACACACAGGACAGATGTTTCTTTGTTTGACCCTTTGTTGAGCTAAATTAAAATGGGAGAAGAATTGTTGTACTTTCAGCGTGGGGAATATTTGGATCAAAATTGTTAGGAATTTAATAATCCAAGATTATTTGATTCTTATAGAGAATCTGCAGTAGTTCTAACAGAATCAAGTGGTTCAGAATCAACCAACTACATCCATGGATGCTACCCAGACCTGCGATACATCTTTTGTAATTTGCCTTTACCAGGGGCATAGAACCTGTGATGGGATTTTCATATTACTGTAACCTTTGTTGTGAGACATAGACTTTCTCCTTACTGGATGAAATAACATTACTACAGTATGAAATTGAATTTTTAAAAACAGTAAGTTAACGTTGCATCAGATTTAATTTCTTTTTTTTTTTTTTTTAACTTGAAGCCAAATCTGTTTTTTTGTTACTCTACACTGATTCTTTCCACTTACTGGTTTAACTTTTAGCAATGCTCAGCAGTAAATGTCTCTTGCTGATTTGCAGAGAATTTGGCTGATGTTTGTTATGAGAACCAGGATATTTAAACAGTTACCCATTCTGAAACCTTGTAGCCCCACTGAATGGGAATCAGAGAGGCCATGGACCCAGGCTCTTCTGAGGTGCACAAAAGAACAAGAAGTACCAGTCACAACTTTCAACAAGGGCGATATGGATTGGAAAGAAGAAAATTGAGACTTAAGCACTGGAACTGGGGTTGAGAGAGATTGTGCCTTCTTTATTTTCAGAGATTTTCAAACTTGAATGGACAAGGCCTTGGGCAACCTTCTTTGACTTTGAAGTTAGCCCTGCTTCAAGCAGGAAGTTGGACTAGATGACCTCAAGAGTATAATGACCTTCCAGTGTAATTTTTCTGATTCTGTGATTATCCATTTGGCTAAAGCCGATCTGCTCAGAAGGACTCAGATGTGAAAGTGTGTAGCTTTGAAATTTTAATTGAGGCCATGTGTACGTGTATGTTTTATTTCAAAAATACAAAATGTTTGCTGAAAACTTTATTGAAACAGTGTATTCGATATAGCTGACATTTTTTACAGCTACTGCTCAGAGAAGGTTTTCTTGTAAGCTGAATCAAGCTCTAAAAGTAGTAATGCTGGTATTTTTAGAAGATGATTTTAAGTCCTAAATTTTGCCTTAGTTATTTTCTGTCATTTGTGGATCCATTTATATACTTCAGTGAGAATTAGGTTTGAATTAAATTTTGGTTACTTGCATTAATGGATTTAAACTAAATCATTAGGAGAAGTTTTGCTGCATGTATTTTAGAAATACTACTTAAAAGTATATTTTATTCTCTTGTAACACTTCTAAATCTACAATTAATTTTTTTCCTTCACAGCTATCTGCATCATATTGGTGCATTTACTGATAAAATACCGACTTCATTTTTTACCAGAGAGTGTGGCTGTTGTTTCTTTAGGTGAGTAACCATGATATTTCTATATTGAATTTGTATTAATTCAGGGACTCAGTAGTCTGTTCATGAAATAAAGCTCTTCTGTGTGTTAACCATCACTAGAAAGATGCAGAAAATTGGATGCAGTGAAGAAAACAACCAATTCATAGAAGAAATGAGGAAATGAGCATATGTGCATAGACTGGCCCAGTAAAATGACAGGGATGTCACTACCTAACTACTTTGGCAGCTTCCTCTATTTTTCCATCTGGACTGTAGGACAAGATGCTGCAGCACTCCCTGCCAGCGAGACTCTGGCCTTCCCTTTGAAGTGGTACATGTGTTTGTATTAGTGTCGGCAGAATTATGTCTGTATATGTGATTTTAATCTGCCTGGGGACTGTAATTGTATCCTGAAAACTTGCCTGGATGGCCAGATACTTAACTATCCCTGTAGTACCATGACAAGCTCTTCCTATGACTTGAGCTATAAGAATGTCACCCTTAATGAAGTTACTTCATTTTAATTAAATTTAGAGCATTCCTAAGACAGTAGTTTTCTGTTAGGGTAATTTCATTTATTTGTGTGCTGTTAGTCCTGATTCATAAATCTGTAAATGGGGAGGAAATCAGGCCAAATACTTTTATTATTTTCTCTACATACTGTCTAACATCATGTTTAAAGAATCTGCTATAACTAATCCCATCAACAGTTTTTTCAGTTGTCTCTGTAACTTGTTTACCAGAATCTGTGACATTTTTGCTTCTGTTACTAGTGACACTTTCAGTGACAGTCATTGTAAAAATATAACGAAAAGAGAAAGATCCTTAGCTGTAATCCTATTGTAGCCCAGAGCAGTGTAATTCTTGTTGAGCAGGTAGATTTTTTACTTTCTCTTGGACTTTCCTGATACCACCTTCTCTCATATTTCTTCACTGTATTTTCACACAATTTCTCAATGGGAGGCAGTAAGCTTTCTGGTGCTTGTCAGTACCTTATGCTTTCTGGAAAACAAGGATCTTCTTGCATCTTGGGTGCTAGATTGAGAAAATCTTGGAGCTGTTACTTAGCAGAAAAACATATTTTCCTGCAGGCATGGCTCCCTGAATTTTTAGATAACTATTTGATGCAGACCACATCACATTATGAGAGTGATAGAAGGTATTGAAGCTGAAAGAGGCACTCACTTGCAAGACCCTATTTGAGTTTTGATATTTCTGTGCAGCTGAAAATGAAATAGACCTGTAAGAAATCTGTCATAGTGCTGGTATGGATTTCCTGGGTATTGCCTGCACACCTCGTCTTTATAGGAGCAGCATCTATCAGACTTTAGTAGCGTAGTGTGACACAGAAAGATCAGAGCTGCTGCAGATCATCCTGACTTGCTCTGTCATCCCCATAGAAACCCTGCAGTATTTGATTCACTATTGATACTCTTCTCTTTCCTTCCCTTCTTACATTATTGCCGTGGACATATGAGATGTCTTGTGTAGTGTATCTTCCAGTGTCGTGAAGGGTTCCGAAAGGACATTACTATCTCTTCAGTATCATTCCTCTTTGTGCACAAAAATCCAAGTTAAACATGTTAATTTGGCTTCTAATCAGGTTAGTTACCATTGTCATTAAATAGCTAAATTTAAGCATAATTCCCAGTTTAAAATGCAGTGGTATGTTGGTTGCTCTTGCCAACATAGTTTTGGATATTCTTTACTATCATTCTTTATATTCTGCCCCAAACCAGCTGCTGGGCAGTGCTGAACTGAGGTGTTGGGCCAGCTTGTGTCGCTGCTCCTGCTGGGCTTTGCAGGGAGCAGCAGAGGCACAGACATTTCTTCTCTTTCTATTTCTTGTTCTTGGAATCTCAGCAGCCGGACAAGGATCTTAGTGGTACTAGTTTCTTCTGTGCCAGTCAGTCCCAACAAAAGCTTGTTCATGAAACTGCTACTGAGGATGGGTAAGGAGGAGCAGCATTGCATCTCTCTTATTTTCATGTAAAGGGTATATTGGACAGTTGGGTTTTTGGTGTAAACCGCAGCATCGCTGTAGTCCATCTACCAAACCAGAGGAGATGATACCAGCAAATGCAGTTCCACTAAGTCAAGAGAGTGTTACACCGAGTAGCAACCCAGCTCACAGATGTCCTGTGTCACTTAAGCTTTATTTATTTAGTTTATTGACTCAGTCATATTTAAACTACTGTCAGCTCTGTTGACAGGATGCGGCATCTGTATAATCGTTGGAATTGCCAGCTAATTGCTGGTCAGTGAACCTCTGTTACTGGTAATGATCTACACAGCTGCAAGAGCACAGCTTGAGTTTCAAGTATCCAGTTTTGCTCACAGTGCCAGAAGTGAGGTGTGTCCTATTTTGACTTGTAAATTAAGCAAATGTTCTCAGGCAGTTATTGAGGGCTAATAAAAATGGCAGCAAAGATAAGTATGATTTTCACAACTGTTTTTCCTCCTATTGTCTAAGCTGCTTGGAAGCTTCTGTTTTAAAATTTATAGAGCATGTTACTCTCCTGGTGGACAGGATGGGAGTGTATTCTCTAAGGCTGGATTTTGATCTTCATCCATAAAAGTTACTGGGATTTTGGTAGTAAAAATAGGTGCCAGAAAAGTTTTTCTTCTTGATTTGTTACTGACTTTTAACATGTTCTCAGGAAAACCAAAGGCTGGTTGTAATAAGAAGCATTTTCCAAAGAATAAGGCTTAGATTAACCCTTACAGACTTAGCTTTCCAATTAGCCCCTTGACAAAACTGCTTTGATTTAACATACGGAACCAGCTGAACAAAAACTGCACTCTTTAATCTAGCCATAAAGTAGTTTGTAAAGATGTGTGGGGCAGATTTTAAAACCTACCATCAAAGTTTGATTCTGCTGCTATTAAACCCTCTTGGTGATGCATTATTTTGTGCAGCTCTCTTTCATGACTTTGCTTAGCATAACCTTAGTTTAGTAGTACTGTTGTGTGTAATACACAGCTAGAAGTAACTTGTGCTACGTAAAGGTAAGTTGTATGATTCAGGCTCATCCTTTTCCCTTAACCTCTGCTGTTGCCTTACATTTATACTGTTCATTTAACTTTTGGTATCATAAAAGGACCTTGTATGTCCACGATGCTGTTATTAGGGTCAGCTTGTGATTAGCTCTTCCTCTGAAAAAGAGATTGAGACCAGCCTTTTACTTAAGCCTCCAGACCTCATAGGATAGCAATGCCCAGCTTGTAACCCACAGGCCGTGGCTGGACTAATCACAGGGGTCCAATTTCTCAAAGTTGCAGTGGAGCCCTTCCACTTCAGCAGAAGTGAGTTAAGAGATTCTCTTTTCTTTTAAATCCCCGCTAAACATAGTTTTATGTGAGAGCTGTCAATACAGTGAAAGTTTGTTCAGGAAGTACACTTTCTGAAGCCGGTGCCTTCAGAGGCATAGGCTCTGGTTGCTGTGGTTTGTTTTTTCCCCACATAAACTTCTTGTTAAGTGGTACAAGTACTGCCTGTACCAGTTGAAGATGGTGTTGCTGCTCTGCAAAAATTAGAAATGTTCTAGTCCTTGGCTTCTGACACAGCTTACATCCCAGAATGGAAAGCCTGACTGTTAGTACTGAGACCTGTGTTTACATGGCATGTGAGTGGCTGTATCTGCATTCTGTCCTCCTTCAAAGAAGAGCAGACCTTTGATGTTCTTTCATTAATGTTTTGCTCTTCCTTTCCATATAAACCATGTCATGGAACAATTATTTCTATCCTCTGGGACCAATGCCTTCACATATTTTTGTATGAAAGAAGGCTTAAGCCTCATGGCTTTGTGTGTATGACACATCCATCAGGAGTAATCCATGTGATGCTATTTGTAAGACTCTTTTGATAGCTACAGCATGAGAGAATAAAAACACGAGTTACAGGAAAGCATGCTTTAAGCTTCTTAGCCACTTTTTACCTTTCACTCAGTGTATTTCACTTCTAAATCCCAGTGTTTGACTATGAAGTCTCCATTTTGTAAATAATAAAACACAACTATGCAGAAACACAGATCTGGAGTCTGACTAAAGATAAATTCCTCTTAGCTCCTTGAAAGCAATTAATGACAGTTCATGAATTATCTTCATGACTTCCAGAAGAAATCTTGTTAGTTTGAAGTTTTATGTCTTATCTTTTTGAAGATGTATAGGAGGAAATATCATGATAACCTTTAAGCGCTGAATTTGCAGCACCCTTGATAAAATTCTTTTATATTCAAGTTAGTATTTCTACATGACTTAAAAGATGTGTAATTCATTTGGGGAGTAGTTCTGACAGTGTCTCCACCCTGATAGGAATTTGTTGCCTACTTCATTGCCAGTAAGTGCTATGATTTCATTGAGACAAAATTCACTTCTGTAGGGAAGATTGATTTCACTTAAGCTGTGTTAACACTGCAAATAGCATTGAAGTGATATGAAGGTTTTGTGCTGTCACACAGATATCTAACTCATAAATTCTGATGCTTTAGCAAGAAAGGTGGAATTTTATTTGAATACAGCTTAGATGTGTTTTAGAGTAGTTAATCCTGTTAACGTTAATGAACCAATGAACACAGTGCTCTTGCTATATGCGTTCAGTATTTGGACATCCCAAGTGACAATCTTTTGTGTAGGGAAGCTGTGTAATTATGTAATGTATTGGACACTGACATATATCAGATGCAAAACTGCTTTGTGTTTTTGTGATTTAGGAATGCAAGACTGTGCTTTATGCTTTGCTTTGTTTTCACTTTGAAATCTTTGTTGACTGAAAGTCGAACAGTTTATGGAACCAGTCATGTATTTTGTGTATATTTCAGAATGTTATCTCATTCTCTCCTAGGTATCCTTATGGGAGCTTTTATAAAAATCATAGAGGCTCAAAAGCTGGCCAACTGGAAGGTATATTTGAAGCAATTAATTTTTAATTGTAGAACATTTCTTAAATGTTTAAAATAAGACTGTAATATTAATTTCTTTAGATGTAATTTCCAAAAACTTACATATATTATAATTGATGCCAAAGTTTGGGGTTCTTTTAATAATAATACAACCAATTTGAGGTCCTGATCCTGCTGAATGTTTTCTACATAATATATTTTTCCCTGAGTAATCCTTTCTATGGAGCTAAATTGGTTCCTATTAGATACATGGTAGAAGAACATACTGGGCATTTTGGGGATCAGTTACAGTAAAAAATACAGCAATTCACTTATTTGTCTTGTATACTTTTTGACTGTATTTAGTCCTCTTCCTCCTTTTGGAGTTAATTTTGTAGGTGTTTTAATAGAAAAAAATGTGTTTTGATAGGTTGTAAAGTCATGATTTACCTGGATATGTTAACGTAGATTTCAGAGAGGTAAAAAGGAGCACTTCTTCAGAATAGCTGTGCTAAAAGTCATGGTATTCACTTCTTTTATTTACTTATGCTTAAAACTGCAACAAATTGTGGGGCTAAGGACAGTTAGTTCACAAAGCAATCCATTCAGCATGGCATGTTTCTTGGGTACTCTGTTGCTTCTTGTGGAAAGACTGCTGAGACCAGTGTGCCTGAAGCAGCAGCATTTTTCACACTGGCTGAGACAATAGAAACATGATTTAAGCTTTATTTCTAGCAGAAAACACAGGCAAAGCTTCTGTGCAGAAGCTTGTCTTTGTCCTGCTGCTTTATGGATTTACATATTAGGAAAAAAATGTTAACAGCGATGGCAACCAAACGTAGGACCATGTGACCAGAGAGATTGTGGGTATCTCCATCCACAAAGATATTCAAAACTTGGCTGGATAAAGCCTTGAGCAGCTGAAGTTACTCTGAGCGGGGGCTTGGATCAGACACCTCCAGAGGTCCCCTCCCATCTGAATCAGTGTGGAATGCTACGGGATCTATCTTATCTGTACATCTGAGGAGTTACAGAGGCTTCCCCAGGGAGGGAGGAGAATCCTGGCAAGAGTGTCTCTAAGAGGTGAAGTCTATGGTAAAGCAAGGATTTTACCTCCTACAGTTTATCCACATCATCAAAGCAATGAACTCTTCGCTATTTCTGCTTTAATTTAAAATCTTGCAGTATTTAAATTGTGAATTTTGTTTCATAAGATCAAACAGTTTATTAGGATTTAGATCAGTGAACTGAGGGAAATCACAGTGATTTGGATGGCCAGTTTTAAACAGGATTTATGTTAGCAAGCTGAAAATCTTGGCCTGAGTAGTGAATTTTAATCCTGGCTTGCAGCTTAGTATTTCTTGGCAGTTATTTCCCTAAAGGAAAGGGTTTTTTCCCTCTTTAGTAAATACATTAAAATGCATAGCTTTTCAATCAGATGCAGCTTTTTAATTACATATTATGCTTCTTTTTTTTTGTCAACTAACTACACTAATTCTGTGTGAATTCGTTTAAGCAATTACATATTTCAAGAGTGATGTTGTGATATTTCATTTTTACATACTTATTAGAAACGGTGGGTGGTGCAGTAGTTAGTGTTTTTTCATTCCTAGTTTATGTCAACTGGATTTGACTTACAACTGAAAGTCAGTTAAAGATCCACAAAATCAGCATTTTAAAATAGCTTCTTATTGGTTAAATAAAATAATCTGAAGAAGATCACATATGTGGGAAGAAAAAAGAATGCTTAAAGTATGCTCTGATTTGAGCACTGATTCTATAAACATGGGAAATATTGATCATAGCTAGTGAATTATGTAGTTTATTTCTGGTCACATCCTGGGAGACACTGGGGCTGCTGAATCTGGTTGGTCATGTTATCAGCTAAGGTAAATGGTCACAGATATCACATTATTATTTGCTTATTTAAGTTACTTTCACTGTATTAAAGCTTAGGTTTTAACATAGGCTGTCATAATTTCAGATGTGAAATGTTCAAATCAATAATTATTATGTAGTTTATATAATGGTTTTAAATTTACTGGAGAATTTCTATTTATCTGATACGGGGAAAAAAATAGAATATTTAACTGCAGACTATGTCCATGTACAAAGCAAATCTTGGATCATATCCCTGCCCTAAGAACTATGTAACTTAATTTCTTGCAATCATGCCTTCCTAAGTCGTCACTGGACCTTGTACTTGCTGATGATTCTTGCTGGCTAGCGTGGCTGGTAATTACAGTCCTCATGTTTTACTTTCCTGGTCTCTGCTTCAACGCAGCACAAATGCAGTCCTTTCTTTTCATTATTTCTCACCTCCTTGGTCCAGCTCTGCATTCACAGGCTTTTAAACAGTGTAGTTAATCAAGTATGTGTGGTTTTTGTTCTAGTGCAGTTACTGTATTGACGGAAATAGGTAGTGCTAGCCATCAACGCACGGAAGTGTGCGTGCAGAATAATGGACTAGAGCATTTCCGTATAAAGGATGAGTTTTGTTTTCTAAGTCCCCCAAATCCTTTAAGATGATTATCGCTGGTACAGACAGGAATGAGACTTTAACGAGATGACTACTTCTTTTTTGAATGCTGGTGTTTTAAGAGAACTGTCAACCACCTGTTTAACCTGGATTTAAACAAATTAATCATTGCTCACAAAGGTGACAAGTTGTGCTGTATTCAGAACTGTGGGGACTAGAAGAGAGCCTGGTGGGTAAAGAGAGAGGGGCACATTCAGCTGTGGTTAATTTGCCTTCTGTGCTTAGTCTGCCAGCAGAAAAAAACAGGGTGCCAGTGTAGGGCATAAAGCAGTGTTAGCCAAGTGATGAGACAGGCAACAAAGAGTAAGGTCACTGAAAAAATAGCATCTTACTTCATGGCAGGTTTCGCTTGTATCCCTTTGACGGTAAAAAGGAACCATCAAAACAGTACCATTAAATTACAGGCATAATATACATTTGCCAAGAAGAATCAAGCCTCAGACCTTAACAGTGATATATATCTTGAGCCTGTTGACTAGCAAGTGTACTAAGATGATGATCTGATTTCTTCTTGTCAAGTGATGAGTTTCCTAGTGAAACTGTACTACACCCCAGTTACCCTAGATTACGTTCAAACCAGTGGCCAAGAGATCACTCTTCATTGACAGTCCTTACAGATTTTGAGACCATGAGATAAAATGGGAATGCTTTTTGCAGAAACATGAAGACTTTTTTTCCTTTGCCATAACTAACCTGATTTCTGTGCAGCTTATTTGGAGACAGTAATTTAAAACAAATAACGTCAAGATTTCCATCACTGGATTTTAAAAAAAACAAACAATAGAAGTAGCGGCCCTGGAGTAGTTTACTATTCTTCAGCCTTTTATTTTGTGATAAGAGGGGAGAAAGATTAATGCCATTTTAATTTTCCAACTTTTTTTCTTCATTTTTGTTTTGCAGGAAGAAGAAATGTTTCGTCCAAATATGTTCTTTCTGCTTTTGCTTCCACCTATTATATTTGAATCTGGATATTCATTGCACAAGGTTAGCCCCTTTTACATGTTGAGGTTTTGTTTGGAACACATTCTGCTTTTAGTTATCTTCATGAAGTTTAGAATAATTGCATTAAATTCCATCATATTAATCATCAAGGAATTGAGAATGCAAAATTCAAGCCTCTTCAACTCAGAATGCAGGGAATGTAGCTTGTTACTGTTAACTGAGTGTTGGCAAGGTTTTAGGTACCACGCAGGCATTGTTTTCCTTGGTTGGAGAGGTCTCTTACCTCGTCAGAGCCGTACAAGGGCTTGATGTGAAGGAGGCAGAATGGGAAGGAGTAGGATCAGAAGTGGCAGAGGTGGGGTCACTCCGTAGCTAAAGAAGAGGAAAACGTTTGTAAGGTTTTTCACTCTTTACCTGGGGGCGTCTGTGTTTCCATGGACATTTCTCATAGCTCTAGTCCTGGCTGAAGTGGTTCTGGTGCTCCCCATGTGCTGTCTTTCTACTTGAGCTGCACCTCAGGAGAGGGAACAGGCACTGGGCAATAGTAATATCATGAATTGGTACCAACACTGAAGATTTTTTCATACAAAATCACAACCTAAGAAATGGACTAGCAACTGGGAAGTTTGCAAGCCTTTTTTCACATGCCCTGTCTACAACAAATGGATTAATTTGCAGTTTTGTCAGGTGGGGAATGTGTCAAAGTGCTGGTGAATACCCAGCTGTTCATCTGAGGATTGGCTTTTTGTTGGTAGGGCACATCCTGTCCTGGGCCTCAGAGAGATTTGCTGTTGTCCTCAGGAGAGCAGGCTTTTTAGACAGATGGTGTGGATATATATATAGGGGTACCTGGAACCAAACTAACAAAGTGTTATTGTCGGAAACCCAGTTGTGAATCGGAGTCCAATTTAGATGCAAACCTAAACATGAGTTTTCCCTCAGATAATTTTCACTAATTTACTTACTTGTTATTGTGTTCCAGGGCAATTTTTTTCAGAACATTGGTTCCATCACTTTGTTTTCTGTATTTGGCACTGCAATATCAGCTTTCATTGTAGGTGGAGGAATTTATTTCCTGGGCCAGGTAAGACTAACTGCTTTGGAACACTTAAGTTTATCTGACTTGCTCTTTGAAAATCTATTTTTCAAGAGCAGGCAAACATAGCAAAAGTGAATTCCTGGGTCACAAAGTCCAGTTCTCTGCTATCGCAGAGGCAATGTTAGAGAACGCCTTTCGTAGATATAGTGTGCTCCAAGTTAAAAGTAATTAAGTCTTGAGTTTTAATTTTTTTTTACTTACTCAGTCTTCTTATCAGAAGGCAGGTCCAAAACCTTTATTCTCTAGAGCCATCTTCTAATTTCCAATATTAAAGTTCTTTGTTTTTCTGTCAGTATGTTTTTTTCACTTCTCTGCTTTGGTGTTTCCGCATTGATTAGGTATAGACATAGATAATTATAGTTTCTCTCAAACTTCATTCTGGTAAACAATCCATACTTTCCTCTTTGCCTCTCAGATTTCCATTCCTTTGAATTCCTTAGGTACTCTGCTCACTTATATCTGTTCCAGTTTCATCTGTTTTTTGCTGCTTTTGGGTGACCAGAATTGTAGCAGTAGATCACTGTTGGAGGGCAGTGTTAGACCAAGTAACATCCCTACTGTGAACTTAGGATTTGATGAATATTTTCATTTTAAAAACAGCAGAAAAACACAGTTGATTGTGATTCTTCTATGTTTTACCTATTCTTTCAGGCTGATGTAATTTATAAACTCAACATGACAGACAGGTAAGCTCTTGGGGAAATGGTGTAGTATATGAAATGAAGCATTCTTCAAGATAATTGTATAAGTGAAATGCACTGTAGTTGGCCAGCTCTTATGGTTACTGTTTAGATTGCTTAGATTCAGCATGGTGTGTGAAACAAATAAATAAGTTGAACACTTCTAAACCCTATTTATTACACCGTGATTTCCAAATACTGTTCTGTGCTCAGTGATTTTTCTAGACAGGAAAGATACTGGGGTTTTTAACAAACCTTAAAGTCAAAATATGTAAAGTTTGATTAGTTGATATTTTTAATATATATCATAAGGGCATAACTTCCTTGTCCAAAACTTCTCTGAAAAGACAGAATGAGTTTTTCAGTATCAATAATGTGATTTTTTAAGAACTTGACAAAGGATCTAATCAGTTTTTAGGAGTACACCACCCTACCGTTAAATAAAGTTAATTCCTGGTTTATTTAGGATTTGTGTTTCCTGTATTGCCTATACAATAAACAGTTTTCTGTTAAAATCCGTAAATAAATTGGGTGACAATCAAGAAGCATAACAAGCAAAAGACACACGAACAGCAAAAATCTGCCTTATTTGGTTTCAGTGTTTGACTTTTACACAGCTGAGCAGTCCCATTGCCTCTGTGTTGTCTATCTTTGGATTCCAAAGTACTGGAGTTTTAGCAGTTGCCTGTAAACGTTCCTCTCTAGTACTCCTGAACAGGTAATGCTGTGCATGTATGGTACATGATTTGGGCTGTGTCTGTAGAATTGGTTTTCCATTCCTCTGATTGTTTTCTAGTTTAGTTGGGGTAAGACATTGATGCTGTTGTTGAGAGCTGGGAGATAGGTATTTCTTCAACATCACTTCCATCTGGACAACAGCTTTTCTCTTTGGTATATCAGTAAATGAAAAACAAAATCTTCCCTTTTGCCAATTTGAGTTCTTATGAGTTGGAAAGAGAGCATAACTTTTCACTGTTTAGAAACTATAGCGCTTAATGTCTTTGCTACCAATTGTTCATATAAGTTTACTGGGTACATATTTTTCTTTCATCTAGTGTTCTCTTTTGTTTTGTGTTCTCCCAGTTTTGCATTCGGCTCTTTGATATCTGCAGTTGACCCTGTGGCTACTATTGCCATTTTCAATGCCCTCAATGTGGATCCTGTACTTAACATGTTGGTTTTTGGAGAAAGCATTCTCAATGATGCAGTCTCTATCGTCTTGACCAAGTAAGTGCATTTGAACTACACATGTTTATGGAAACAGAAACCACATTATTTTCTGTTAATTAGTTACTCAGATATACAGTAATTCTCACCTCAGTGCCTCATCTCATTGACCCCCAGATGATTGATTGCTTTCTGTGTTCATACATTTATCAGCTTCTCATTGACCCCAGATGATTGATTGCTTTCTATGTTCATACATTTATCAGCTCTCTTTCCATCTGAGGGTCCTGACAACAAAAAACCAACATGTGGTTCAGGCTTGCACAAAATTATTTACCTTGCCAAATACAATCTGTGTCTTTGGCTTATACCCAGAGTCACACTTCAGTTCAAGGGGAAACACATCAACATCCATGCAGTAGTTTTCTATTTATGTTGGAGCTGTCACAGGAAAGAAGAACATCCAATACTCTTATCTTTTGCCCATAATAATTCTTTGGGGCTGAAAGAGTAAAAAAACATATAGCTATATCTTCATGTTATTTCTGAAGTCAATAGATGTGACTATGAATGTATAGGAGTAGATATACCAAGAAGGTAGTGAAGTTAGAGTAATTTTTCAGTTAACTAATTGCTTTTGATACAGTTGTGGTTCTTTTATGGAAGACCATGAAGGCTAACAGCAGTCAAGAGGAATCCCATTTAGGATCCATGTCTTCTTTGCATGGAGTTCTATGAAATACATTTCTGAAATGCAAAGAGATTTCTCCCCTTTCCTCCTAAGAGCTTCTTTGGTTTTCTTCAGTGATCTTCTTGTCTCTCATCCACACCTAAATATTTGATGAGGTGTCTTCCTGTTCATTTGTTCTCCTCTGCGGATCTCACGATCCATCTCTTTTGGTTTTTATGCCCTCAATTTTTACCACTGCAAAATGTGTTGTGTTTTCCTTTTCAAAGTTTGAAAATTGTTTTGTGATATTGGGCATTATCATAGCCTATTTATGCCATTCTGGGGATTCTTCAGAAGAGCTATGCTGGATTCCAGATCTGTAGCAGAATTAGGTTTCCCTTTGGGGATTACACTAAGGCTTGATATAACATCTTTTGACATTCCTCTTGTTAAATACATCACAGTGAAAGCCTTTTAAGAGTGGCAGCAACAAAGAAATGGTAGTCTCTTTTGTTGTTGTTCTCAAAAGACGTGTGGTATTTTTGGATCCAGGCTTAGAATTTATAACCATTTCTTTTTATTTATTTTTTAATTGCATCTAGCACAGCAGAAGGTTTGACAAGAGAAAATATGTCAGATGTAAGTGGATGGCAAACCTTTCTACAGGCACTGGGATACTTTCTTAAGATGTTCTTTGGCTCTGCAGCACTTGGCACACTTACTGGTCTTATTTCTGCATTAATATCCTTTGTTAATTTTGGCGATACACATGTATAAATTGGTGAACTTCAACATTCTAATAGTATTTTTCTTTCCCATCCAGCATTTCTTAGGGGATATTTCTTATTAGACACTATTTTGTTGGCTGAGGATTTTCTCATGCTCGTTCTGTTTTTATGTTACTGTACATGAGTGTGTATTAAAAGGTTCCATCAAATTTTTATGAACATAATTAAGGTCTGAAATGCTGTATAGTAGCTTATACTATGTGCATTGGAGTGTTATAAAATATGGTAATTCATAATTTCAAAATGTATTAATTCCATTTCAATACTGATCCATTTTTACAAGCGTATGGCTCCTTTTTTACATATATAAAAATCTTAATTAAAAAGAAAAAAAGCTACTTTCCCTGAAGGCTTTTGAGTCAGACCAGCTCATTTGTCCTTATGTATCATATGCAGGCAGCTGAATGCAGATACTGTTCTATTTGGATTTACGTTGAGGTATTTCTTTGCCTCTTCCATGAATTGGTTGCTAAACAACCCATAGGCTTCTCTGCTGAGATAAGGAAGGATGTTGTAAGTCAGGCACCTTTGTTACTTTTCAGAGCTTGTTTAATGTTAACACTGACTTCACTGTAGGTAATCTTTTGTACTGGGCTTGTACAACAGTTATTCATGTTGTCTGGGACATACTGTTAAGCACTTTGTTTGTAAATAACAGGAACAGAGTGTTTGGTTAAATAGAGGCATATTTCCTCTCTTGGTTCATTAGCCTGATTCCATGAACTTTTAAATTATTCCATACATCACAACAAAAGAGGGAGACAGATGTTCAGCGCTTCTTTCACTGATATCTAAATGATATTAAGACAGAGAAAAGCAGTTTATTTGCCCCATTACGGTTATTTGTGCCTCAAAGCATTGGATTTACCCTAAGTAGAACAAAATTTCAGTGAGGTGAAAAGCATCTCTTGCTAGTTGCCAGCAGATAAATGTAGTTGAAGGTTGTTACTGGTTCATGACCCAGGAGGAAAGTGAACTTCCAGGTCCCAGGCATCTAATCCTCTGAATTTTAACAAAGATGGTAGGTGGGGTATTTTAAGCATTAAGGCAAAGATGTGATTGAAGGAATATTTTTCACTGTTAATATTACTGCAAATCTGTCTCATCCACTTGAAAGTAACTAGAACTCTAGTGACTGAACAGCGGAGATTGTTTGCATGCTTAGTGTGGCAAATATTGACGTCTGAGGCAGAACCTACTTGTGCTGTGCTGCAGAACTGTGCATGAGATGCAAAGCAGAACTTGCGGCCCTTGACAAATGTCCACATTCATGACTACAAACGTAAAGTAAGTTTTAAATATCTTGAGTATCAAAAGGACATAAGTTTTGTTAAAACATAAGTGAGAGCTACTTTACTTTTCATTTGCTGTTTCATAGCTTTCCCCTATTTTTAGAAAAACCTTTACTATTTATTCTCTCTGGATTTTCTGCAGAAATTTTCTGCAGTTTTGGAGCAGAGATTTCAAAGATTGAACATGTAGGAAAATAGCCCTTCTAGATCCAAACAAACAATTTGGCATGTTCTAATCAGCATTGTGCAGGTACATCAGTAGCAGATCTTTTCTGTCTCTAGGTCTGTTAATTCTGATAGACTTCTATCAGCAATAGGTTCTATAAGTAGCGACTCAAATTATTAATCTTTCCATACTTGTGTCAAAGGCCAATGTGTAGACTTTATTGGCTATTCAGTAGATAAGTACATTAAGCCTAATCATTGTTTTGTAATGAAGTGACAAATATTTAAATTTTTCTTTGAATATTTTTTCATTTACTTTTTCCATAACGTTTTTGTGTGTACGTGCTAAAGCACATTGATTTAAGGAAGACACCCTCCCTAGAGTTTGGGATGATGATTATCTTTGCTTACCTTCCTTATGGACTTGCAGAGGGTATCTCGCTCTCAGGTGAGTGGCAAAATGAGCATGTGCAAGTTTATTTGATAAATGTAGAGAGTAGGTATTATTTGTGTCTAAGAGGGTCCCAGGTTTTTTGCACGTTTTCTCATTTAACCTGTGCTCTTACTTTTAACTTGTCTTAACTGTTTTATTAAGAAATAATTATTTTCTACTTCATGTTATATAAGTATAGAAAAGGTAGTTGCAGTTTTCATAAGCATTAGGTAGCTGACATAAATAGTAGTATTATCCCCAGTTACCTCTGCCTAACACAGAATTAAAATTTCAGCTGTAGATCTCAGCCACATCAGCTGACATAGATAACGTCCAGGCTACTACCCTGGAGCCATTTTTCTGCCGGTCCTTCAGTGCCATTGGGAAAATGAGCTGAGACCACTGAGCGTTGTATGTATCTGAATACTTGGTAGAAGTTTTGCTGAAGGCCATGAGATGAGGCTTACAGGAGAACTTCTTCCATCATCCTGTAGAATCAACTACAAAGACAGGGTCCAGTTCTGCTGGATGCCCAATGTCTCTGACTTTTGGTGATTTTTTTTATCAGCAAAGTAGGTGGTTTATGAACTGTTTTTTTAAGGCAATCAGCTTCCTGTCTCATTTCTCAAAGGAAAGTGGGAAGGGATGCAACATTTAGTATAATTCAAATAGCTAGGGAATCTCCTTGGTTCTTTCTTTTCATTTTTTCTTAAGTTTTAAGTGCATTGAAAGATGTATTTGTTCTACAACTTGGACTAAACAAGAATGTTGTAAGTTTTTGAGTAGTAGCAGGACTAGATTTCATGTAAATGAGCTGCAGGTATGAAATGAGACTTTCTGAAAATGTACATGTGAGCTAATGTGAATATTTTGGAATGGATCTGTAGCAGTGTACATCAGCATATCTTCACTGATGTCAGTGGAGTTGTGTTTTTTTATATATATGCAGATGTGGCCTATAATCATGCTAGTTACACAATCAAGATGTGTAATCCTAATGCAAACATTCCATTCCTGCCCACTTGCATCCAGAGCTACTCTGTGTGTGCCTGTAGACCAACACGTGTAGGGGAATGAAACTGTTGAAACCCAAGCAAGCAATTTGATATCTTAAAATACTTGTATTGCTGTAAAAACAAATTTTGCCTTGTGAGAAGATTACTGTGGGAGGGTCTCAGCACATGGCCTGTTCTAGGTCTAATTTATATTGCTTATTAATATGAAATTATAATAAAGTATTACAGAATTACAGTGCTATTGCATTGTGTAACCAACACATCCATATATTGGTATACAATGAAAGAGACTTTAAGATTCCTAGTTAGTTACTCTCAGGATGATAGAGATTCTCTGTCATTGTTTTTGTAAAGACAACCTCTCTAATTTGCTCAGGTGCCCTCAAGAATGACTTCTCAAGAAATACAAACTTTGAGTGACCTCAGCCAGGTCACCTCTGTGTTTCAAACAAAGGATTCTTTTGACTGTACCTCAGCTATTGTAATCCTTCCAGTTACGTTCATCTGAGCCACTCCTGGCCACATATCTCCAGCCAAATACTTAAAGTCTTTTGAATTTCCTTTGTTTTGGGCAAAGCAGGCATGTTCCCACATGTCATCCTGTCCTCTCAAGATCCGCAGTGCACTTGGTTAATTCTGGGTTATGTTGTCAGTTTTGATCAGTTATTTTCCCACAAGGAAATGACTCACAAGGAAATAACTCACAAGGAAATATCTCACTTGTTCTTCAAGTGGACTGCTAAGTTCTTCCATAATCCCAACCATCATCTCAAATGGCATCCTTTGCAGATGTAAGTCAATGCATTAGCCGTGGAAATGCCTAAGACTTCCTTTAAGATATCCAGCTCCCTGTGAATGCTGAACAACTGACAGTGTGTCTGATATGTCTTGAGCAGTTAGTGAAACAGGTTGAAATTCAGATTCTTCCCATAAATAACCAAGAGCCAGGAAGCAAGGTAGATGGAAAAAATCCCTAACACAAATCAAAGAATTGTGAAATACAGTGAAATCTGAGGTAGCTGTTCTGGCCTGTGATATCAGTTGCTTTACCTCTCTCCAAGCTGTGCATGTCATTAGGGCAACTGAACTCATGGGAATCATGGAAAAATGTGGTGGCTTTTCCCGTAGTTGATAGCTGAGATTAATCTCTAGTAACTTCTAGCAGATGGTTTAGTGACCTTTTCTGCTGGCAGCAAGGGACATTCTGCACAGCAGCCTCCACACAGGCCCTACATATCAGCCTGTGCCTTCCTTATGGTTGGACTCCATGATCTTAAAGCTCTTTTCCAACCTAAATGATTCTATGATTCCTACAACAATTGTTGCCCTGAATTCACAAGTCTGAATAGCTTTTTTGATTCTCAGGTTGATAAAAAATTGAGGTACATCTGTGTGAGCTATTTGTTCTTAATTTTTTATGTTATTAGGTGTAGTGTACCATACTGGAGTGAATTCCCTGTTGGTCTGGTTCTACTTCTGGTGAAGTGATTGAGCCTGGCTGATCAGCAGATAGGAAAGAATGACATACTTTCTGGGAGAACTGGATCATACAGTTCTCTAACCCTGCTATTCTCAAATTGTTTTTATTCTTCTTTTGATCTCACCTCTCTACCTGTTAGGAGAGTGAAAAGCAGGAAAAAGCACTCAAGAATGGGCTTTTTATTTCCCTCACTTTTATGGGAAGATGTGATGTAACAGGCATTTATTCTAGCTTGCAAGTGACCTATACTGAACCTCTTGGTATTTAATGTGACCAGTAGCATGAAACCAGTATGAATAACAATGGTAATAGAAACCCCACTTATTGCATCATAAGCTTTTGTGTTAGTAAGGGCTATAAACACAAATATTTGGAGAGTGCAAACTATTCTTCTGTTGACTGACACATTTTTCTCTACAGGTATCATGGCAATCCTCTTCTCTGGCATCGTGATGTCTCACTATACACACCATAACTTGTCCCCAGTTACACAGATTTTAATGCAGCAGACACTGAGAACTGTTGCTTTCATGTGTGGTAGGTGGACCTACTATTAATAACTAATATTAATAGTTTAAAAATGTATTGCCTTAAATACTGATTCTGATGAGAGCAGCAGAAGTGTGAATTTTCTTCTAGCCATTTGTGTGTCAGTGGCACATGTCTTTAAGAGAAGAGTTCCTAACAGGAGAGGCCGGAAGGCAGTCAAAAGTGACCTTTCCTGCCATACTGGATAAAGCATACAGTAAATCTCTCTCTCCCCCATCCTGCAGGCTCCTGCTAAGATTTGCCACAAGATTGATAACTGAATAGAGATCTCTGACTCCCACATTCCTCAGGTCTATTTTTAGTTTTAGGAGATGGATTTTTAGTGGTATTTTTTAAAATGTTTTTGGATATAAAAAGCTACTTGCAAAAACAGTATTGTCACAAATTGAAAAGAAGTTTTTGGAAGTAGTGATAGAAGCAGCTCAGAGTCCCATAGCCTTTCTGTTTCCTTTTACAAGCCAAATTTTTGAAGAAATGACATGCTTCTGTATTACAAATATATCCCTGTTTTTTAGGAGATGACATGAATATGTTCTGTATTGTTTGCAGGAAGATGCATGTGCAACATGGTCAGGGAATGGCCTTGCTGCAAACTGAAAGTAACCATTCATTACCTGAGCACCAGTAGCTCATCAGGGTTTGGTCTTAATCTATTACAAATGCTAAAAAAGCACGTATTCATTCAAGCCACTGTAGAGGAGTTATTTAAGACACTGTGCAATTTTGTAAACATTTGTAGCAGGTTTTGAACATGCAAATGTAAGTCGCCAGTACCCAGTGCATGACCAAACTATTTCTTCTGGTGCTCAGGTATTACCTGCAATACTCAGGTATTGCTACTGTCTGTCCAAAACCATCCTGTTTTTAACTGCCTTTATGATAAAGAACCTACCTTGCTAGGACAGCAGGGAAGCGATGAAACATCTTGACTGTGCAGTTCTCTGATGGTAATGTGTAGGTGCTGTGGAAATAAAATGGATTACTGTAGTCATTGTGTAGTGATGGTACCATTTCAGGTTATTAGAATATACAAGGGTTGTTAGATCATACAGTGCAGTATTTCATTACGAAGAAAGTAATGAACTGCTGCTGTTTATAAAAATTTAATCAATCGAATACTTTATAATAATGTTCAATTTGCAACATATGAGATTGTGCCTGACATTTCAGTTTTATATAGAATCTGATTCAAAGCTACAGAAGTCATTAGCAGTTGCTCCTGTAGCTTGTGTTCTGCAGCTTGCCCTATATTCCTCAGTCTTTAGAAGAAGGTTTTGCTAGCTTTTTTCATACTCATTAGTAATTTACAGTTGGAAAAAGCCTGCACACTCAGACTGAGGTGCTGTCTACTGACAGAGAGTGGAAGAATCTGGTCTTTTGCATAATGGAATTTGTGCCTATTTTGTGCATTCAGAAGTCAGGGAATATTATTTTATGTACCATGTGTAATAACGTATAATAGGAGTAGGAAAGGTTTTACAGAACTGTTTATTTAAGGCATGATTTCTCTTTTTCAGAAACGTGTGTTTTTGCATTTCTTGGCCTGTCAATTTTTAGTTTTCCTCACAAGTTTGAAATGTCCTTTGTCATCTGGTGCATAGTAGGTATTTATTTTCTTCCATACTTGTTTAGATGTGATTTTAGTATTGGGGAAGGGGGGGAAACACAGTTAAAATATTTTATAAATCTTTATATTTTATAGGTTTTTATGAAAATACTTTTATACTTTTACATATTGCACAAAGTTAACTCTCACTAATAGCATGAAATTACTCTTGTTCTCAGCACTTTGGTGTACAAATACATCAATCTTTAAGGAATTCCAATTTGCTGTTAGTTTGAAGCCCTCCTGTATAAGATCATTAAAAACAAGGAAACGAACCTTGCTTGTTTTGATCCTATTAGATTTATTAAAATAAAAGAAATCTCATAAGATGTTGAGATTATTATACATGCCACTTTATTCCAGAAGGTATTTTACCAGGAAACTATCTTAGGTTCTTACATATCTTTAGCTTCATACGAAGGATCTGTTTGAGTGGGCAGTTTGTAGAAACTACAGTGCAAACCCATCAAACTCGGTTCCTTTCATCTCTGCAGCATTACAGCATTTGAGGCTTTCTCTCTCTTGTATCGTTGCAGTTTGTCTACATAAACCAAGTTAGTCCATACGTCACTTAACTCTGAGCTCACCTTCTTCAGGGGAAGTCCTGACTCAAACTTTCTCTCATGTGTATTAATTCTTCGACTCCATTCTTAATTATTCTTCTTTCATTCTGTATTTCAGAGTAGCTTTATGTAGCACTTTGAATTATGTTTCACATGGGGGTTACCTACATCTATTGCTATTACAGTTGTTTACTGTAGACACGAAAAGCATGTTCTCTTTTGCAGAGTAAAAAGAGGGAAATGTGAATCCATTTCCAGTGGCGTGCAGCAATGTATGCTAGCACATTTTAGTTTGTGGTTCGGGGGAAAAATTGTTATCTTCAATTTATGGATAGTGATATCTGCACAGGGAGCTGCTCTCACTGCACTGTGCAGAACTTCCTTATCTATCTAAGGTGTGACACTTCCTTCTGTGTAGCATTGCTCTCACAGGCGTAATGCAAGTTGCGTAATTTTGGGGTGATTCATAAAGGAAAACATCACAGCTGTTCAAGGATCCTGCTGACTAATTCTAGGATATTTACCTTATCGAGGCCTGTTTGTGGTGGAGCTTGAAAGCAATGCCATTGTGAAAACCTTGGCTTTTCCGAGTTAAAGTTTTCACTGTGTTTGTTAATTGTGTGCCATTAAATCAATAGTACTTTTTTCCCCCCCTCTCAAAATGTTGCTTCAATGTGTGGTATATTTTATAACCATACCCAGGGAAGTGTTGAGGAACTGGATTACATGCTGTTTGTTTGGCTTCTGGCCTTTTTCTCTGAGGAACTGGTCCATGGGGAGACAATAGAAATATCTTATTGCCTCTTAGCTGCTGCGCCAAGGGAATGATTAAAGGAGCTGAACTGACTGAACTGAGGAGAACTTTTACCCAAAGTAATTCTTGGTCTCTCTGGAATGCCTCTTGGGTTTCATTTATTTATTATAAGTAAAGGAGTGTCTGGTCTCTGTCAGTGACAAGTCTGGTTTAGTTTCAGTTAAACAGACAAAATGTTTAAAAAGTTAAATTCCACACTGACCTATGCTGAGAGATTTCTTTGTTAGTTTAGCAGCACACCTACTTGCAAGACTTGTGAGTGAAAAGAGCACATTCACCTTATTCTGTACAAACCAGATGCAACTGGGGCCTCTGTGAATGTAACACATCAAATAGTCTTTTGCTTTCATTTCTGTTTTTCAGGTACTTGTTCTGTTTGGTAGAGCAGTGAATATTTTCCCACTTTCCTACCTACTCAACTTTTTCCGTGATCATAAAATCACTCCCAAAATGATGTTTATCATGTGGTTTAGCGGTAAGTTAAAGCTCAAAGTTTGGAGAACTGGAAAAATTGTTTTATCTTTTTGATTGTGTGGGCTACTCTGGGAAGAACTGGTTTTCCATCTGTGGAACAAACTCAGCTGAACTCAAACGCAAGCATAATAGATCTGTTCTCTTTCCCCTCTGTGACAGAGGACAATGCAGTGATGATCCCCACTAAAGCATTTCTGCAAAGACTCTACTTCTCTTCCTAGATCTAGCAACTTCACAGTTTGAACAACAGTGTCTGAAGAGCTCAGGTTTATTTTAGGGTGGTAACCAAATGATAGATAAATGGATATAGTATAGGACTGTAATTTTTTTTTTTAAGATGGAGAATTCCTGTTGAGCTATCAGGGCCCTAAGAACTAGCTGTTGAGTCACTCTTCATTGATTTACTGTTCCCTCTGTTAAGGTTTACGGGGTGCAATTCCCTATGCCCTCAGCCTCCACTTGGGCTTGGAACCAATTGAGAAGCGGCAGCTCATCGGGACAACCACAATCATCATAGTATTGTTCACAATTTTGCTGCTGGGAGGAGGAACCATGCCCCTTATCAGACTGATTGACATAGAGGACTCCAAAGCACGCAAGAGGAACAAGAAGGACATTAATCTTAGCAAAACAGAGAAGATGGTTTGTTTGGATTTTCTATTCAGAGGATCACTGATATTTTAAAAAATTTTTTCTTAATTTTTACATTTTCCAGGACTAGTACATTTTTTTTTACTAGAAAGTAAAATTAAAGCAATGGAAAAAGCTAAGGTAGTAGGAAAAAGTCAAGCAACATAATATTAAAATATCCCAAAGACAGATCTTGGTTAGTGTTTACACAAAATAACTGTTTGGACAAAGGGAGGAGAAATAGCCTCTTAACTCTATCTAATTATAAATTGATCCATACAAATTAAAGTAACCCTTGCAAAAGCATAAAACAGATGATACAGGATTGAGTCATATACAGAGGGAAAGTAGCTACTACAGTGTGAGTCATGAATTAATCATAAAAGGCAGATGGGAATTATTTTGAAAAAGTCAAAGCAAAGGCCATGAGAAGGTGGTAGCAACAGCACCCCTCTGACTAGATTTTATTTTAAAACAGTTTCTGGCTAAGCAAGAGTACTGAAGAAAACTAACAACCAGTCTGAAGCCTCATGTGCAAAAGGCTGGAAGACAGACTATCCTAAATTTTTGCCTATTGTGTCCCAAACCACTGAACAACATATGCAGGGTATTGTTCTGTAGGACCAGGTCCTCTTGGTGTGAGGGTTCAAAAAGCTTGCAATCTTCAGAATTATCTTATTCTGTCCATGTAGGGAGGTGTGTATAGGAAGAGCACAGGGGTAGGATGTGTTCTGATACAGGGCTTGTTTTCAGTGAGACAATGACATTAGTGTTGCTTGCTGGATAAAATCATTGTCTAGCTCACAAGAGAAAACCTACACACTAGAAATCTGTTCTCAGCAATAGTAACAATACAAAATATGGAACATTTGAGGTCTTTTACCTTTCAGCATGAAAAGGGAAGCTAAGCGGCTCTGGAAATCAACAGCTGGACAGATTCCTATGGCCATAAGCCCTGGTAGGATGGGGTGACAATTTCCATATTGTTCCAGCACAGGAATTGGTTGTGAGAAGGGAAAGCACAGAGTAGGGGACTGAAGCAAGCTGGGGCGATGACTGCCACATTTCTGAGGTTATTCCAATATTTGTGATCTTTCTAGGGAAATACCATAGAATCTGAACATTTATCGGAGCTCACAGAGGAGGAATATGAAGCCCAGTACATAAAACGCCAGGACCTCAAAGGGTTTATGTGGTTTGATGCCAAGTATTTGAATCCTTTCTTCACCAGAAGACTCACACAAGAAGTAAGTCTTTCTTCTTTTCTTGAAGAAAAGCAGCTGTGGTAGAGCTGGTTGTCACTTCACTCTGTGCCATTCAAGGCTCAGAGTGTAGCCAGGCAGCTTCTACATTAGGAACCGTGAGCCATTTAATATATTACTTGTGCATATGTAGAGCAGCTGTAATGAAAAGCTGCACTGTAAAATTGCAGGTTGGATTAAATGAGCATCTCCCAGGGCTACCACAATTAAACTTTAAAAGGTGTATGGATTTATTGAACTCGCCTTTAATCTTGCAGAGCACTGTGAAGAGTATCAGGAGTTACTAGTTACTACTATTGCTAGAAAAAGCTGCTGCCACTCAAGCAGAGCTTTTAAGTGCTATCACACAAAGTACTGCCTTTTACTGCGTCCTCTGAATTGTGGAGTTGTGATTCTTCTGCAGAGTCCAGTTTTTATCTGGGAAATATGCAGCTAGAATTGCAGCCTTCACTTTTAAGACTTCTTTACTGGGAGACTGAGACTTTGAAGCTGTAAATGCAAACTGACACCTGACTGAACATGTAACTTAACACTGAGTGTCTCCAAGAGGTGTAAATACTATGCCATTTTCACTCCACACTTCAAAAACCTGAGACTCTTCAGCTGTTTTTCCAATTTGCCATAGAATTAAGTATTTTTGCTGTGGAGTTTGTAATTTTATGTAAACGTGCACATTCCATCTTCCTAGCCTGCACAAATGTAGTATTTTTCCTCTTGTTTTGTACCCTTTTTTTTTTTTTTTCCAAACAAATGCTTTCAGCACTTTCCCACAAAAGCTAAAGGCGTTTTTTTGCAAAACCAAATCAAGAAACCAGAGTAAGCATCTGACTTGTAGTTGGTAGCCAAAAGCACAGGCTGCTATCCAGATTGCAACCAAAAGCCAGAAAAATAAGTATGTGAATCACCAAAACAGGCCACAAGGTTCTCACTGTCCCTGGGAACACGTAGGGTGAGATTCAAAGGCAGGCCATTCAGACAGCACTGGGATTGCTGAAACCCCCAGAGCAGGACTGGCTAGAAAACAGGTAAAAATACCTGTCATCAAAAATATCATCCATGGAAATAATGACTGATTGAACACTTCATAAATATTTTCTTGTAGAAAACAGAATTGCTTTGCACATTTACAAACCAGGAGTGGATTATTCCTAGGAAATATGCTATACTAGTTTTTCTCTCTTGCTGTAACCCACAAGTAGTGTTGTAGCTTAGTAACAAACTGCCACGGTTTGCTTTTGCCTTAGGACTTGCATCACGGGCGCATACAGATGAAAACCCTCACAAACAAATGGTATGAAGAGGTACGACAAGGACCCTCAGGTTCTGAAGATGACGAGCAAGAGCTGCTATAGCAGAACGGGGCAGGAGTGCAATGAGTTTATCATTAGAAAGAGGATTTAAGTATCAAGAGTCTGACTGCGTAAAAGCTGGGAAGCTAAGAGTGAACTTTCTGATTTCAGGTTTGTCTTGTGCTACGTGTTTAGGTATAAAACTGCAGATCTGCTGTGCTTGACACTACTAGTCAGTGGTGGAGACCCGTAAGCGTCAGAGACTGGACTGAATGAAGAACCTTTTGTTCAGATTTTACAGCATAGCAAATTCCATGCAGCCTATTGAAAAGCAGAAACATCTGCCATGAAACGATGACGTTGTTTAATGGGGGGGGGTCTTCTTCCTATTACAAAATCTGCTGTAAACAGATGCTGAAGTACAGAGCCATTGTATGACTCTGCAAAACAGAATGAATTGCACTTTACTTTTTTTTTTAATATATATATATATTCATTCACAGCATGGAGAGTCTTGACAGCTTATACTGTGAATTTGTTTCCGCACTAGTAAGGGAATCTGACTGGAATATATCTATAATTTATGGGATTTGCACATTATGAATCCAGAAGATGCATGCCTTGACAAAAAGCAGATGTTGCACATACAAGGAAGCACCTCTGAAAACTGGTGGTTTTGTCATTTAAGAAACTCTTGATTTCTATTTTATGGGATTTTTTTATTTGTTTTTATACTGAGGCATCTAATTCACAGTACTGATTATAGCATGGTTTGGGGGAGTGGGGAATTGTATCACACAGTACAGAACTGCATTTGAAATTCTAGTTTTAATGTGTGTTTTCCTTTGGCTAAAGCCAGTTGCAGTTGGGTTTCTGTAATTGGCAGTTGCTCCTTGCTGGCACTTTGGCTTCAAATCTTAGAAGACAGCAGCTTTTGTTTTGCCTAATTCATGAAGTGTCCCTAACAGTCCAGAATTCACTAGTGGAATTTTTAAGTTTTAGTGGGAGCAAAAGAGTAATTTTCCATATCATTCACTTGCTAAAATAAATATGTGCATGAGGAAGAAAATCTAATCCAGGTACAGAAGGTAACATTGCAAATGGCCTCAGTTGGGAAGTGCCAAACAGCTTTCATTAAGCTGTCCTGATTGTTAATGTGATTTTTCTCTTCTGCTTACACTGTTACAAAATCAGCAGTATCATGTCACCTTTTTTATATGGCCTCGTCTGTTTGCTCCAAACTGCATATACCCGAACAGACAGGCCGTGTTTGTTGCACATTTGCCATGGTTACCCATGCAGCCGCTCGCTCTCGCTGCCAACCCAAATTCCTCATTAGACCTTTGCATATTCACTGTTGAAATGTGAAATTTAGTTCTGCCCATAAATCTGACATGCAAGCGCAAATGTTTGTTTCTGAAAGTGTGAGACACATATTTTTGGTCTGGTTTTGCTACTAAGGTTTTTAATCAACTGCTTACCTGCTGGGAGGAATAAAAATTCAAGAATGTATTTAGAATCCTGACCCTGTGTTGTCTGAGCAGTTTTTCCAAAATAACATGTCTTGATACAGGAGGCCCTTCTCCCCTTTTTCCCCCCCACTAGTTAGAGCTACTCTGCTCCTTCCAGGGCTGAAACATGCACCAGTGGGAATGTGAGTGGGGCATAAACTCAGCTTCTGGTGTTGACCAGAAGGCAGTCAGGGCTTGCCTTATTCTTAGGAGAGAACATATGTAAAAAAAAAAAAAAAACAAACCACCACACACACCCCAGACTTTTTCTTCATCCTTCTAGACAACACTAGACTTAATTACATTTTGGTTACCCATCCATCTTACTCAGTTTCTCAACTTGAGCATTTTAAGCCCAGGAGCTGGCTGGAAGGTCTCCAGGACCTTCTCTTGTCACTGGAAGGTGGACGTTGACCTAGGTGCTATTGCACTGGACTCAGTGTTATGCCACAGTCGTGCTGAAATATAAAGTAGCCTCCGATTTCTATTGTTATTGCAGTGAAATAGGTCACCTGGGAAATAGATGGAGGTTTTTGCCCATAGACCAGCCCTTTGGTAACTTCCATCAAGGCAAATTGATCATTTCCTGCCCTCTGCTGGCGATTAGTGATAGTGCTCAGGCATCTAATGAGAGCCATTTGCTGGGAATAATTTTACATTAAATTGAAGCAATTAACTGATATAGCTAGAACTAATGAAATCACTTTGAAGCAATTAAATTGAAGAAAATTTGGATGGTTTAATTTAAAAGCAACCATTCTAAAACTGAAGATAATATTACGTTTGTCAAAACTTGGAATTAAGACAGCTTTGTTCTCCCTCAAAACACACACTCACTACCTTATTTTGCAGCAAATAGAAGATTTTTTTTACCATTATTTCAGTGACCAATTTTTGTATTCATTTATCAATACATTGACTTTCCTGTAACAGTCATTTCACAGTTTGGATTTCTTCACTTAAAATAATATGCTTTCTTCACTTAAAATAATGGGAAAAGAGAAATTATCTATCTGCTTATTGACTTGCCTTGCAGTTACTTGAGATAATTTCCTATTTTATCAGGCCAATATTTGACTCCAATTCCCTTTCCACAAGTATCAGCAGCCCCATCCTAACTTGGTGTCATTTGCAAAGTTGTACGAGTGCAAACTTGATTTATTTTTTTTTTTTCCCTGCTCTTACATGTGGAGCCAGCAGGAAGTACAATGCAGATGTCACTAATGACAGAGGCCCTGAAGTTCTGCCATGCTGCAAACCCAGTGGCTGTTTCTCTTGACAACTACAGAGCCGTGCAAAGGAGAGGCAGGGTGAGCCCAGAGCACGGCTTCTGGCAGCTCACAGCCTCCCAGAAGTTATTTTTCCTTCTTCCAGCCCGTCCCACAGCCCTGCGTTAGCCCATGGCAAGGTGCCTCTGCTGCTGATGGCAAACCCACCATGCACAGCGTGGAACAGCGATGGCACCCAGCAGCTCCCACTGCCCAGCCAAGCCCAGCCCCAGTTCCCCATCCGTGTTCCATGGCCACGGGAACAGTGTTGAGCCAGGGGAGTCACCAAAAGTCCCCAGATGCCCCAGGGACTGGCACAGAGCAGGCGTTTCCCCAGGCTCAGCAGCCCTGCCCGAGTCAGGATGCGACAGAGCTGGGCGCAGAAAACAAGAAAAGAAAGAAGAACCACCATTTTGGCAGTGGTTCTCCTCCCGTCAGTCAGTGCCCAGCCAGGCAAGGTCCCCAAGGCACGGCTGTGAGATGGCAGGGGGCTGCAGGGAGCAGACCCCTCCGTTCCCTCCCGCAGGCTGTACCAGGAGGCAGCAATCCCTGCACTGGGAAGAGGTGGCCCAGCTGGCCACCTTGCCCAGGAGACATGGGCTGGCACCACCGTGCCATGGGAGAGCAGGTGGGACACCATGGGACAGGAGGTCCCATGCAGATACCCTGCACAGCCTCTTCCTCACCACTCAAGAGGACAGCAAGCTCGCTCTACCTCATCACTACCACCAGCTCACATGCCTGTCCCCAACAGTGACACATCTGAGGGCACGGAGACAGCTGTGTGGCGGTCTCTGGTAAGCCACCATCACCACAGAGCCTGGTTCCGACACCACCTCACTACCTTTGAGTCCCATCATCGCCCCAAGAGCCAGACCCCAGCCCCAGCCCGCTCGTGACTCACCAAACACCTCCAGCTTTCCCTGCCTTGGTTTCATCATGATGAAGATGCTATTTTTAACTCAACCACACCAAGAGACACTCATTTATTTTAAACATTAAAGCACCTATGGGCTGTTTCTCCAGCCTAATCTAAAAGCTGCCATAAAAGGAAAACAAGCAATAGTCATTATCTGCCTTTCAGGAGCTTAACCTTTGGGAAGAAAGACCAGGGCTCTGAGCTTTGCTTGTTGAACACCCCTCACTTTTTCCCAGTGACTGTGCAGCCCGTAGGTGAGGTCACCCACCCCAGAGAGGAGGTTTCCACCCCTGGGGCTGCCTTTAAAGGTTAGTGGCACAGACTGCAGCTGAGGGAGCTGCCCGACCTTTGAGAAGAACAGGGCTACAGGAGGTGGCACAGCCAGAGCACAGACACCAGAGAGGAACGTGCACCAGCAGCTCTGTGCAACTGATTTTGGAGATACAAAGGGTCTGGGTGCAAGTGGTGGCCAGCCGTTACTTGGAACAGTGGTGTGGCCCAAGGGCAGCTGTGCTTTGGGCTGATGGGATCTTCATCAGAGATTCCCACTTTAAACCTGAACAGGAGTTGGATGAGCTTGTGTGGGACCTGCCAGAGAGTGGAACTGCAGAGGAGGCTGGTCCTGCTCCCAGTCCTGCTGTTGGGGAGGCCAACAGCAGCACAACAGTCAAGAGCCACCAGCTGGGAGGGTTTTACACATTCAATTAACCACCACAGCCAGGAGTAATGAAATCACCCTGAAGCAATTAAGCCGAAGGAATATTTGGAGGAGAGGAGGGGGGGAGAGCATTATTTAAAAGACAATTGCACTAAAACTTCAGAAGGTGCCCACTGCACTTGTGGCAACTCAGAGTTACGACTTCGTTTTTCCTCAAACTACACATTAACCTCCATAGTTTGGAACCACTGGAAGAAATTTCTACAAGCTGTTCTTGAAAAGACAGTTCACAGAATCAGTGTTAATAGAAATTAAACTCAAAGGGCATGTATTTTCCAGAGGTTTGTGTTTGCACACAATCTAACCGCTGCTACCCTTAGCTGGGCCCGCTATCCAGAGAGCGGAGAGGGAAGGGGCAGAAGAATGATACTTGCTCTTGCCTTCACTTATGTAAAAGTCACGTTTTACTGGTTGTGATCACTGTGAAACAGAGCCCTAGAGGCTGCTCCTGGGCTCTGGAGAACACAGCCCCACCAGTGCCTGGAACACACGGGAAGGGACAGCCTTTGGGTGAAGCCATTTGATAAACTAGGAGGGAGGCTCAAACCACACACCACCCGTGCTGTCGGTGCTCTCACGTGGCAGGGTGCTGCATCACTCCGGGGTCCAGCCCCTAGATGTTGTTATAACTACATATTGTTTACGTACAGATCAATGGAGCACACATGTCTGCACTTGCCTCAGCATCTTCCAAGAGGCTGATTGAACTTAGAATATTTGAAAATGAAGTCACCACTAGTAAAAGGCGCAAGTGCCCTCACCCGGCCAGCACCAAGTGGGCATCACAGTGACCATAGCACGCCTGCCCAGGCACCAAACCCACACCAAGGCAGCCCTGGCTTCTTCTCTGCCCCAGGATGGGCTCTCACCAAGCAGCACCACAGCCCCCAGCCACCCCCTCCCACCCAGCCCAGAGCTGGGGACCAGGCTGCAGCACCACCAAAGCTAAAGAAGTTCTCACAACCAGCAACCACCTCCCAAACCCTGCCCAACAGCAGCAGCCACCACAGACCCTACCTCAGGCTGGAGAGACGAAGCCACCATGCTCCTCACAGTCCCAAGTTCACCCACCAGCAGCCACCACAGGAGCAGCCCTTGGGGGGCAGCTCTTATCCTGAGGTAATTGGTGGCAGCTGATGGCATCATTCCCAGCTGGAGACACTGATTAGATTGGCACCAGGTGCTCTGTGCCCCAGAGGAGGGTCCAACCCGGCAGGCAGGAAAATCTGGGTTATGGCAGCCCTGGGGAGGGACCCTGGACCTGCTATTTGTCCTGGCCACAGTTAATTAAATTGATTGGGATTTTGCTAAGTGGCTGTAGTGCCACTGCCTGGACTCCCCAGCAGCAGGAGTGTCCCTATGAATGTAGATTAAAGCACACTCAGTATTACATGCTCCCAATGTTACACATTCTCACACCAAACTAAAGATGAAGACACCAACCTGCGGTTTTCCAGGAGTAAAAAAGAACCTGGAGGATTTGCAGATTATTTTTTTTTCCTGTCTCCTTTAGATGATTTCTGGACCACAGGATTTTTTAGCTAGCAGGGAACAAGGCAGCAGGCCAGGGGGGCTGGGAAGCAAAGCAGGGACCCGATTCTGCATCAGTGGCTGCACCACACCATGTCCCTGAGCCCATCACGGCCCGGACAGGATCACATCCTTGGCTCCTGACCATCCCAGGATGGCCATGCCCTGAAAGCCCCCAGGAGATGGCAGCAGCCCTTCGTGTTGGTGTCCTCCAGTGGGAAAGCAGACCTTGGCCACCCTTCTGGAGGCTCCTCTCCTGCAGGATGGTGATGGGCAGCAGGTACAGCTGGGGCTCGGCCACGGTGGCCGCTGTAACCCCAGCACAGAGCTGTGTGGCAGAGCCTGTCCCACCGGCCGCACCGTCACCGCTTCACCCTGGCCGGAGGAAGGCTCGGCTGCTGGGCAAGGAGAGGTTTCCTTGCCCCATGTCCCCGGCCGATGGCCCGTGCCTCTGCCATGGGTCACCCACAGCACCCAGGCTGCCCACGCGCTGCAGCCCTATCTCCAGCCATCCCGCAGCGCGGCCGCTAGCACACAACTGAGCCAAGTCAAACGCCAGTTTAGCATCAGTGAATTTACTTTGAAAACGTACAATTTCTAGAACACGACAACGAGTCAGCAGAGACACCGAGTGCTTGTGATCCCCTCGTGTGCTGGGGTTCCTGGGACAAGCTGCAGGGGGGCAAGGGGCTGAGCATCCGTGCCCCAGGCTGGGCAGTGACCGACCCTCCTAGAGACCTGCACCCACTTTGGAAACTCTTCTCTTCACTGGCTGCCCTGATTTTTCTTTGTTAACTTGCAGCGTTTTGCAAATATTGCATATCTTTGGGTCGGGTGGGGTGGTTTTTTTTGCATAGCAGGAGTAGGGAGCGGAGGCAGGAGCGTCGCTCCCCGCGTGGCCTCTCAGTTATTACTTGGCTCTTGTGCATAAACCCTGCCCTGCCCCAACCTGGACCCGCAGGTGTCACAGTGGGAAAAACCACCCCGGGGAGGACATAAGTGCACCCCAGAGGTATCGGTCTCTCTCCTGTCACGGGAAAACTGCTAGGGAAAGCGGCTACGTGGAAATGACCAAGGGACAAAAGCAAGTGCCACGACTGCCATGCTGTCGTGCGCTGAGGAGAGCGGTGGAGCAGCAGCCGGTAGCGATGGGACACGGGGGAAAGCAGGGGCAGGACCTTCTGCTGCCTCGCTGGGTGTCTCCTCACCCAGCAGCCCCTCTCCCCACCACGGAGCTCACGCTGGCCCCGGTGACACCCACGCTGGAATCGGGCCGTAACACTGAGGTCAAAAAACCTCGGTATTTTTAATGCCTGGGCTCGGTGGTACCACGTTTGTAGCTGAAATGACCCGAGCATCCCCCCGGAGCACACCTGCCCCCCGTATTCCTGCACACCTCTTCCGTGAGGAGCTCTGTCTCCTCCAGGCCAGGCGGCTGCTGTGTCTGCGCTAAGAAAAGGCAGCGACACA